>CM021106.1:139968440-140563245 GCA_007115665.2 Sequoiadendron giganteum
CTACTTTATATAAAGAAACAAAAATGAGAACTTGGTAATAAATAAATAGGACCCCCATAAAAATAAAATATCACAAGTATTTTCAGCTCAGAACAGATGAAACATCCCCAAATGTAATACCCCTCCATTTTGCTTTTGTGTGTTTTGCTTTATGTTATGTTTGGGATGCAACTACTGTTATACTGGACATACCTGGTTGTTTGTGTTTTGATCGCTACTATTGAGCGACATTGATTATTGTGTGATGTGGATTATCTGACTATTGTTTCACATGCTTTATGGATTATAGTTGTTAGTAGAGTTAGCTTGAGGTACTGTATTACGTGATTTCTGATTATGATGTAATGTCAGTCTTGGATGAGTGTATTGGTGAAGAGGACGGTTCGCATCACTCGCTTGTGAGCACCCTACGAATTCATGATTCCTTCTTCATGGTGTGTATTATATATTGGATATACTGTATTATGTTGTTTACTTGGTTGTAGTTTGGAGGTACATGACATCAACTCCACCTAGTTTCACAGGTCTGAGCGTGTCAGTCCAACGGTTAAGTTGAAAGGGAGATAGTAACTAGATAACATGTGTCAGGTCTACGCCCTAGCCTTAGTGTGTCGTTCGTTTTGTTTTGTGAGTCGTGTTTACTTGGTTTAATATTATATGATTTTATTAAGATGCTTTATTATTCAATCATTATGTTAGAATTATTGTATTGTTGAAAGTAGAGTTTATTTTAATATTAAGTGAAATCTATGCTTAGATGTAGTATATATGTTGATTATGAAATTGTATTAATTAAATTTTAATTTATTTAATTAATTAAATAAATTTTGAAAAAGGTTGAATTTTATTATTAGATAATTAAAATTAATTAATTGAGTTATTGCATTAAATTTAATTAAATTAAATTAAAAGAATTGAAAGAATAATGAAATTGCATTTGAAAATCAATTTGGGGTTTTTGAAAATGGGAAAAGGAAATAAATATCTATTTTCACTTTGCATGCAAAAGGAAATTAGGGTTAGATTAGATATTTTTGTTTTAATATGAATGCATGTTTCAATTTTGGGGAGGTAGTTTTTTGAAAGGTTTTTATTTTGAGAAGAATTTTTAAGGAATTTTTGCAAAACTGGCACAAAGAAGGTTTTGGAGCAATTTTGGATTGTAGAGTTGACTGAAGAATAATTTGTTTGCAATTATCAAGTTCTTGGATTGGATCCGTGCACGTTTGAAGAAATTGCAGGAATTCTTGGGAGAAAGCTTGCATAAGATTTTCATCTTCATCTATAGCTCTAGATTCCAGGTTTTGTCTTGTTTGATTCATCTCGTATTATTTTGGTTGCAAATTTGTTGTTATTATCATTTGTGAAATTGAAAATTGTTTGTTCAATCTGGATTTAATCCATTAAAATTTGGGGAAGAATATTTAAATTTACTATAGTTTTAAATTCCATAAATGGGGGAAATTGAAGAAACATGGGTTAAATTAAACCTCAATTTGTGTGTTCAACACTTAGGTTTTGGAATGAAGTTTTACCCTTTTTATTTGTTCAGATTTGTTCTTCAAAAGAAAATCAACCCTTGTAGAAAACGTTCTGTATGAGAACATGATTGTTCGGAATTCTATATTCAATTGTTTATGTAAAATTTATTGAATAATGTTAAAAGAAATTTAAATTACACATTTTAGATTTTGTGATGAAATTCTGGAAAAAAATTTAGTTAATTTCTTTATTGCTGTTTTAAAAAATAAATAAATACTTTTCTCAATTTTACCAGTCATGCAAATTCTGGTAAATATATATATATTTATATATATAAGCTTATATATATTTATATGAATTTGCATTTAATATATATAAGATATATATAATAAATTTATATATTAAACCCTTTATTTAAACGCCTGTCGAAATTTCCATTTTCGAAATCCGCACTGTGTTTAATGGCAGAAGGTACGGATGGGTTCCTGAGTTTTATTATATATAACATAAAAAATAATAAAATAATTTAAAATTAATAAATTTGAGTGGTTGGTGGGGAGGTCGAACCCCCACCACCACGATTTCCGAGGGCAGGACGCACCTGCAATGGGCAGTGCGCCCACCTCTTGGGGGAGGCTCTCCCCATGGGAGGTGCGGCCTCCCCCATGTACACCCGCCCCTGTACATAGTATAGGCGGCAGTGGTACTGTTTCTTTGCATGGGTGTGACAAGGGTACTGGCGGTACAACCGTCCGACCCCTTTATTGTTATTTTTTTTAATTGTTTTTTTTAATTATTATTTTATTTTTATATTTTTTTAATTGTTATTTATTTATTTTTAGTTTTTTGGTTTTCGTGTATGTGATTCGAGTGGTTAAAATTTGCAGTTATATGGATGAAATTTTTTATTTTTATGTTTAATTTTATTAATTATTATATATGTTAATATTATATAGTAATATATAATATTTAATATATAATTATAATTTAATAGGGGAAAATAGATTCTTAAGTTTAGAAATTTTCTTTTCTAGAATTAATTAATTTTTTTTTTCCAGATTGATAAATTTATTGTAAAACAGAGGGTTATGGTTTTGAGATAATCTTAGCATGTTGTAAATTTAGTGGGATTATATTATTAGAAGGAAGTTATTTAAATAGTTAAAGGATGCTCCATAATAGATTCATTAGGACATTTGTATTTATATTTAATGTTGAAACTTGAATTATTAGTGCATACATGTAATTGGGCAATAAATTAAACTGAAGTGCTTATGAGGATGTTTAGATAAGGGTTATAAGTTTATTTATTTAAAGAAGAAATTTAATTGATTTAATGTCATGTTGATATCTCTTTTTAATTTCAATTTCTGCGAGATACGTTAAATAAGAATATGGATTTAATATATCCAAATATAGTGGAATTGATTGCTAGTTCACCTCTGATATTAAATTCTCTTTTGTTAATTGTTTGGGAAAGGGTGATTTGTGTAATTATTGTAAAGTCTTCCAGTGTAGGTGGGTCACGCCCATGTTAGTTGATATTCGTTGTTCCTTGGGTAGATTTATTTGAGTTGTTTTCCTCCAAGTGTTGGAGTGAGAATCTTTATTTGTCGTCTCCTAGATTAGGAGAGACTGAGTTATTCAGTTCTGTAATACTGGAGTTACCCTTGGAGTCTAGATTTGAGTAGTGGGTTATCCATTAGAAGAGTGGCTTTTGTTAGGGGCCAGAGCCCAAAGAGGTAAGCTGGGTAACCTTCGAAAGTGTTTTTTTTTAGAAGTGATAATTAAAGAAAAGTATTTAGATTACTAGGATGCACTCACATTAACCAAGCTAAAACTTAACCTCACTCGCAAACACAAGGGCTTGTTTAGACTTGGGGTGAGTGAGAAGGCATGGAATGGCAAGATCAACTAGCTTGTCCATATGAGAGGTAGTTGATTTCGCTTGAGTGAGTATGAGGGCTGGGATTCGGTTGAGGTCACCAGGATTACCAGAACCTATGAAGGATGCCTAGAGGAGATCTCATGATGCACCTTGCGATGACACTCTATCTAGGATAACGTTGAGTATATGTTGTGCGTATGTTTTCTTTAGCACACTTGATTTTATTATGTCTGGAAGCAATGTTACCATGTTAGTGTTAGATTTATGTTGTGCATATGTATGGTTGAGTCAGTTTGTTCTATTTGTCAGCCTTTGGTTAGAGGTAGTAGATTTCTAGTCCATGTTGTATTTTTACTATCTCCTAGCATGGGGGGTGGGCCTTCGGGTACCACTAGGTAGGGTGGAACATGCACCAAAACTGTTGGGTCCCCCATTGTTCTCTAGTTCGTGGAAGCGAGATATCCAGTTGGACAGCTTGTGGATATTGTTATTCTCTTCTTGTACTATTGTATTTCTTCTTGTATCAATTGTATTTACACCTCTTGTTGTTATGAGGTGGATCTTGTAATTATTATACTTATGTATTTTTACTCATTCTGGGAATGAGGATTGTAATCTTGTAATGGAATTATGTAAGGGAATTATGTGATGGTTAATCTATTCTATCTTGTATTTACTTATGTTAGATGTATGTCATTACTTGAGATGTTTATTGCAATGTAATTTAAATGATGTATGTGAATAGGAATTAGATAATCTCAGTTACATGGCCTTAGGGGAGGTTGTCATTTTTAGGTGAACATGTATGTATAATGCATTTAAAAAAATAAAATTAGTACGTTTTTGTTGTAGATTGAAACTTCCTCTAGGGTTGCATGGCGGGGCATTACATCTAGACAAGGAAATGCTGGAGTAGAAAGCTCAGGATGAGAAAGAAGCCAAGAGGGAGCAGGAATCTCTCACAAAAACTCTCGAAGAGGCATGGAAAACAACAATTCAAGTGGGAGAAATGAAAAGAGCATCATTGAATGCTACTACTATCATAAGTTTGGGCACTATTCTAGTGAGTGCTGGAAAAAACATGGTAATCAGCAAAAATAGAATGCAAGTGTGGCTGATTCGAATGTGGTTGAAGGCAATCAATCCACAACCTTCATCATGTGCAACATTGGTGAAGAAGGCAGCCCGAAAGTCTGGTTTTTTGACAGTGGTTGCAACAACCACATGAGAGGTAAATAAAGATTATTTCCTTTTATTTATAAGAATTTAAAATTAGAAATTAGAATGGGGAACAATGGAATAGTTCCATTCAATGACTAGGAAAAGGATCTATCATGATCTGCACCAAGCAAGGTGAAAAGAAGGAGGTTCAAAATGTGTTTTTTGCACCTAGGTTAAAGCATAACCTCATGAGTGTTGGACAACTGATCCAAAATGGATACAAAGTGTTGATGGAGAAGGGCCAATGCGTCATTTATGACAAGAATGAGAGGACAAAGGTGTTTGTGGCAGTTGCAATGACAAAGAACCAGATGTTTCCATTGAAAATTGAGACGTGCTTCTCATCGCAGTTTGTTGTTGCACCTCGCATGGGTGGAAAATGTACATAATTACAACAAGCAACCCTCAAGAGAACCATTCAAGACCCCTCTGAGCTATGGCATCTCAGGTATGGACACTTAGGGTATGCTAGTTTAGGTCTTTTGTCCGAGAGAAAAATGATTGATGGTTTTCCATGTATAGTAGAGCCTAATATTAGGTGTGAGGCTTGCATTTTGGGCAAGCAACATAGAAAACCCTTTCAATTGGGAAACTCTACTAGGGAAAGAGAACCATTGGATTTGGTGCATACGGATTTGGTAGGACCTATGAAAATCACATCTATTGGTTATAACAGATTTTTTATAACCTTTATTGATGATTTCAGCCGTAAGACATGGGTCTATTTTTTGCAGTATAAGTCTGAAGAATTTGATATTTTTGTTGTTGTTTAAGGCCCGGGCTAAGAAGTAGAGTGGAAATTTCATCAAAGTCCTAAGTTCAAATCATGGAGAAGAGTATACCTCCAATTGTTTTGTATTTTTGTACAGGCAAAATGGCATAAAAAAGGAGCTTACAACCAACTATACTCTGCAGCAAAATGGAATGGTTGAAAAGAATAGGACCATCATGGAGATGGCAAGGAGCATGATGAAATCAAAGGGGCTCCCAACTGAATATTAGAGAGAGGCTATAGCAACCGTTGTTTATCTGATAAATAGAAGTCCAACAAAGGTGGTATGTGATAAATTCCCACAGGAGGCATGTACAAAATGTAGATGGATGGTTGAGCAATTAAGACTATTTAGTTGTGTAGCATATGCTCACATGCCTAAAGAAAAGAGGAAAAAATTAGACGACAAAGGTGAGAAGTGCATCTTCATGGGTTATTGTTCAGAGTCCAAAGCCTATAGGTTGTATAACCTAGTCACCAAGAAAATTGTTATCAGCAGAGAGATGAAGTTTTTAGAAGATCAATCATGAGATGGCACAATCACTCTTGATCACTCCAAATTGCTCCTGATTCCTCTTGATGTTGAAGGATAGGAATAGGAAGTGCAGAATGATGATTCAATGGAGCTAGCAGTAGCTCCTGATAGCTTTGGATGAACTCCTGATAATTTTGGATGAGCTCTCGATCACTCTTGATCACTCTCGATCATAAGAGACAGAAAGACAAGCAGCCACAGACAACCAGATAATGGGTCGTAGAGAGCTCCCAATAGCTCCCAATCGCTCTCGATCGCACCAGAACCAACTTATTCAATAGAGCAGCAACAATAGTGAAAGTTCAGACCCAACTCTCACCTCCCTAATACCAAAGAAGGCCAAGAGTCTAAGGGAGATCTACCAAGATGAAAGGTATGATGAAGAGTTTGATGAGAACATGAATTTTGCATTATTTTCTCATAGTGATCCGATTTATTTTGAAGAAGCTATGAAAGAGGAGAAATGGTGTGAGGTCATGGATGAGGAGAGAGATGCAATAAAGAGGAAAAACACATGGGAGTTAACTGATTTTCCTCCCAACAAGCAAGTTATTGGGGTGAAATGGGTCTACAAGACCAATTACAATGTGGAAGGAAACATAGATCGATATAAGGCACGTTTGGTGGTCAAGGGGTACAAACAGCAGTTTGGGAGAGATTATGATGAGATGTATGCCCCTATTGCATGGATGGAGACTGTGTGGGCAGTCATAGTAGTTGCAGGCCAACATAAATGGAAGGTGTTTCAAATGGACATGAAGTCTACCTTCCTTAATGGAGTGTTGAAAGAGGAAGTTTATCTGGAACAACTATTTATATATGAAGTTCCAGGTGAAGAACAGAAGGTGTACAGGCTAAAGAAAGCTCCATGGGCATGGTACAACATGATTGACTCATATTTGATGAGCAATGGCTTTAGAAAAGGCAATGGTGAGCCCACTCTTTACATCAAGGCAACAAATGGTAATATTTTGATTGTTGTCTTTTATGTAGATGATCTTGTTTTTACTAGGCATGACGATTTCCTTATTGCCGATTTTAAAGAGGCCATGAAAAGAGAGTTTGAAATGACAAATTTAGGTCTCTTGATATTTTTTCTAGGCATAGAAGTAAAACAAATGCATGATGGTATTTTTATCTCTCAAGAAAAATATGCACATGAGATATTGAAGAGATTTAGAATGCTTGAAAGCAAGCCTACCCCAACACCAACAGTCATAGGTCTAAAGTTAAGCAAGGAAGATTACAACAACAATGTGGATCCAACCATGTATAAACGTTCAGTTGGAAGTTTGATGTATTTGAAAACAACTAGGCCAGATATAATGCATGGAATGAGTTTGATTTCCAGATTTATGGAGACTCCAAGAGACACCCATTGGAAATCAAGTAAGAGAATCCTAAGGTATGTGAATGGCACCAAATGATATGGTGTGTTGTACACAACAAAAAAAGAGCATGGGCTGGTTGGATACACTGACAGTGATTAGGCACAAAGTTTGGATGATAGGAAGAGCACATCGGGCTATGTGTTTCATTTGGCTTCGGGTGCTATCTCATGGGCTTCCAAGAAGCAACCTATAGTTTCCATATCAACAACAGAAGCTGAGTATATAGTAGCAAATACAACAGCATGTCAAGCTATTCAGCTTAGAAGAATCTTAGTAGATTTGAGAGAAGAACAAGAGGATGAAACAACAATTTTTTTTCACAATGTTTCATTGATAGCCTTGACGAAAAATCATGTGTTTCATGGAAGAAGAAAGCACATTGAAATCAGGTATCATTTTATCAAAGAGAGTTCAAAATAGTGAAATTAAAATGGAATTTTGCAGGTTTGAGCAGCAGCTAGCAAATATATTCACCAAGCCTTTGAGCAAGGACAATTTTGAGCGCCTAAGGAGAAGTTTGGGCATTATTGATTTGGATCAGGTTTGATCCTATTTTGTTGGCTCAGGACAAAGGGGGGGTGTTGAAAACATTTATTGTCCTTGAGCTTGTCATTGCTTTACCTACCTCTGAGGAGCTATTTTTCAATGGTAGTGTTTTTGGGATCTTCATCCCTGTAGCTCCTGACTTCTTAGAATTGAATGTAGTAGAATTTTTTGAACTCCCAATTAATACTAGTAGGTAATTTTGAATTTGAGAGGGATTTTTGAATGAGAAAAATAGAGGGAATGTTTTCCTAGTCTGTAAGGTTGAATGTTAGTCAGTTTTTGTAGCAACAAGTGATTAGAAAAAAGTTGTAGCAGCAACAGGGAATGTTGTCAAAACATTTTGTAGAGTGTTTGGAGTGAGTAGGATTGCTCCTGATCGCTCAGTGTTTTCCAGGAATAGTAGATAGTTCTAGTCGAATTGTAACAAAGAGCTTTAAGTAGCTCCTGATAGTTTATGATTTGGTTGAGCAGTTGATCGCTCCTAGAAAGTTGTAATAGGTAGTTTTTAGTTTGTTTTTTTGTAATGTCATTTTCAGTCATTGAATAGAAGAAGAAAATATTGCATACCTAGTTCTGTTTGTCTCCATTCAGTTTTTATTTGTTATTCTGCATTTTGAGATTTGGGTATTTCTAGCTTGACTGGAAATCATAGCAGAAGCTCTTTGTTTGTTTTTGTGCATTCAAAATAGTGATGCATCTTTGGTATGCTAGATTTAACAAGCTATACAACTGCAATCTTTTGGAAATACCATAGTCATTACAAGAAAAACATTAATAGGTGAGAAAACTTGAAGTGTTATTTTTTACGAATAATTTTATATGGGATCAGTATAGATGTGATTTAGGTTCAATGAAAACTTAAAAATTAATAGATATGTTGTAGATGTGAGGACAGTTTTCTATGCCACCAACGCTTGTTACATGTTTCAAAAAATTTCTCTTATCACTCATCAAAATCGTCTTCATTGGATTGAATGAAATAATTCCATTTATGATTTAAGATGATAGAAATGGTATCTGCCAAATGTTAAAGGAAGTGAGTGCATGAGTATGTGTTTCCTGCATTAGGGTATTTTCTAATCATTATTTGTTTTTCTTCACATGTAAATGGGTAGAGATAATTGTTTCTTGTTATCGATAGCATGAAATTTTTTCTCATTTCTCATTTATTTGGACAGTGTTCAAATCAACTTCTATATTTTTAGGATGAATCTATGACTTTCTTGCTATATTGCATGGTATTTATCTACAATTTTAAAACTTATAAGCAGACAAAAAATTTCTTCGACAGGAGATAAATGCTTTACTCCTGGTATAGATAGATGAGTCAGTCCCAACCTACTCCTAACCTTGGTCACAAGGCTAAGACCCAAGGGGTGCTAAATAGACACACACATGCATATGTATTTATATAGGTGTTTGTGGTTTTATACATAGGCATATAACTATATATCTATATATACTTACACACCTTTTCTTTTGGGCTAAATTTGACTATGGATAAGGTTGCCTACAACTGGAATTCTTTTGCAGCTGAGATGCCAGCTCCAAATTAGTTTTAGCTAAAAATACCAGAAAAAAAATATAGGATGAATTTCAAAATTCATATTTAAACATCTGATTTTCTATCTATAAGAAAATCACCATTCTTCAACTCTAAGCTTATTCCAATTGTGAGAAAATAAACAAAAACAAAATCTATTATCTTTCATAATTTATTTGGTTCTCCTTTTATTCTATAATCTTTGTGAGAAATGGTTTATTTGGTATGGGCTTCCATTTATTGACCAGTACTGATATTGAAGCCTCTTACCCCATAATCTTCCAATTAGATTTTCCTTTATGCATAAAGTTCTAGGGTTTCTTTCTTGTTATAGATTCAAAATTATAATGGTTGAAGTTATCATTCACATTTCCTTTAAAGTTATGTTCTAAGGCTCTCCTCCCTACCTAATTACCTTAGCTCATCCTCATCCTATTTTTCTAAAGAATGTTTCCCAAATCTTCCATTTGTAGGCATTCATCTTCTTTAATATTTCTTAGTTAAGTATCTAGGCATTCTTTTACTTCATTTTGGTATAAGCAACCTTATTCATTCCTTTTCATAAATAAATAATGATTAATGTATGGTCAAAAAATAAATCAAGATTTGACTTTTTTCAAGATTTGTTTTATGTTTCTTACTTGCATCAATGAAGCTGCACATTTTTTAACAAGGCACTGAAACCGTTTGACAAAATGCCTCAAAGAGAAGTGGTTTCATGAATGCTTTAATTTCTAAATTGCACAATAGCATCATGGAAAATGTTTTAGAGCTTATATCGATTACAATGACAACTATAAAGCCATATTCAAAGTTGTTTGGTTTTTGCAACTTAGTTTTTGAGGTAGACCTTTTCTATTTGGTTCAAAGAAGAACTATAGTTTAAGAGATCTTGTCTCATGACAACCAACTTTCCTTGAACTTGAACAATGCACCTCTTTTCTTGACATAGAATATACTTGGGTCTATTGTATGTAGTGAAATAGAAGATTCACAATTTTGTAGATCTTTTGCATTCAAGTGCAAAGCAATAGATCTATATTTCCTCTAGCAATCACTAGTTTCACAAAACCGTCCTACCAGCACTAGTGGTGGACTACACTACATTGTGACCCTTGTTTCATTAAATAAATTACACTGGTTATGTGGTTTTATGTATGATTGTTTTCATATATGATATTATAGTAATATCTATTTGTTTCTTCATGTTAATATATTTTGAGTTGTGAAATAATTTTTGCATTTATTTCATGGATTGTAAATTTTGTTTATTTTCTTTTTCTTTTTCTTTTTAAGTTATTTTGTAGCAATTTTGTAAACTAAATTATTAAGTTGGTAGTGTGGATCAATGCAATGGTTTTCGAGGCTATTTTCACATATAGTGAATAGTGGAGATCACACCATCTTCATATATTAGACTTCTCAGGGGTGGAGATCAAACCATCTTCATATGTTAAAAAATTTAGTGAAGTCATGTGCTACTTCACAAGTTGGTGCATCGGTTGCATTTCTCCAACTACTTTATCCTTTCACCTAATACAATATTTCTATTTTCACCTTCTTTGGTATATTCTCCTCTTATTGATTACTTCTGTTATTAAATTTTGCTTGTTTATGTACTCTATTTTTCCTTCTACATATTGGACTATGTTATATTATGTATGCATGGAATTGTTCACATGTTTTCAATATGATTGATCACTTGCAGGAGTAGTATTCTTTATGTAGAGATGTGTGATCCAGAATGAAAATTAGATATTCATAAATTAATCCATTATTCTATACGCAATTCTTTTCACAAAATTTTGCTTCTAAATGATGGAATGCATGATTGATTAATTATATATATTCGTGGCCATTGCCAAGTTGTCGAGAATTATACAGCCCACAATATGACGATTTGACCGTATTTATTAATTAATAAAAAATAAAGATACGGTGAAATCATCATTTTGAAGGCTGCATAGACAATTTCGCTTTCATTCAGTGTAAATTTATTTTAACTAGTGGGAGATTTGTAGGAGTAGGATCCACCAGCTAGTTGATGATTCTTTCTAGTTTTGAATGAATGAATTTTTTTATGTCCATTAGATCAAGCAGTTTAAGAGTTCAAAAGATGTTTATTTTACATATTTTCATGTTTTTTTTTTTTATGTTCATTTTTTAATTATGAATCTTTATTAAGAAATTAGTCATCTTGTAAAATCTTGCTTCTTCAAATAATACATTTAGATTGTCCATCTTTCAAATTGTTTTCATATTGAATATGAATATCTTCATACATTGCATGGGTATGTGCAAGATCATCATGGAAAAAACAGGCCCTTAAGTGGCAATAAAAAGACAAAAAATCAGAGTTAGACAACTTGACGTAAAAATTTGAATAATTTATCTATTTTATTTGAAAAAAATGTAACAATAGAATATGTAAAAAATTGAACGTAGTTTCTAAACTACTAGACCTTTATTTAAAAAAAAAAAATCTATTTGGTGAAGATTTGAAATTTCAATGCAGTAGTATTTAAATTTTAGGGTAAAAATAAAAAGTAGGTGTCTGTCTGACCACCCTAACCACAATAAAATGATAATATTTTTTTTTAATATTTTAGATATGAGTATAGGACTCATGTCCCGATGTGATGCATATTTTTTTATAATTTTTTTCCAAGTAAATAATTAATTATAAATTTTTTATTACAACTTTCAAGAAATATAAAAGCTCGTCTGTCTAACCACCTTAACTTGGTCAAAAATTAATGAAATTCATTTTTTTTTTTTTTTTAATCCTATAGTATGCAAAGCATAGAATATGATGCATGTTTCAGATTCAAAAAATTTGATACCGTTTGAATGTTTAGATTTTTTTCAATCAACCTATCAATTAGGACTTTATTCATAATTCTAATAGAAAATGAATAATAATTATTTATTAAATTCAAAGTAAAACATAATTTATATTGGTGGAAAGTTGAGAATCTCCTCTAAAAACCCTTTTCGTTTCATCAATTTTGGGTAAAAAAAAAGTCATCAGTCACATGGGCCATTATATGGCTTACATATCGCCAATTTTTGGCCTATCATGATCCTACATATACCCGCACACTTTATGATAAAGTGCCATTCAGTTTCAACCATGTTGTTGTTGTAGAAAATGTAAGTTCATTCCTCCCAATCTTTTTTGGAGATTATACATTTACTAGTCTCACACAAAATTCTCAATTGTGCAACTCAAAGTTTAGCCTTTTCTTTAATTGCAGCTCTTAGATTGGATTTTTCATCGTGTTCTCACATAAGATTGAACTCCTTGACATAATGCATTTTTTTCGGCTAATCTAGTTTGCTCGCACGACAGTCTTGAACTTTTATTACACAATTTTTTTAATCTCTACATTAATGTTAGCACATTCTTGCAAATCTTATATGAGTTTTTTCATCATGTTCTAGCGTAAGGTTGAACTCTTTGACATAATATATATTTTCAGCCAATCCATTTTGTCCACATGATAGTCTTGAATTTTTCTAACAGAATCTCTTTTATCTCCTCATTAATGTTAGGACATTCTTGTAAATTAAGGTCCCATTTACTCATTAACTCAAGTTGTTTTTGCTCCTCCCATGTCTTCTTCCTACCATCCAATTCCTCCTCAACCATCATTTTGACTTAGAAACATTAATCCATATTTACAACCTTTTTTTTATAAGTAAACAAATTAGCCCTAATACTTCCATTAGAAACACTTTTGCTTCAGCCTAATAATGCAGCCTCCATCATTTTATCCACTTCAATACGGTATGTTGTAGTTTATTTCCAGGCAGAATAGGAAGAATCCAACGATGACTGACTGCAAGTTTTAGCTACGGCGAAAACAAATTGCATGTTGAGTACGATGTTTGATATTTTATAGACCCGGTTATTATATATATCTAAATCTTAAACATCTTCCATTGGATTGGTTAGGTTTTTTAACCATCCATGGCTTCTAGTCAGATGCTCTGTCTTATTTTCGTTCAATATCTCTTCTGCGTTTCAACTCAGAAGCAGCAGAATATCACGTTGGGATCCACTCTTAGTCCTTTCAAAAATTCCATATGGTTTTCACCAAATGGACAGTTTTCTTTTGGATTCTATCAGTTAACTCCAACACTCTAAGTGCTGGGAGTTTGGTTTTACAGTATATCTCTTGAAACTCTGGTCTGGATGGTTATCAAGGATGAGAGGGACCTTCCTCTTGAAAAGAAGTGTACTCTGCAGCTTAGCAACAACGGCCTTAGCTTGTATGATGATCGAAAAAATCTTAAATGGTTGGCCGCTGGTTCTGACAACGTAACAGCGGCTGCAATGCTGGACACTAGCAACTTTGTGCTATTAAATGCATTATCGCAGCCTGTTTGGCAGGGTTTCGACTATCCTATAGACATCCTCTTGCCCAGTCAGACAGTTAAGTCCGAAGCTATCATGTTTTCTAAGGCTTCAGCTACAAATTTTTTAACAGGCCGATTTTTACTTGCAATGCAAGCAGACAGCAATTTGATGCTTTATAATGTAGAGCGGATGGTCGAGACTCAAGGTGGGTACTGGATTAGTGGACAAATCCAACCAATCCTAATGGAAGGAAGCTTGAAATTTGATTCGAGCGGGCTCATGTATCTCATAAATAGTACCAACATGACGGGTTTAAAGCTTGCAGAGGGCAATACCAGAGATGGGCATTTTCTTCGCAGACTGAAAATCGAGAGCGATGGTATTCTTGCATAGTATGTGTGGAACACGGATGGCCTTGCTTCTTCTTGGATACCTATATGGAAAGCTGTAAATGATCCGTGCAGAGAGGTCATGGGCCAATGTGGAAGCAATGACATTTGTGGACTAAGCAGCCAGAATAAGGTGTACTACACTTGCCCTCCTCAATTTAATTTTATCAACAATAATGACCACTTTAAGGGATGCATGTGGAGAACATTACACGAGCAGAGCTACAGCCGTGGAAGCACCAAGTTGTCACACCTCGTCAATATAGATTGGCCAGATGGCTCTGATTATTCAACATTGACAAATGTAAGTGAAAGTGAATGCCAACAAGCCTGCATGAACGATTGCATTTGTGTCGTGGTCATATACGCCACAATGGATTGCTACAAGAAATGGTTTCTGCTGATTAATGATTGGCAGGGAGCTGGCATTCCTAGTATAGCTTTTTTGAAAGTATCTAACGACTACAGCGCACCGTCTCCCTTCAATCCCGCAAAACAAAATAAAAAAAAGGGAGGGGAAGACGCTTCAACCGATCAGCATTAGCCTTCTATCTTTCCTATCATCTCTTTTGGCAGCGGCCTTCATAGTGATATGCTTGTGTGGCAGCAAGCTACGTAAGATCAAACCATTTATACATGAGTGCAACATTGTGGAAGGGTTGAAAGCCTTTTCTTATAGAGAAATAGAAGTTGCTACAGGAGGTTTCTGACAAGGCTAGGCTTAATCGGCACACTCTAAGCGCTGACTTGCTTAGGTGGCCGGGACCGTGGGCCCCATTAATCTGGCCTTTCTGTTCTTAATATTTCCACGTTTCTGTTTTCTAGGCATTCCGTTCCCGTAGCCTCTCGTTCCTCCATTTGAACGTTAGCCATTTAGGTTTCCATAGCTGTTCGTTGCCACCGTTAGAGGTTTCTCTAGCAAGTAGACTAGCACGAGCTCATATATTCTGTTAGATCCTTAGTTAACATTTTTTATTTTGAATTGTGACTAACTATTTATGTAGATTTAGATTTCCATTATCTCATAGTTTTGCAAGGAAATAAATGTTAACTATTTAATTTATTTTTTTAAATGTTTATATATGTTTGCTTGTATGTAAAAAGGCCTCGTCCATGTGTTTTTTTTAGTTTAGAAAAGAATAATGAATGATATTTAAATTTATAATTTAAATTAAAATATAATTAATGTTTTGATAATTTAATTTTTAATATTGTAATTCAATTTTTTAATTTGATAAATTAACATTGCAATTAAGTTTTTGTAATCTTATAAATTAAGATTTATTATTAGTATTTATTGATTTATTTTAATAATATAAGATAAAATTTAATTAGATAAAATAAAGAATTATATTTGTAAAAGAGATTATTAATACACATATTCAAATTTAAAATTCTGGATTTTGAGTCTCAAAACAAACGTTATGATTACTAAATGAAAATATTTTCCAATTACAATAATTAATTGAGGGGAAAAAAACATCTAATAGTAATGTGTACCATACAAAATAATAAATAAATAATGAGTGACAAAGTTCAAGGATTTGAAACAAGAGAAACGAAGTAGGGTAGAATTACGTATTTTCTAGCCCATGTTCTTAGTGAGCTCAAACATGAGAAGTTGCTTGTTAGAAAGATTTATGCCTTTCCTTCCTTTATTATACCTATTTTTATATATTTAGGCTAAGATCATGACATGAATTTCATTTTATTTATTTTCTATTTTAGTCCCCTTTAATATTCAGTGACAACACTTAAAAGGTGCTATCAAATGGTAGATATACACAAATATTTATATAGTCTTATTAGACAAATACTACACATTTAGGTTTTTGGTAGTTATTTGATAAAATAATTTGGTTGATAAGATTATAAATACTTGTGTCCATTGGTCATTTGACAACATTTCTAGGTGCTTGTAGACACTGAAAAATGTCCTAAGTCTACGAGCGTCATTTTTTCTTGTCATCATCTTTCAATAATTGAATAACTTTAATTATTCAATTATGTTCAATCATATTCCTTTATTAATCAAATAGTTTTTAATTATTTAGTTGATTCACCTTCTTATTTCTATCTTGATCAATTAAAATAATTTAATTGTCTCACTAATATATCCCTTTCTCAAATAATTAAATAAATTATTTATTTAATTATTCGTCTTGCATCTATAGTCAGATAATAATTATTATTTGACCTTTTATTCTTCTATAAATAATTGACGAAATTATTTATTTATGTGTCATTCTTCTCCTTTAGATAATTGATCAAAATCAATTATCCATATTTAATTTCTATCTCATCCTTTAATTAAATTTATGAATTTAATTAAATCTCCTTTTTCATTTCCTCCAAATAAATAATTTAAAATAAATTATTTATTTTACACTTATTATTCTCCTCCATTTTTGAATAAATTATTTAAAATACATTATTTATCTCTCCATATTGGTTAAAAATTCTTGTCATTATTTCATGTCATAGCTTGCATGTCCTGCATGTCTATCATAGCCGTCGGCGTCATATCTTTTCCATGCATGGCATATTCTGGTTGCATCAATTTTCAACCGTAGATCTTGGCATCTTTCTAGAAACTCGATCTTGGCCATCCATTTCGTAACCCCCCTCTCATGAATCCTCATCCATTGATCTTAGAATCTTTCTAGAAGATCAATCTCGTCCATCCATTCGAATGGTTGTCTATAAAAATAACCTTTCTCCTCAATTTTCAATGTAGCAACTAATTATCTCCAACTCTCTTGCTTACTATTTGCAAGTATTTGCATAGCTTCAACAAAAAATCTGAGGGCAATATTGGGATAATAAGAAATAGGAGAGACAAGAGAAAAAATCAACTTCAAAGGGGAGTGCTTTATTTCGTTTGCTTTCATTTTGATTGCTCTCCTTATTTGTATTCTCTTGTTTAGATTGGGATTTTAGTTTAGAAGTGTTGGTTGTCACTTAATCTAATGTATTTTATTTTCTCCATCTCACGTTGGTGAACCCGACGTGAATCTTACAACTTTTTAGGAAAAATTGTTTGTTTGTTTGTTTATTTTGCTATTTTACATATTACAACCAAGAAGTTGCATAAAATCTCGTCACCTACTTTTGAGCATAGAAAAATGGGCACAAAAATTATTTAAAAATGATCATCTGGGTTTTGTAGCCCCCGTTTTCAGCTTTCTAAAACTTCAAACGGTTTAAAATTTCATTAAGATTTGTGAAAGTTATGGCTATTTTAGTATTTGCTATTTTTTTAGTTTAGCTGTTAAAACCCGCATTTTTCTTTTACCTATAACATTTTTTTCATGGAGAATCTTGAAAAAATAATTCATGGGTTTTGAATATTTGAATTTTAGCTTTCCATAGATTCAAACGATTTAAAATTTCATCAAGTTTTGAGAAATTTATGGTTGTTTTAATTTATTGTTGTTATTAAATTTTTTTTTGAGTTACTAATCTTTTCTTTTTAGCATGTGGCACAGCTTGGAAGGAGTCTAAAAACTGTTTCTTTAGAAACAAAAATAGAGTTTTTCATTTCTTTAGACATAATCAATTTTGTTTGTTTTCAAAAACTACAACAAATTGCATGTACACTCACTGGTTAAAATGAACATGCATTTCATGTCATAGGCTTGAAATGAACACAAATTGCATTTACACTCATTGGTTAAAATGAACATGCATTTCATGTCATGGGCTTAAAATGAATACAAATTACATTTACACTCATTGACTAAAATGAACATGCATTTCATGTCATGGGCTTAAAATGAACACAAATTGCATTTACACTCATTAATTAAAATGAACATGCATTTCATGTCATGGGCTTAAAATGAACACAAATTGCATGCATTTCATGTCATTGGCTTAAAATAAACTTTGTTTGTTTCACATCAAGTTAAAATTTTAAAATGAACAAATTGTCTTGGGTGTTCTCCTCACATTATCATTTGGTAATTAAAATTTACAAGTGTCTTCAATTTTGTGTCACCCCCTTTGATGCAATAATCGAAGAATCCTCTCCCCTTGCACATTTATGCGATCCTGGGTGTAAGAGAAATGTTTATTGCCTCTAGAACCTGGGTCTTCCTTAGTGGGAAAAAGTACTCAGCCCAAGGTGACTCAAATCAGCAACGGAGCTCTTTGCCCGAGCTACCCCCGACTGGTATATAAATGTGAATCCTAAGGGAAAGCCTAGGATTACGAGTGTGGATGTGTCATACGAACCAAGTAGTACTCCCCAAAACCCTGTTGAGCATAACCCCTTCAAGTTGGAGTGCCTCCTAAATGGAGCTTCATCTTGTGCCCCATGTATAGCCACTTGAACGGGGGTCCCGAACTAAAAAAACCTTTGTTTAGTTAGAAAAATCCTTATATTTGCTAGCGCAACAACGGTCATTGTGAATGCATCCACATTCTCGCAATTCTTAGTAGAGGTGATCAACCTGCCATGAGAGTTTTATGGGGGTTGGAAGCTTGGTTAGCCTAAGAAGTGAGTGCAATGTAAGGGGGAGCCCGTGCGGCCAAGCTTCTGGATTCACACGCTAAGAATAAGTGTGGTTGGGAAACCCACGTGGAATCTAGCAAATATTGTCCTTGCTTAACCTAGGGTTGTGCTTGTCTTCATTGTGCATGTTTTCAAATTTTCAAAGACAAGATATTGTGTTTGCCAAGTGTTTTTCTAGAACATTGAGACAAATAAACACCTTTCAAAAATCTGGAAACACACACATTCAACTTGAAACAATTCCAAAATTTGCAGTCTAAAACCCAAGACCAAACTTGTCCAATTTGATATCAAACAACCTCTATCGAAAACCAGAAAGAAAATTGCTCAAATCTTTCATTAGCGACATCTTTAGTTTGCATTTACCCATAGGTTCATCCTTGCATATCATATCCTTGATAATAGGGTCATTACCATTCCACCATTCCTTAATCTTGGTCTTAGGTACATTGGCACTTTGCATCCTTATATCCTTGAAAATCACAAAAAATAGCATAGTTCCATATCCATTTCGCATTAACACCTTGTATTTATCATCCAAAGGTCACAAGTTTTGTATGGTCCTCATCCATCATAATCCAAATTCATGACCATGTTGTCACTTTACCTTGATCTTCTTTGTAGTCAAGCTGAATACCAATCAATCCTCAATCGTCAATACCAACCACTCACATACCCTTCTTACCAACAATCCATAAGCTCCAGTCCTCCATCCATCTACCCTCACTATCAAGAGTCACTTGACACAATCCATACCATTGATCCACAACAAATGTTTATTAGTCATCCCTATCCTAACTTTGACAAGGGAAACCAACCTTCCACTAGTCCATTCCAATCCTCCACATCCTATCATAATCCATCATCCACTAGTCCATTCCAATCCTCCATATCTTATCCTAATCCATCATCCACTAACCCATTTCCATCCACTCCATCCCAAACTACAATACCATCCAATAAAAGCACATTGATTAATGCTCTTCAAGGAAAACTAGCAAAGGAACTTGTTCAACTCCTAAATGAAAACAAACTTCAAAAATCCAATCACATTGTTGATCCTACAACATCCAACCATTTGTCACCATCATGTCCTCCATTTCCTACCAATATCAAAAAATATCTTTCTATGAAGCTCCATTATTGCCATATCAAAATCCTAGGTCTATCAAAGAAAATCATATCCCTGAGGAAAATAAAATTCCATTTCCTAAACTTGAGGATACATGTCAAAAAGAAAGTCCAAAGCATGACATCATAGCTTCACTTTCATATCAAGATTGAAGCATTCCATCTCATGAGCCCATCCTTAAGTCCATCCAAGAAGTCCTTCTAGATAATCATGGCATCCAAAATACACCTATCCTTGATCAAGATCCCATACCCAATCATGTCATCCAAAACGCACCTATTTTTGACCAAGATCCTACCCTTGAACATGAAGTCCAAAATGATCCTCTCATCGACCTTTATGCCATTCATGACCAAAAATTTGAAGATGATCCCATCCAAACACAAAACACCTCCATTTCCCAAAATGAGACACTTGCCTCCTTTGGACACATAGATAATCAAATGATTGATATGGATAACATCAAAGAAGAGCATAAAGTAGCTACTATTGATCAAGTTGAAGGAGAATACAAAGAAGCTACTATTGATCAAGTCAAAGAAGAAGATAAAAAATCTACCATGGATCAAATCAATATCCCAAATGATCAAGAAGAAATAAGCATGATGCATGATGAACCCAAAACATCCTATCAACTAGGAGCATTCACCTTTTTCAAAGCAGGATTTCTTATAGATGAGGAGGTTCCACGCAACAATTTCCACATACAAAATGATGGGTTTGCATCTTGCTTTCAAAACAACAAATACCCAATCGCAAACAAAATATGTCAGAGCATGCAGTATCAAGGAAGAGGATTAGGCCTACATGAGCAAGGCATTCGAGAACCAATACAGTTTTATGAAAATCCTAGACATCAAGGTCTTGGTTATTCTTCAGTCAGAGAATCAAATTGTGTTAGTGATACCTCCATGATATTGGGGGAAAATTTATCCAGTATAAACATCAAAATGGGGGCCATGAGTATTCCTTATCATAGAGTTTTTGCCAACACTCCTCCTATCCATACCATAAACCATCATTCCAACATGAATAAATCTTCCATTTGGAACCAAAAAAAATAAAATTATTACAAATCCAAAGTTCCAAATCAAATGCCAAAGGCCATTGAATCAAACAAAAATACAAGAGGGCAAATGAAGTTAAAATGGATCCCAAAGAAAAATGGATCAAGCAAAGAAAATATTTCAAATCCAAAATTCAATCAAAATATGGTACCACAAGAAAAGAGGAATCCCACATATGGTAAATGTCCACCTCCTTTAAAATGGTCATCAAGCAAGTCATATAAAAGTGTTGGTTCCAAACGCTATCCCAATCAAAATTCCAAACTCCATCATTCACCATCCCAAGTTTGGAAAATAAAAATTACTACATCCAAAACACCAAATAGTCCATCCACACTTACCATCATCCATTATAATCCTACATCTCACCTAAAGTCTAAAAATCTCACCTCACGAATCCGTCGCATCTTGGCAGTAACTCTTTACCATAAGGACTCCCATGGTACTCTATCACAATGCACATATTTTGATAAGGCCAAACCTAGTATCAAAGAGGATCACAATGACATCGATCAGTTGTATGCAAGTGTTATGATCCTAACAAGATAATTACTCCATAAAGGTCACTATTGGCATATCATGATACTAGTATCTACATCAACACTGTCAAAAGATTCAGAACAATCAATAGTCATCCAAAACATCAAATCGATATAAAAAGTCAAAAAAAAAAATGTCACCTTGATGAAAACCTGGCAAACAGGCATCTTATGTGACATCATCAAAAGGAAAGAAGAAAAAAAAGAAAAAAAATAGTAAAGAGAAAAATTTCATCCAATAGTGAAACCATTTTTATGGTGCTTTGGATGCTTATACCATGATGAAAACCTGGCAAACAGGCATCATGTGTAAGAGAAATTATCTATGTGGATCATTACACTTGGGGGCAAGTTGTCTCATCTTCCATACCTTTCTCATGAAACTTCCACCTATCCATGTAAGCCCTATCATTTCCATCCATTCTCCCACCTACCTTGATCTTGATAAGAAATAGGGTACAAACATAAATCATGCTTTGGGAAAATTATTGACATGTCTATCCTTGGTCATACACTACCCATAAAATATCATGTCATTGCCTTCATATAATTTATCCAAACCCATATCTCAAAGAAAAAAAATTGTTCCTATGCGACATAGTCCTTGGAGATCATATGTTAATTCTATTAGCCAATAATCCTCATGTCTCTTATACTTTTCCAAAATCAATCCATTATTTTTTATACCTATTGTTGGACCTGGGTTCCCTTGTCATTGGTTTAAGGATTCTAATCCACTTATCCAAGTTCCCTCCATAATCCCATCTAGTTCTAAGGTTAGTCATTCCAAATGCAATGAGTCTAATCCATACAATCTTGCCATGCAACCTAGTGCATCATCCAAAACATTCCTTGTCTTTATTCCTAGCCTTGCTACAAACCTTGATCCTTTAGTCACATAATCATCATCCTTATGTTGTTTTTGGATGTGTCCTTCCCCTATCAAACAACATTGTCATCATCATCACCACCTATCAATTGGTTTTCAGCTTGACTAGGGGCAAGATCATGTTTGTCCTTGCATCTGTGTGCATGCCTTCCTGGTTGATTGTGGGTATCTTTCACATGCATTTTCCATGATCCCTATAGTTATCATCCATAATAAAGTCTCATTCATCTATAATAAAGCTTTGTCATCCTTCCCATGGTCTAAAAACCACTGACATTTAGCATCCTTCGCTTTCATATCCACTCGTCGCACTCGCTGCTTCCCACTGTGCATGTAAATTGGTCCTATAGTTGACTGGGGGCAATTCCTTGACTTGCATCTTCATGGGAAATAATACATGGTATCAACCCTTTAAAACTTTCAAAATCCATAAAAATCAGAAAATGTCTTGAAAAAAATCCAAAAATCAAAAATCAAAACATTTCAAAAATTAAAAAAAAAATTAAAAAAACATTTCAAAATCCAAAAAAAATGAAAACATTTCAAAATCCAAAAAAATCAAAATATTTCCAAATCCAAAAAAATCAAAATATTTCAAAATCCAAAAAAAATCAAAAAGCTTCAAAAATCCCAAAAATAGAGTCTGAGTCTGAATCAGTTTTGTTAGAGTGGTCGAACTACATTGCCTCTATGCATTTGTTGCATAGGCAAGACTCATCTTAAATGAGCCCTTAAGGCATTAGGTCAGTCCCTTTAGGTTGTCCAAATACAATCATGACCCAGTATTTTGTCAAATAAGACAAAGTCAAGTAATGTCAAACTACGAGGTCTCTATGAATTTCTACGTAGGCAAGGCCATCTATCGATGAGCCCTCGAGGCCCCCTAGGTCAAGTCCTTTAGGGTTCATCGAGTTGGGTTGTGTGCTTGATCCAAAAACAATCATCATTCAAACTACATCAAGAAACAACAAACAAATGAAATCTTTCATCAATTGATTATTTTATCATCCATCAATCTGGTCAATTGGCTGGAATGGGGCATTATGTCATTTTTCTCATTTGGTCTTATCTCTTATCTTTTATCAAGATGCATCCTTCCTGGGATTAGACTTTCTCAACCTTATCATTCACCTTAAGCAGGATGTGTCCTTCTTGCAGTTAGGTGTCATGTCAACACTTGTCACTTGGTCAACTTTATCAGATGTGTCCTCTACCTAAACAAGATGTGTCCTTCTTGCAGTTGGGTATCGTCACATCGCTTGGTCATATTCATCAATCTTTTTTAAAAAATCAAACAATCTTGTCAATCAATCTTTCCTTAATCAGGATTTGTCCTTCTTGAAACTGGTCATTATCATTATCAATCAACTTTGTCACACCACTCAATCTTATCAGCTTGGTCAATCAATATTTCCTTAATCAGGATGTGTCCTTCCTGAAACTGAGCATTATCATTATCAATCAGCTTTGTCACACCACTCAATCTTATCAACTTGGTCAATCAATCTTTCCTTCATCAGGATGTGTCCTTCTTGAGGCTAGGCCTGGTCAATCAAATCACTTTATCAATCCTTATCAACCTATAAATCAACTCGGTCATCTTGGTCAACCTAATCAGCCAATCAAACAATCATCATTATCACTGGAAAATACTATCTTGGCAAACACTTTGTTGGTCTGGATTTTCTTATCTTTTCGATTGGTTTTGAGTCATGTTACTAGTCTCCTCAAGGATGTCCTATCAATAGATTTAGAGGGACGATGATGGATCATGGCCTCTTTTCTTTGTTTGTTTCCTGTGGTTTTCCTTGGCAAAAATACTGGCACAATCGGGTCCCTAGTATGTGCTGGGGCATTCCTTGTCTTTTTGACTATTTTTTCTTTCCCAAATGGTCACCTTCCACACCTTGGTTTATGTCATATCTTGGTGTTTGTGGTCCATTTGTGATATTTTTGACGGCCAATGATGATAAATATAACAAAAAAATGTAAGTATGAATGTTGGTTCCCTCATCATTTCCTAGCATATCTTCTTTCCCCTTTTCATGCTAACCTCTCATCTCCCTTATCTTTTCCATGCTAACAACCATCTCCTTGATGCTAACATTTCTTCTATCCTTCATCCTTTACTCTTATCTTCCATTTCGAGAGCACTTTCATGTTCTTTGAACTCGCATGTCCTCTTGAGGGGGCATACCACAACCCTCTTGGTCATCCTTCCCCTTTCTCTTTACACTAGGGCATATTTCAGAATTAAATTTCTTTGACACAATGCAATGAACTACATTATGACAAAGAGGGGCAAAATATAGACACTGGAAAATGTCCTAAGTCTACAAGCGTCATTTTTTCTGGTCATCATCTTTCAATAATTGAATAATTTTAATTATTCAATTATGTTCAATCATATTTCTTTATTAATTAAATAGTTTTTAATTATTTAATTGATTCACCTTCTCATTTCTATCTTGATCAATTAAAATGATTTAATTCTGTCACTAATATATCCCTTTCTCAAATAATTAAATAAATTATTTATTTAATTATTTGTCTTGCATCTATAGTTAGATAATAATTATTATTTGACCTTTTATTCTTCTATAAATAATTGATGAAATTATTTATTTATATGTCATTCTTCTCCTTTAGATAATTGATCCAAATCAATTATCCATATTTAATTTCTATCTCATCCTTTAATTAAATTTATGAATTTAATTAAATCCCCTATTTCATTTCCTCCAAATAAATAATTTAAAATTAATTATTTATTTTACACTTGTCATTCTCCTCCATTTTGGTCAAAGATTCTTGTCATTATTTCATGTCATAGCCTACATGCCCTGCATGTCTGTCATAGCCATCAGGAATCATAGCCGTTAGCATCATATCTTTTCCATGCATGGCATATTATGGTTGCATCAATTTTCAACCGTAGATCTTGGCATCTTTCTAGAAACTCGATCTTGGCCATCCATTGATCTTAGAATCTTTCTAGAAGATCAATCTCGTCCGTCCATTCGAATGGTTGTCTATAAAATCAACCTTTCTCCTCCATTTTCAATGAAACAGCTAATTATCTCCAACTCTCTAGCTTACTATTTGTAGATATTTTCACAAATTCAACAATAAATCTGAGGGCAATATTGGCATAAGAAGAAATAGGAGAGACAAGAGAAAGAATCAACTTCAAAGGGGAGTGCTTTATTTCATTTGCTTTCATTTTGATTGCTCTCTTTTTTTTCATTCTCTTGTTCAGATTGAGATTTTAGTTTAGAAGTGTTGGCTGTCACTTAATCTAATCTATTTTATTTTCCCCATCTTACATTAAATAAGATCACCTCCATGTCTATGGGGAAATGGAAGTGTTTTGTGTTTGGATGGGATCATCTTCAAATGTTTGGTCATGAATGGCATAAAGGTCGATGAGAGGATCATTTTGGATTTCATGTTCAAGGGTAGGATCTTGGTCAAAAAAAGGTGCATTTTGGATGACATGATTGGGTGTGGGATCTTGATCAAGGATAGGTGCATTTTGGATGCCATGATTATCCAGAAGGACTTCTTGGATGGACTTAAGGATGGGGTCATGGGATGGACTGATTCGATCTTGATATGAAGGTGAAGCTATGATGTCATGCTTTGGACTTTCTTTTCGACATGTATCCTCAAGTTTAGGCAATGGAATTTGATTATGGACAAGGATGTGATTTTCTTTGATAGACCTAGGAATTTGGCATGGAAATAATGGAGCTTTAATAGCAAGATATTTTTCAGTATTGGTATGTAATGAAGGACATGATGGTGACAAATGGTTGGATGGTGTAGGATCAGCAATGGGATCGTATTTCCTTGCTTTGTTTTCATTTAGGATTCGAACAAGTTCCTTTGCTAGTTGTCCTTGGAGAGCATTAATTAATGTGATTTTATTGGATGGTATTGTAGTTTAGGATGAAGTGGATGGAAATGGGTTATTGGAGCTTCAATAGCAAGATCTTGATAATGGGTCTATCAATGAAATAAGATCACCTCCATCTTTGTGTATATCAAATGGTAGATATACACAAATATTTATATAGTCTTATTAGACAAATACTACACATTTAGGTTTTTGGTAGTTATTTGATAAAGTAATTTGGTTGATAAGATTATAAATACTTGTGTCTATTGGTCATTTGACAATATTTGTAGGTGCTATTACTACTTTTTAAGAATTTGGCAGTTGTGATACTTTAAGATATTTTTTACAAATTTATAAAAATTAAACAACTATGAAGGTATTATTCATTTATAAAAAGTAATGATCATTTCCAAAGATACGTAAGAGTGATACAAAAATTATTAAACAAACAAATTATGAATTCATAATTTTCTTTTAAGGTATGTAGCTCAAGATAAGATAAAGCTATCTAGTAGATGTGAAACATTCCAATTATACTCAAAGTAGTGCAAGAAAGAAATTACATAAAAACTCCATCATTGTAACCATCTTAAGAATATTTTAATAGATAGCAATATTCTACTAGATTTTGGTATGAATTTTTTTAAGTATTTATTATTTTCATGTTTATGATTACTTGTTAGGTTTATTCATACAACTATATAGGTCTAGCCAAAGCTATTAGGACTCTCATGTGCTTTGAGAGAAAAATCTATAGATTGATATGTTGGTGTGCAAGGGTGTTAAGTGATATCCATTTGGTCAATTACATCCATGAGAATTTCTTATAACAATAGATTTCTTAAGGCACAATATTCACATAAGGTACAATATGATATTGATTTTTTTAAGCATATTGATTTACATGATTCTAAAAATAATTTTGTGGGCATGCTTAATGATGATTAATTCTACATCTTCTATAACAATTAGTACATTTTCACTTGATGAGATCCTTGTGAATGGTTATTATGATCTTTTATACACTAAAGCTTATGCTTGTTATAAACCAATTAAGGGTGTTCTTATTGATCTTACTTGTCAATTTAACATATACTCAAAAAATGTGTAATCATCATTTTTAATAGCTATAGTATGAGTATTCAATTGTTTCCCTTAAGATAACTAACAAAATGGTAATTGTGGCTATGGATTGCTTTATTTTACTTTTGGTGGTTCTTTTGAAAGAGGATCAACTTTAAATATCATATATTTCTTACTTTGGATGAGTTCCATGTATTACTTGGTTTTCCATAAATTCAATAATGTAAATAAGTTCCTTATATGTTACATTAGTGTATTAAATAGGTTTAAAGGGGTGAAGTTGTTACTATTGCTAGAGAGCCATATGTATCATTATCAAAATTAGGTAATTTTATTTTGGATAAATTTATTAAGATGCTTAAGGAAACATGTTAGGAAATATGCATCAATCATCCATCTTCATTATTTTTGGTACCCCAAATTGGTTGGGTCATATCTCCTAGATTTCTTATCAAAATTTGAAGTTGTTAAATGCATTGGAAAGAACTCCAAAAAATATAAGTAGAAATACAAAGAGGATTAGTCAAAGTAAACAAAAAATTCAAGGGATAAAAATTACTCTATTGAATGTTGGTGATAGTTCTATAAAAATCCTTGAACTTTGCCACTCGTTATTTGTTTATTAGTATGTATAGTACACATCACTATTAAATATTTTTTCTCCTCAATTATTTTTTGTAATTGGAAATAAAATCATTTGATAACCATAAAGCGTGTTTTGATGACCATATCCACCACAATCTCAAATTTTAAATTCAAATATTTACATGTTAATAATTTCTCTTACAAATATAATTCTTTATTTTATCTAATTAAATTTTATCTTATATTTTTAAAATAGATCAATAGATATTAATATTAATTCCTAATTTATAAGATTGAAAAAACATTATTACAATATTAATAATCAAATTAAAAATAGTTGACTTTATTCTAAATTAAGTTATATAAAAAAATAATTATATTTTAATTTAAATTATAAAATTATTATTAATTTTTTAAGATCATTGATTATGAAATTAAAGGAAAAATAAATAAATATCACATGGATGGGGGCCTTTTTATATATAAAGAAACATATATAAACATTCTTTCAAAAAAATTGAATAAAACATTTTTTCCCTACATAACCATGAGATAAGGGGAATCTAAATGGACCTAAATAGTTAGTCATAGTTTTCATCTCAAACTGAATAAATGGGACGCCACTTGCATGAGAAACCTCTAACAGTGAAAAATGGCTAACGTTCAAAAGGGAGAATGAGAAAGGCTATCGAAACAGAATTCTTAGAAAACAAAAATGTGGGAATCTTAGAAAAACCTGAAAGGTCAGATTCATGGGGCCCACGGGCCCGACAACTAAGCAAGTCATCGCTTAGAGTGTGTTGGTTAAGCTCGACCTTCAAACAAGAGTTAGGAAGGGGCTCCTTTGGTAAAGTTTATAAGGGTGTCTCAGTACCGGATGGAAGAGCAATTGTTGTGAAAGCTCTGGTAGATAAAGCAGAGCAGGAAGAATACAGGAGCGAGAGTTCAAAACGGAGATGAGTGTGATTGGTACATGCCATCATAAAAAATTGGTTCAATTGTACGGTTTCTACGATGAGCGATCCCATTGACTTCTAGTCTATGAATGCATGAGTAATGGATCTTTGGACACAATGCTCTTCGTAGATAGTTGCTTTCTTGATTGGAGCATACGTATTCAGATTGCAATGGGTATAGCAAGAGGCATTCGCTATTTGCACGAAGAATGCAGGACTCAGATCCTACATTGTAACATAAAACCCCAAAAAATTCTGCTGGATCCTCCATTAATTTAATTTCGGACTTTGATGAAGGATTAGGCAGAGATAATACAAAACGTACACAGTAATTTTTTTTTAAAAATATTACTCATTCAACGCAAAGAAGCCATTAAAAACATTTGCTACTTCAAAGCAATCTTCTTCTCATCTTTCTAAAATTACAAACATACAAGTCTATAAAAGAATAAGACCACAAAGAAATCAATATAGAAAAAAGCATTTATGAATGCCAGCAAAAAAATTTAAAACAAAGTCCAATCGATTTAAAATATGTGTCCTTTAGACTTAACTTAAAGTCCTTTATCCTAACTATCCACCAATGCACATCCACATAATAGTCGCCATCAAAAAACGTGCAAACCACTTTACTGCCGAAGAAATTGGAGAGCCCGCAGTGGTAGCGGTAACTAGCAAAAGAAGTTATCCCACATTACAGTGGTGAGGGAGGATGACAGTTGTGGTGAGGCAGTAGGGACACTGACAGTCAAGAGATAGTCCACCATAGTACTGTGGTGGTTGCGGTAACTGCTTCAAGTGGATGGAGCAGGAGCGATGACAGTCACTGCAGTACCACACGTGGTCAGGAGAGAAGTTGCAGGAGAGCGGTGACAGTGAAATGGCAGTTAACCACATTGTCGTAGGCAACATGCGGTTAGACCGCAGTAAACCAGTAGATTGTAGAGTGCTTGACCATCAAGTCGTGAACAAGAGAGAGAGTGGGTGTGGTAGCCCAATAGAGATCGCCAAACTGTGAGTATTTGAAACTAAAGATGCGGGGGTGCGGTAAGGGCAGGAAATGGAGGCGGGAGTGGAGTGAAACTCCAACACTCCCCCTTGAATGAAACTTTCACCATTCATGACGCCTAGTCTGGTTCATTGAAAAATAAATGAGTTTGTGCCTAGTGCTTTCGTGAAGATATCTGCTTGCTGCTCCTTTGATTTGTAGAACTCCAAAACAATTTTGCCATTGTTGATCAGCTCTCAGATGTAGTGAAAACACGTATCAATGTGCTTTTTGTGTTTATGGAATATTGGGTTCTTCGACACAGCTATGGCTGAATTGTTATCACAAAAATATCTTTGTTGCCTCTATCTGCTCATTCTGAATTTGCTGCAGTATTTGTCTCATCCACACTGCCTGGCAAGATGCACTTGTGGCTGCAACATACTCAGCTTCAGCTGAACACAATGTAACTATAGGTTGTTTTTTAGAAGCCCATGCAACTACTCCACTGCCAAAATGAAAGACATAGCCAGATGTGATTTTCTTATCATCAACACTTCCAACACAATCACTGTCAGTAAAACCTATCAGCTTAAAATAATTTGTTCTTGTGTAATGGATGCCAAAAAATTTAGTTCCACTGATGTATCTCAGAATTCTCTTTCCAACCATCCAATGTGACTCTTTAGTGCTTCCATGAATCTGGAGATTAAACTGACAGCAAACATTATATCTAGCCTTGAGGCTATTAAATAAATCAAGCTCCCTGCCAGCTGTTTATACAAAGTTGAATTCACCTCTGATCCTTTGTCTTCTTTGCTCATTTTCAGACCAGACACCATTGGAGTAGGTGCTGAGTTACAATTCAACATATTAAATCTCTTTAAGACATCATTTGCATATTCATTGTCATTCTATGTTACCTCAATGCCTAGAAAATACTTCATCAGGCCTAAGTCTATCATCTCAAACTCTTTCATCATTTCTATTTTGAACAAATCCATTGATAGATTCTCAGCTAGAATTAAATCATCAACATACAGGCATATGATTAGAATTTTACCTTCATCATTCACTTTAGTATACAGTGTCGGTTCACTGTTGCATGTGGTAAATCCATTCTTTGTGAAATAGTTGTCTATTCTGCTATACCAAGCTCTTGGGGCTTGTTTTAGACCATACAGTGCCTTCTTCAGTTTGTAAACTTTATCTTCTTGTTCTGATATCTCATATCTTGGTGGATGTTCAATGTAAACTTCCTCTTCAAGATAGCCATTGAGGAAATTTGACTTCACATCCATTTGGTGAACTAGCCAACAATTATGTGCTACCAAAGCCAATAACATTCTGACTGTGTCAAGGCGTGCAACTGGTGCAAAAGTTTCATTATAATCTATTCCAGGTTGTCGTGCATAACCTTTTACCACCAATCTTGCTTTGTGCTTTTACACTTCTCCATTTGCATTGAATTATGTCTTATAAATCCATTTAACACCAATAACATCTTTGTCTATTGGAAGACTTTGCAACTCCCATGTCTAAGTGAACATTTTCTATTGAATCTATCTCATCATCCATTGTTGTTATCCACTTTTCTTCCTTGATTGCATCTTCATAATGAATAGGATATTCAGCTTGTGAATAAAAGGAAAAAAGTGTAAGTTGTTGAGAATTATGCTCACCTTCATTTTGATTATAAATATCACTCATGCTTCGGATTTTTTGTCTTCTCATGCTTGCTAAAGTTGGATTTGATAAATCACTTGAATCTGCAAAATGTGGACTTGAAGGTCCTGCACCAGAAGTTCTTCTTATGGGTAGCATTTGTAGTCCTCTTGTTCCTACTCTTGTATTACTTGTTGGTGTCAGTTGTTGACCACTTTCTTGGGGTTGAACTGGTACAACAGTTTGAACATTAATTGGAACTGAAATTTCACTCTCTTCTTGAGGGATATTGACTGTAACATTGACCGTACTCTCTTTACTTCCATCTCATGCTTCATCTTCAACAAATTGAACATCCCTGCTAGTTATAACTTTCTTGGTTGATGGATTAAATAGTTTGTATGCTTTGGATTCTTCACTATATCCAACTAAAATACATTTCTCTCCTTTGTTGTCAAGTTTTCTTCTCAATTGATCAGGTACATGTGCATATGAAACACATCCAAAAAATCTCATGTGTGATACACTATATTTTTTACCTATGCATGCTTCCTCAGGGATAATATTCATCACACTTTTTTTTGGGAATCTATTCATGATATATGCTGCATAAGATACAACTTCAGCCCAAAACTCATTTGTTAAATGCTTGGCTTTCAACATACTTCTAGCCATCTCCATTATGGTTCTATTTTTTCTTTCTTCTACACCATTCTGCTGAGGCGTCTATCTTGTTGTGAACTATTTCTGTATTCCATGCTCTTTGCAGAAATTTAAAAATTCTCTTGAAATTTATTCACGTCCTCTAACTATTCTCGAAAGTTTGATGAAACAACCACTCTGTTTTTCAGCTAAAGATTTGAATTGACAAAAGAAATGAAACACACCACTTTTATGTTTCAGAAAATAGACCCATGTCTTCCTTGAATAATCATCTATGAAAGTCAGAAAATAAAAACTACCACCTATTGAAGGTGTCTGCATTGGACCACACAAGTCTGAATGAATAATTTCTAATGGGGCTTTTGCTCTTGTGGATTTCCCTATTGGGAAAGATTCTCTATGTTGCTTTCCAAGTATCCAACCTTCACAAACTCTCTCGGGTTTTTGAATTAATGGAATTCTCTTTACCATGTTCTTCCTATGAAGCAAATTCAGACCTCCAAAATTTAAATGACCGAATCTTAAGTGCCACAAGCAGTTTTCATCCTTCACTTCTACCTAAAAGACAATCTGTATAACAATTGATACATCTTGTGCTTGTGCAAAGTTTGTACTCAAAGCTGGCTAAATTATTAAAGGAAACATTCTATTGTTTGTCATATGCATTTTTGCTATCAACTGGCTACTTGGGCATTTGTCTAGAATAGTGCACAATCCATTCTTGAAAGTCACTCTATAAACCTTTTGGATTAACTGTCCTACACTCATCAAATTGTGTTTCAGACCTGGCACAAAATAAACATCAAAAATATATTTTGTCTCCCCCTGCTTGGTTAGAATATTAACATTCCATTTTCCTTTAACTAACGCTTTGTTGTCATTACCCAAGGTGACATCTTACTTGATATTCTCATCTAAACTTGTACACAACTCTAAATTCCCTGTCATATGATTACTACAGCCTGAGTCTAAAAACCGAACTTCTTTCTCACTAACTTGAGCTACATTACAAGCTAAAAACATTATGCATTTATGAGGTCTATGATCTTGAATTTTTCTAGTAAAATTTGCATTTTTTCTACCCATATCATACTGCTTCTTCCTACACTCATTCATTTAATGTCCTAAATTTTTACAATAATGGCATTGGACCTGAGATTTCTCATACCTTTGTCCTTGAGGAAAGTTTTGAGATGGGTTTTTGCTATTGCCTCTTCCACTTTAACTTGACTAGTTATTTCTTCCTCCTCTGTTGAAACCTCTTCCTCTTTCTCTGAAATTCATTCTACCTATGCCTCTTCCTTGGTTAATTGAAGCTTGTGACTTGAATGCATGCTCCAATGACATATTTGTTGTTCTGCTTAGTCTATGCTAATGAGAAATGAGTGAAGCATAAAGCTCATCAACTGAATATTGTGTGAGATCCTTTGTCTCTTCTATTTTGACTGAGATTGACTCAAATCTAGTGGGTAAGCTTCTCAAAATCTTTTCGACAACTTTGACATCTTCTAGTGTATGTCCATGTGTTCTCATATGGTTTACCAATCCCATTATTTGAGTAAAGTATAAATCTACATACTCATTTTCTTTCATAAATAGAGTCTCAAACTCTCTTCTCAATATTTGCAACTTTGTAGTTTTAACTTTGTCCATTCCTTGATATGCTATTTGTAAAATGTCCCATGCTTGCTTGGACTTGGTAGTGGCTGAAATTCTTGGAAAAATACTTTCATGTACACCTTGTAGAATGAAGAAGTGTGCCTTTGAATCTTTCTTCTTGTTATCCTTCAACAAATCTTTCTCTGCTTGAGTTAGAGTGTTATATGCTGCTGCATCTACACACTCTAGAAACCCATTTTCTACAAACTCCCATAAATCTTGGGAACATAACAATGCCCTCATTGTTATCGACCAATAGTCATAATTCTTCCCATTCAGCTGTGGAATCTGGGGATTACTCAAGCTTGTGCTTGCTGCCATGATTTACAGACTCTCTACTAAATTACCTTTGGCTCTGATACCACGTGAAGGATTAGGCAGAGAAAATACAAAATATACATAGTAAAAATAATTTTAATATATTACTCATTCAATGCAGATCAACCATTAAAAACATTTGCTACTTCAGAGCAATCTTCTTCTTCTCATCTTTCTAAAATTACAAACATAAAAGTCTATAAAAGAATACGTCCATAGAGAAATCAATACAGAAAAAGCATTTAGGAATGCCAGCAAAAACATTTAAAACAAAGTCCAGTCGGTTTAAAATATACTTCCTTTAGACTTAACTAAAAGTCCTTTATCCTAACTATCCATGAGCGCACATCCACATAACATTCTCCATCAAAAAATGTGCAAACCACATTACCGTCGAAGAAATTGGAGAGTCCGCAGTGGCAGCGGTAACCAACAGAAGAAGCTATCCCGCATTACCGCGGTGAGGGAGGATGATGGTCGTGGTGAGGCAGTAGGCACACTGGCAGTCAACAGATAGTCCCCTGTAGTACTGTGGCGGATTAGAAATAGACCGTGGTGGTTGCGGTAACTTCTTTGGGTGGACGAAGCAGGAGCGATGACGGTCATCGTGGTACTGCACATGGTCAAGAGAGAAGCTGTGGGAGAGTGGTGACAGTGAACCGGCGATTAACCGCATTGCCGCAGGCAACATGCAGTTAGACCGTGGTAAAGTGGTAGACTACGGAGTGCTTGACCGTGAAGCCACGAACAAGAGAGAGTGGGCGCGGTAGCCCGGTAGAGGTCGCCAAACCGTCAGTAGTTGAAACTGAAGATGCGGGGGTGCGGTAAGGGAAGGAAACAGAGGCAGGAGTGGAGTGAAACTCCAACATTTGGCTTAGCAAAATTGTTGAAGGTTGAACAGACTCGAACATTCACTGCAGCTCGGGGCACTAAGGGTTACATAGCACCTGAGTGGATTAATAGTCTACCCATTACTGTAACAGTAGATGTTTATAGCTTTGGTATAATGCTGCTAGAAATCGTTTGTTGTAGGGAAACTGTGAAGTTAGATGCCCCAGAAAATTAAATCATTTTGTTCGATTGGATCTACGAGTGCTTGGAACAAGGTACTCTGGTTGATCTAGTACATCAGCAGCAAGTTGAAGGTGTCGCAATTGAATTTAGGCAAATGGAGAGAATGGTGTTGGTCGGTCTATGGTCAATTAAACAACACCCACATCTAAGGCCATCCATCAACAAAGTTGGTCAGATGATGGAAGGAAAGGTTGAGATTGTAGTGCCCCCACCTACAGTTTCACCACCGCCAGTACTCCAACCACTAAGATCTTTCAGTGTTTCAATTTCTATGTAAAACAAATTCATCACTTTGTTGCACCATATTGTAAATAGGCATCAATATCATGCTACCCCTTGAATATATAATCATCTCAATCTAATCAAAATAGTACTTGGAGGCTGCTGAAAAGTGCCAAACAGTTAATTCTTTTGTTTTTATTATAACTACCATGCAAGCATCGTTTTTATTCAATGTTCGGAACATATAAAGTTAATTTAAACATTTACATAAGTAAACCTAATGATAGGTTTCTTTATGTTTCACGAAATAAATGCTCTGCCCGTTCCTTAATCTCAATATTTATGTTCTCTGATGGGTACAATCCAGTTGAGATATCGCGCTGCTCTGGGTTTTTGTGACATAAAATAGCGTATAGTGATAATCAATAACAAACTATTAAAAGTAATAGACAAACATATATGTTCTATGGAGGAATCAAAACAATTTTATACAGCAGACTAATTTTCAATTCAAATTATTTCAAACAGTTTGCCTATTGAGAGCCTATGCGGGACATCATTTGCCTTCCGAAACACTCTAGATTTTTAGGTCTTATGATGTGAAATCGATTGCCAAAAAGTTGTGATGGAAATGAAGTCTCGCAAGACTTGCAATGCAATTGCATTGCATCTAGTTCTTCATAGAGAACTGTGTCGACTAGCTTTGGTTTCTATTTTCTTGTATCAAAACTATTCGCACTTTTTTTTATAAACAATACATAAAAGGCCTAGGACGCTTTTAAACGGTGGCTAATGTGGAACGAATATGAACTTCATATTGTTCATCCACCAACAATAATTCTAATGGGAGTTTCCCGTCATTATTTTTCAAGATAAGTGAATAATTTAGATTCTCGGATGCACTCCCTAAACTTTTTTTAAAATAAATGTTAGGCATCTCCAAGACTTATGCTCCATGTTCAATGCTACTTGGCTCTCTTATTTGCAAGCCAAAGTTTTCTTTTCTTGTTTGGATGGAAGGTTTTATATAAATCTTATATCGTTTTTACAAAATGTTCTGAAATTAGGAGAATAAATCTATCTTAATATCTCTATGATTAAGGGTCAAGGATGAAGGGCTGACCTTTTTATTCAAGTCACCTAAAGAATGATCCAAACATCATATCTTATATTGTACTTTGGAGAGATTTTAATCTTAATTGATAGTGAAATAAGGAAACATACACTCACCCTCACCAATCGAATTAGAAGAATGAATCTACCCTAATACCTCTATGACTAAGGACCAAGGATGAGGGACTAACCATTCTACTCAAGTCACCTAAAGAAACTAGAAACTAGCTTACCATAGTATTGAAGGTATTAAAAATTTTAGACACACTTTAATTAACATTCATACTAAGGGAATACTTCTTTAAATAAAAAATCATTTGCAAGAGACTTTCATTCATAGAAAGTATCTATTTTATCCTCCAAGTGCTTTGATATGGATTTTTCTAATGTCTTTAATAAAAATAAATCTTCAACCTTCATAGTAAATGGTTTTTTTGATGATACAGTAATCCATTGATCTCTATCAACAAGTATATCTTCCATCTTTAGCTTCCATAGCTTAAAATTCTTTCCATTAATTTAATTTCTATCTATATCATTGTGCTTCTAATTATTCAATAATTCACAAATAAATCCTTATATGTGTAACGATGAATTTTATAACAAATACAAGAAACCCTAACCCTTCAAACAAATATGGAAACAACCATTTATATCACATGTAGAGAAAAAGAAAATGTGTATAATAGAAATAGTGCATACTTAATCTAAAATAATAAAAATTCAATAGAAAGAAAATACAATATAGTAATTTTACCCAAGAAATTTTTTGGGTGAAAATTTGAATATAGTAATATTTTTTACTATTGCAAAATCTCAACTATCCTCCAATACACTAATAAAACTCTCTACCTTTACCCTTAATCATGTGTAAATATAAATATGTACACCAAAAGTGGTGTTACACACGAAGCATAAGATCATGAAAAAGATAATTATTATCTCTTGAAAACATAGGAAAAAAATATAAAAATCTTAAATAATCCTAAAAAAATAAACATGGAAATTATACAACACTTATCCAATAAGGTTGATATCTGCAATCATTTTTTTTGTAGTTTACATATGACTTTCCAAACTCAATATGGATGTCATGAGAACACATAAATAATATTAGAGAATGGGAATTTATTCTTATCATTCTATTAAATTATTTATCTTTTATAAGTTTATCTTTGGTAGTGATGTAAATCTAACAATCAATTCATGTTTGCAAGCTTAAATGTGATACTTCATGATAACTTTTATTAGATCACTCAACTTAGAAGCATAATTGTTTGCTACCTACTACTAAAGTTTCTCATTGGTGATTAGGTACTCAACTTGTGCACCTATTTTTTTGGTTTTCATTAATCAACCAAAAATGTAAGACAAGCCTAATCTTTACTCTTATTTTTATGCAGTCTATCCCAATCCAAAAGTGTGCATCATGAGTGCCTTGGAGGAAGGCATAATAAAGATTACAATTTTTTTGAAAAAAAAAATGGCAAAACATCATATTATTGCACCCATTATAGCTAGGTTTGTGGTGGTCACAAAAAATCAGTAGCTCTCCCCTTCTCCAGTAGCTTCATGAACCCTATGTGCTACTTTTGTCTTGCATTAATGAGTGGGGATTTCATAATTAATTAAGTATATTCAGTGGGTCCTCTTATCGGAATATATTACTAAATTTATCTTTCATGTAGATATTTTAATTGATTGTACAATGAGAGTTGAAAAATGTGTCTATGTCTTAATATAGAAACATTAAACAAGAAATACAATATATTTATCATTATATAACTTTGTTTTATTTTTCACTACAGATTTACTTCCCATAAATATATTTTGAACAAAAATAAAATTAGTTAAATTATTATAATTATTATAATTATTTCACAAAACATTAGTAATTATTAAATATTAAAATGTAAAGTTAAATTGCAATATAACATCAAAATATAAAGAAAAGTTCTTTAATTTAAAATAAGTGATAATTAAAAAAAAAATTATAAAATCATACATTTAAATTTATATCTAATTTAATTTAATTTATTATTTATTTTATAATAATGAAAAATTATTCTTATTTATTAAATTTAATGATTGAAAATTTTGAATATTTATATCTCAATTTTATTTTTATAATGTCAAAAATATTATATTCAATAAAACTTAAATCCTTTATAAACTCATTTAAAAATCCATTCAATTGTACTATTTATCTAAAAAGCTTTTAACACAACTAATTTTTTAATAAGTTATAATTGAATCAAACTAATCAAACACAACACGGAAGACCTAATATCAAGGAAGATGTATTGAGATGTCTCAGAAAACGGCATTTAAACTTGTTTTCAACTTTATCCTCCACTGATTCGATGAACTTGTAATGCATATATCTTCCACGACGTAAGTTTCACTTGATTGCAAGAAATGACTTGTAATGTATTCTTTAACGGGTCGGCATCATAATTTTAATTTAATATTTATGTTTGAAATATTGATGTTCTAACTAACGTCATGACGTTTTATTTTGACTAGCTGTCATTAGCGTGTGGAATTGATAAAATGTAAAGAAAAAAACATTGATAAATTTGTATATTTTGTGTAGTTAACATTTTTTTCTATAGTTATTTTTCAACAAAATTCAGTTCAACAATTTTATCATGACTGATTGTATTTAGAAAATGGAATGACAAACGCGTTTAATATTGATTGACTGTAATTCATAATTTCTTTGATAAAATGTAAGAAAAATATTTTACAAATTTGTATATTTATATGGTTAATATATATTTTCTTGGATGGTTACTTTTCAACAATTCTAACATTGACTGACTGTATATAGTACATGGAATGACAAATGTGTTTAATATTGATTCGCTGTAATTCATAATTTCTTTGATGATATGTACTTTTCATATAGATAATATATATTATTTTGAACGATTATTTTCAAACTAATTCAGTTGAACAATTCTATCATTGATTGACAACACTTAGTGTATAAAATGATAAACAAATCCAATATTAATTTATTGTAATATAAAATTTATATATTATCTTGAACGATTATTTTCAAACTAATTCAGTTGAACAATTCTATCATTGATTGACAACACTTAATTTATAAAATGATAAACAAATCCAATATTAATTTATTGTAATATAAAATTTATATATTATCTTGAACGATTATTTTCAAACTAATTCAGTTGAACAACTCTATCATTGATTGACAACACTTACTGTATAAAATGATAAACAAATCCAATATTAATTTATTGTAATATAAAATTTCTTTGTTGGTATCCATATTTTGTATGGGTAATTCTCTTGTGCTATTATTTTTAAACATAATTCAATCCAACAAACAAAAAACAAATTTGATTAATTAAAAAAATTATATTATATTTAATATAAATGAAATTTAAAATAAATATTGACTGTTTGATCATTAAAATAATTAATATTAAATAGAATACTCTTCAAACAGCTTGCATCAAATTAGTTAGCTTTCTTCTTTTTCCTTGCTCCTTCAATGGCTGCTCCTACAATACTCTCTCTTATTATTCTCAATCTTATGCTCATCTGTGTCTCGGCTCAGGAGGAGAATATTCCTGTGGGAATGACTCTCATTTCTTCTGAAAATTCCAAATGGGTTTCACCAAATGGAAAATTTGCCTTTGGATTCTACGCAATAAACCCAACTCTATACGTGGTAGGCGTTTGGTTTGATGATATATCTACTAAAACTCTTGTCTGGACGGCTATGAAGGATCGGAATGACATTCCTGTTAAAAAAATGTCTACTCTGCGTCTCAGTAGGAGTGGCCTCACCCTGTATGATGATCAAAACAATACATAGTCATACAAGCTGCAATGCTCGATACTGGCAACTTTGTGCTGTTAAATGCCTCTTCTGTACCCATCTGGCAGAGCTTTGACTATCCTACAGATACCCTCTTGCCTGATCAGACTCTCAAGACCGACTCCAAGCTGTTTTCTAAGGTTTCGACCACGAACTACTCAACAGGCCGATTTCAGCTTTATATGCAACATGACGGAAATCTGGTCCTTCGTCCTATGGAGAAGATCTGGAGGAACGGCGACGCATACTGGTCTACTACGCCTCTCTCTTTCGAAGCAAGCTTGAAATTTGATGCGAGTGGGCTACTGTATTTGGTAAACAATAGCAACAAAAGTGTAAAAAATGTCACAGAAGACGGGTTTGGAAAGAGTGGGCTTCTTCGTAGAATGACGCTCGAGAGCGTCGGAATCCTTGTACAGTATGTGTGGAACACAAGCAATGCTTCTTGGTCATCTGTATGGCAGCCTGTTAATAATACATGTAAAGTGACTGGTCTGTGTGGACCTAATGGCATATGCCAGCTCAACACCCAGAACAAGCCAGTTTGCATTTGACCTCCTCAATTCAATTTTGTCGACAACGAAGATCACTTCAAGGGATGCATGCGAAGCACATCACAAGGGCAGACCTGCAGCATCGCAAACAACACAATGGTCCCCCTCGACAACACGAAATGGTTGGATGCTGCTTATGCAGTGCTTTCGAATATTAGTGAAAATGAATGCCAGGAGGCCTGTAGGGACGATTGCATCTATGTCGTTGTCACGTATGAGAATACAAATTGCTCCAAGCAAGATTTGCCTCTAATGAGCGGCCGTCAAGGTATTGATATTACTAGTAAAGCTTTTGTGAAAGTATATGAGGACTTCATTACACCATCTCCATCCCCTTCTCTTTCAAAGCCAAGAAAGGAGAAGGACGCAAAGACGCTTATAGCGATTGCCATGAGTGTCCCTCTTCTGGCAGCTGTCCTCTTTATGATATGGTTGTGTCACAACAAGCTCCATAAGACCACAAAATTTATACAGCAATCTAACCTAGTGGAACGGTTGGAGGCGTTTTCTTACAAAGAGATAGAAGCTGCTACAGGAAGTTTCAGACAAGAGTTAGGAAGGGGCTCCTTCGGTAAAGTTTATAAGGGCGCCTTACAAGATGGAAGAGCAATTGCTGTGAAAACTCTAGTGGATAGAGTAGAGCAAGAAGAACATGGGGAGCGAGAGTTCAGAACGGAGATGGGCGTGATTGGTACAAGCCATCATAAAAATCTGGTTGAATTGTATGGTTTCTGTGACGAGGGTTCTCACCGAATTCTGGTTTACGAGTACATGAGCAATGGATCTATGGACACAGCTCTATTCGTAGATAGCGGCTTTCTTGATTGGAGCTTACGTGTTCAGATTGCGATGGGGATAGCAAAAGGCATCCGGTATTTACACGAAGAATGCAGGACTCAGATTCTGCACTGTGACATAAAACCCCAAAACATTCTGCTGGATCAGAACTATAATCCCAAAATTTCTGACTTTGGCTTGGCAGAATTGTTGAGGGCCGAACAGACTAGAACATTCACTGCAGCTCGGGGCACTAGGGGTTACATTGCGCCTGAGTGGATTGATAATGTGCCCATTACTGTAAAAGTAGATGTTTATAGCTTTGGTATGATGCTACTGGAAATCATTTGTTGCAGGAAAACTCTCAAGTTATATGCCCCAGAAAATCAAATCATTCTGATTAACTGGATCTACGAGTGCTTGGAACATGGCCATCTTGTTAAGCTGGTCGAGAAGCAGCAAGCTGAAGGTGATACAATTGATTTAAGGCAACTGGAGAGAATGGTGCTGGTGGGTCTGTGGTGCATTCAAGAACATCCACATCTAAGGCCATCTATGAACAACGTTGTTCAGATGATGGAAGGAAAGGTTGAGATCGCAGTGCCCCCACTTCCAGTTTCCCCACCGCCAGTGCTCCCACCGCTAGAATCTTCGAGTATTTCAATTTCTTCATAGAACAAATTTATAGCTTTGATGCACCATATTGAAGATGGACATCAAAATCTTTTTATGCCTTGGGCATATATAATCTTCTCAATCCAATCAAAATTCTACTCAGAGGCTCCTGACAAACTTATGTTTTATTATGACTACCATTCAAGCATAGCTCTTACTTGTTGATATCTGTTGCGAGATCATCCAGTTCTACCATGTCATTCACTGCCATGAAAACCGCCATGCAATTCATCTTCAGTTTTATTTTCAGACTTTATGTTTTGATATAGTTTGCATTATTTTAGTTTCAGATCTCGCAGTTTAGGAGCTGTGCGAAAAATGCATGCAAAATGTATGAACTGTTATCTACCAGAACATACTGCTATAAAACATTCATCTGTAGCAGCGAACTACTTGTTCTGTGAGGCTGCAGACTCCTTTGATTAGGTGCTACATCCTCTATTATTATTATTATGATCGGTGTGTTGTTTTAAAGTTAATATTTCTAGAACTGTTCTGTAATCAGTTCATTCAGGTCAGAAAAAACAGAGAATGTCTCAAAAAATTTGAATGAAATAATGGATATTTTAGTTTGTGCTACAGAGCACCTAGCTGATCTGATATTTTGGTAATCTCTGTTATTTGTTTTTTCCTGTTATAATTGCTTTTATTAGCTGGTTAAGAAACAGGGTCTGTATTCAGAATCTTCATTTTTCAGTGTTTGATGGAAGTACATTTCAACATTTACATCTATATACCTTATTCCATGACATGTTTCTTTGTGTTTTCCATGGGTTGAATATTCCTTGCTTGTATGGCATCGAAAACTGGTCTGCCCCTTTCCCTAATTTTATTTTTTGTTGACTCATGGGTGCAGCTAAGATGAGATTTGGCCCCTGCTATGGGCACTTGTGACATACAAAATATCTTAGAGGGATGATAAATCACAAACTTCTTAAGTAATAGGCTAAGGGATATGTTTGCTGGAAGAATCAGCACATAAAATTTAAATTCATTCATTTAATTTAAAATTAAATTTATGCTGATAGGCATTCCCTTTTGGGAGGTGTTGAGCATTCATATGTATATGATTGAAAATTGATGGTCACAAATGGATAATAAATGGAGATAACCATTGAAAAGATCTTTACCACTAACATTAAATTACAACACAGTCAATCACATGTTACACAAATTCTTAATCTCCTCAATGGTAAAGTGAGATGGTTAAAATAGCTTAGAGGGACATGATAAATCACAAAATTCTTAAGTAATAGGTTAAGGGATATGTTTAATGGAGGAATCAGCACAAATATATACGAAATATTAATTTAAAATGTAAATTCATTTTTTTTAATTAAAATTAGAATTTATAGTGATAGACATTCCCTTTTGAGAGGTGTTGAGCATTCATATATATGTCATTGTGAATTGATGGTTACAAATGGATAATAAATCAAGATAACCATTGAAAAGATCTTTACCACTAAAATTAAATTACAACACAGACAATCACATGTTCACAAATTCTTAATCTCCTCAATGGTAAAGTGAGATGGTTATAATATATGAGATTTTTTTAGTTGCCCTTCTAAGTGCCCAAGCCCCCATATATACATATATGATGTGGTAGGCATAGTGCTTGCATGCATGGCTGGTCCATACTATAGATGAGCTCGATGGGGTCCTCCACAAACAATATTAAGAGTTTTGGTGATGATTTATTTAATTTTACTTGCTTACTGCTAATCCATTTGATGTAAGAAGGATGGTTTGTATGAAGTAGAGATTCTATAGGTCTACTAGAGGAAAGACTCCCATGAAAGATGTCTTAGTGGAATTGTACATACATATTTTAATATTAGGGCTTTAAATTTAGGTTTTTGTTCATGACAATTTTTCATTCAAATAAAGTCAATATTTTTAACTAAATCTTAATTAATTGATTTATAATTTTTAATTGTTTAATATATTTTTTCAGCTATACATTTTGGATTGGTTTCCACAATTCCAACTATGTCATGTGTTTTGGTGGTGGAGATGATTTCTCCTCATTACATTTTAGCATTTAACTATTACTTTCCTAGTGTGGCTATTTATTTGCATTATATATTCTTACAATGGATGTGATTTTATCATTTTAAACTTTTGGTTGTAGGTATTGATAGTTTACATGATTATTGGTCATCCTTCCCTACGGGAGCTCTTTTTTTAATTAAGCAATAATTTCTTCATAGAGTGTTGTAATATGAGTTGTTGAAAGAAAGGCACATATTAGTACATTGGTGAGTGTTGTGTTTTTTTGTGACTCAAACATTAGATTTCCAATGCGATTTGTAGGATCACTTGTCCTTGCTCTCTTTCTTACCATATTTCTTATTGCTCTTTCTCCTTGGCACTATCAAAGGTATCAATTTAAATCCATTGCATCATCATAAATTGTCACTCTTGATAATTTCACACTACCTTAATACCTTATTTTTCCCACAACATTGATTAGTATAATAATTTCTTCATTTTGAGGCCAGATTGATAAAATATATTTAAATCCTCGACATCCTAACATGTTTGAGCAAAAAGCACCTAGTCAAGGGGGTAGGGCTTAAGGGAACACAATATACTAAGAGGAGGGTGAATAGTATATCAAATGCATTTAAAACTCTTTCATTCAACATGAATTAACATTAGTCACTTCTCCAAACATTAACCAAAACATCTAGTATCAATTAAGTAATACATATGCAAACATTCGCATAATGAACACCAGATATATGTGGAAACCCAGAATGGGAAAATCATGGTGAGAAGAGTTTCTTAGATCAACTATCCAAATATAGCCTCACAAAAATAATAAATAACATACAATAATCAAGTAGGTACCAACCTATTGGAGACACCAAACCCTTGTATTTGTAAGTGTTGATCATCAAAGCTTGCACCTCTCCGATAGTCTTATGGGAAATTCAACGAGTGGGTGACCAATTTGTGCCTCACTGAATACCTCTGGAATTTTCATAGAAATTTGACTCTTCTCTAAGTTTGGAGAAAAGGGTAGAAAAAATGTAAATATAAAACATGAAAATGACGATGCGCCTATGCTTTTACAACATTTCAAACCCAATTCTTTTTCTATGAATGATATATTAGACATAGAATGCCACAAACCTTTATTGTTGGGAAGAGTACGAGTAGTAAAGGCTAAATACAAGCACAATGCATTCTTTCAAATCTCCCCACGGGAAGTGATCATTATATTTGGATCAAGCATAAAAGTTCTAAAAAGTTAATAGAAAAACATTCAGAAGTTGCATAAACCCTTATTCTTATTACAACATAATATGAAGAAACAATAACCCTTAAAGGAATTGGACAATTTCAACAGACATAATCCAATTTTTGTAGGTTATTACTATATCATATAAACTTACAACATGGAAATCAACTACTCAAACTATTTGAATTAAGCTTAGCACAATGTTTTACTCTAAACAAAAACATAAAGAAAGAACTTGACAAAGGTAATAACATGCATAGTTTCAAAGATATTTTCCAAACAGATTGTGCTTAAATATCAAATGAACTTTAAAACAAAGGTTTGATGCCAATCCGATAATAGTTTCAGTTAAAACAATATAACTTGCCAAAGAAAAGCAGTGTTCTTCCAACTTTTAACTTTTGAAAATACTTCTATAACTATGGAAAATTGGGTATGTGCAGGATCATGATGGGCCAAAAAGTGGCGATATGTAAATGATATGATGGCCCATGTGGTTGACGACTTGTTTTTACCCAAAATTGATGAAGCAAAGTGTTTTTAAAGCCTATTCTCAGCTTTCCCCCAATATAAATTATGCTTTACTTTGAATTTAAATAATTATTATTGATTTTCTATTTGAATTATGACTAAAGTCCTGATTGATAGGTTGATTGGAAAACATCTATAGCTTTCAAACAGTATCACATTTTTTGAATCTGAAACATGCATCACATTCTATGCTTCACATTCAATAGGATTAAAAAAAAAAAGAATTTTATGAAGTTTTCACAAAGTTAAGGTGGTCAGATGTACAAGTTTGTATATTTTTAAAAAGTTGTAATAAAAAAATCATAATTAATTATTTACTTAGAAAAAAATTACAAAAAAAATATGCATCACATCGAAACATGAGTCTTCTACTTATATATAAAATCTTATAAAAAAAATATTATCATTGTACTATGGTTAGGGTGCTCAGACAAACACCTACTTCTTATTTTTTCCCTGAAATTTAAGTACTACTGCATTGAAATTTCAAATTTTCACCAAATAGATTTTTTAAAAATAAAAATAAACCTAGTAGTTTAGAAACTACATTCAATTTCCTACAAATTCTATTCTTACATATTTTTGAAATAATATAGATAACTTATTCAAATTTTTATGTCAAGTTGCCTAACTCTGATTTTCCGAATTTTTATTGCCACTTAAGGGCTTATTTTTTCCATGATGATCCCGCACATACTCATAAATTGATCTTTAATTTGAATTTAATAAATAATTATTATTCATTTTCTATTTGAATTATGACTAAAGTCTTGATAGATAGGCTGATTGAAAAATATCTATAACTTTCAAACGGTATCACATTTTTTGAATCTGAAACATGTGTCACATTATATGCTTTGCATACTATAGGATTAAAAAATAATAATAATTTCATGAAGTTTTGACCAAGTTAAGGTTGTTAGATATATGAATTTTTATATTTTTAAAAATTTGTAATAAAAAATCACAATTAATTATTTACTTGGAAAAAAATTACAAAAAAATGTGCATCACATCGGGAAATGAGTCCCCTACTTATATCTAAAATCTTATAAAAAAATATTATCATTTTATTGTGGTTAGGGTGGTCAGACAAACACCTACTTCTGATTTTTTCCCTGAAATTTAAGTACTACTGCATTGTAATTTCAATTTTTCACCAAATAGATTATTTTTAAATAAACCTAGTAGTTTAGAAACTACATTCAATTTGATACAGATTCTATTGTTACATATTTGTGAAATAATATAGATAACTTATTCAAATTTCTATGTCAATTTGCCTAACTCTAATTTTTTGAATTTTATTGCCACTTAAGGGCCTATTTTTTCCATGATGATCTTGCACATACCCCAATATCTCCTCCACTTCTAGGACAAAGACACCTACCATCTCCGACATATCTAACATTAAGTTTATAATCTAAGAAAATGAGTGTGGGGAATACATAATGAAGAAAGGAGCCTTTGTAGTCGGAGAGTTACCCCAATCCCCCAAATCTCATGGACAACCATAACCCACTACTAAAATAGCTCAAACCTTCATAGTGGATCCCTCCTAATTCAGTAGTTGGGGAGATCTAGGCTGAGAAGTGGTGGATGAACAAGACGTATCTAGTCTCCTCTATCAGGAAGAAAGGAACGCACCAACACTTCCCATGGACGATACCAACAAAGGACTCTGGTTAATGTTGGGCATGGGCTATAATTGGAATGGAAGCTTGGGAAGGAACAATGATGGCCGACTAGAGCCCATCATTGTTGAAAGGTGAATAAAAAATCTTGGTCTTGGGTGTACCCCTCCAAGTGTAACCATACGTGGCAGAAGTCCTCTAGTTAAAGAAGTCAAGACTCCCCCTCAACCATCATCAACCACTCTTAGACTACTAGTATCTATAGGTCTACCCTTAGATAACCTCACTTTCGATATAACTAACATATGTAGTAGTGACAAGGACCCCATAATTGATGTACCCGTGCTTTTTGAAAACTCCTCCCTACTCATGATTAGCACCTTGTCTTCTGAGTCAGACCACCAAAGCCATGAGATAGACTTAGTATATCCCCAACTCATCGATTATGACCAATGAGGACCACCAATTTTGGACTCATTCAAAAATGATGAGCCACTCTCGGAGTTCATGGGATTACAGGATAAAATACCATGTGGAGATCATAAAGTTGTGTTTGACATCACACTGGACACTCAGGCCTATTATGGGGAGACGATTGAATCTTTCAATCGCAAAAGTGAGAAATTGAGAATAATCTCAAGGTCCTTGAGTGAAAACAATACTGTAGCACTCTCTGAGCATAAAATAGTAAAAATAAAGGACACATCCAATAGTGCAAACCTCTCTGAGGCACCGAAGGATGAAGGATTCAATCTTCCCCTCACTGCACTTCATCAAGAAAAGTTAGCAGTCCTAGCAGAATAGTGTAACCCTTTTCAATTTGGGAACATAACCAACACCACACATCACCTTCTATACTGAGTCTCTTCTCATTAAAGAACATGAAATCTTAGCTACCTTCTTGAAGGAAAGAAAGGTAAACTTCACATGGACTTATGCTAATATGCCTGGGCTTGACCCAAAGGTGGTAGTACATCACTTGGCTATGTATCCTAAAGTAAAACCTGTGAGACAAAAGTTGAGAAAGATGTATCCTCAAATAGCCTTGCTAGTCAAAGTAGATTTGCAGAAACTCTTGGATGCTAGTTTCATTAGCCCGATTGATTACCCAAAGTGGGTGTCCAGCCTGGTACCTGTTTCAAATCCAAATGGAGGCAACCAAATTTACACTGATTTTAGAGACTTAAACAAAGCATGCCCAAAGGATGACTTTCCACTACCCAACACCGACATGATAGTGGATATGACAACCGAACATGAGATGCTATCACTAATGGATAGATTTTCTAGATATAATGATATCATGATAGCAAAGGAGGACCAACACAAGATAGCATTCACATGTTTGTGGGGGACCTACTGCTGGAATATGATGCCATTTAGGTTAAAGAATGTAGGAGCTACTTATCAGAGGGCCATGACACCAATCTTTCATGACATGATTCATAAGATGGTGGAGGATTATGTGGATGACATATTGGCTAAATCAAGAAAAAGACGTGACCACATATTAGCTTTGGGCTCCATTTATGATAGGTTGGAAGTACAATCAAGCAAGCTCCTAGGATATATCATGTCAATGAGAGGAATCGAGGTTGATCCTACCAAAGTCAAGACAATCCTTGAAATGGAAGCACCCAGGACACTAAAGCAGTTAAGAGGTCTACAAGGAAGACTCCAGTCTATCTACAAATTCATAGCATAATTGGCAGACAAACAGATCCCATATTCTCATCTACTCCACAAGGGGGTAGCATATAAATTGGATGAAAAATGTGACCAAGAATTCAACAAAATCAAAGAATATCTACTCACACCACCAATTCTGGGAAAACCATTGATCCTATACATATCAACAATGACGACAACTCTTGATTCTCTTTTAGCTCAACAGGATGAAAACATAAGGGAGAGAGAAATCTACTACATCAACAAAACTATGGTAGGACATGAGATAAACTACACTCCCATTGAAAAATCTTGTCTAGTAGTTGTATTTGCAACTCACAAATTTAGACACTACATGTTGGCTCATCAAATCAAGCTAATCACTAAGATAGATCTGCTCAAGTACCTAATCTCCAAAGAAACTCTCACAAGAAGGACAACGAAGTGGGTTATGATATTAATAGAGCATGACATTGAATATATAGAGTGCAAGGCCATCAAAGGACAAGCAATTGCAAATCAACTAACAAAGGATATATATACAAAAAATCCACTTGTCTTAGAGTTCCTTGATCAATCAATTTTTAGCCTAAGTGTGGCAAACCATTGGAAGATTTATTTTGAGGGATCCTACACATAGAATGGGTTAGGAGTAGGCATTTTCTTCATAACACCACAAGGCGACTATATACACAAATCCTACAAATTGCCATTCCCATGCACAAATAACATAGCAGAATATGAGGCTCTTGTCATAGGGCTAAGTATTGTTGTGCAATGGCAGATTAGGGATCTTAAGGTGTATGGAGACTCTCAACTCATCATCAACCAAGTCAATGGTGAATACCAAACAAAAGACGAAAAGCTAACACCATACAAGAAACTAGTGGAGAGCCTCAAAGAGTCATTCATTGATATAACATTTGAACAGCTACCTAGAGAAAACAACAAAGCAGTGGACGGAATGGCTACAATTGGATCACTCTTGGAAATCCCGCACAACATCCCAAAGCGTGAATTCCTTGTAGAGAAGCTTCTCATACTAGCATTTGAGGTACCAGAGTCTGAATTCATCTATGAACTTGTTTGTTCCAGTGATCCCTAGTATCATGAAATTTACACCTACTTGAGAATAGGAGTCTTTCCTACTGATATAACCCTGAACCTTAAATAGAATTTTATAAAAAATTCTTCATGTTTCATCATTCTAGGAGAAATCCTCTACTGTAGGAGCATCGAAGGGACCCTATTACATTGCCTAAACACTGAGGAAGCCCTAATTACTTTAACCAAGGTACACAATGGTATTTGTGGTTCACACTCGAGTGGTATGACTTTGGCTAAGAAATTGTTGAGGATCGGATACTATTGGCCCACAATGGAAAGATACACACATGATTTTGTTAGAAGATGTTTGCAATGTCAGCATCATGGGGACCTCATCCATGCACCATCTCTAGAGCGTCATCCCATTGTTACACCTTGGCCCTTCTCACAATGGGGGCTTGATCTCATCGGTAAAATCACCCCCACCTCATCCAACGGCCATAAATTCATCATTACCACCATAGAGTACTTTAAAAAGTGGGTCAAAGCCATTCTCATGACCTACATAACTAGAAATCAAAAATCTAAGTTCATCTTGAACTACCTCATTTACCAGTATGGTGTCCCTTAAGGTATTATCTTAGATAATGGGACACCTTTCAAAAATCAAGACGTTCATGAATTATGTGAAAAATTCAACATCCAACATCACTTTTCCACTTTGTATTACCCCCAAAGAAATTTCCAATCAAAAGCCACCAACAAAACCATCCTGAAAATATTTAAGAAAATAGTCAATGACGTTGGTCATGACTAGCATCTACAGCTAAATCCCACCTTATGGGTCTATCATAGCATCATTCGCACACCAACAGGTGCCACCCCATTCTCCCTAGTCTACAGATCATAAGTCATCCTCCCCATTGAGATCGAGCTCTCGTTTGTGAGGATATCACTCCAAAATCTCATCAAAGATGAAGAATAATGGGTCTCATGAATGAATGAGCTGGAGTTATTATATGAATAGTGTATGGATACCCTAATCCATCTAGAGTTGTATCAGAATCACCTCAAATGCAACTACAACAAGAAAATTAGTTGGTAGACCTTCCAAGTCGATGAGCTAGTACTGAAGGAGAATCAAAAGAACGTGTCGCACCTAGAAAGAAAAGGTAAGTTTGAGCCCAACTGGTTGGGACCTTTCATCATCATGGTGAGCTATAAATTAAGAGCCTACCAGCTATTAACACCAGAAGGAAAACCTCTGTAGGAGCCCATGAACAACTCCCATTTCAAAACAATTTATGCCTAAAATCTGTCGAGGTATAGAACCAAAAAATATTAAAAAATCATAAAATATCTTGAAAAAATGGTCACCCTAATGAAAACTTGGTAAACAATCATCTTGGTAGCAAACAAAAAAATCCAAAAAAAAAAAAAAAAAAGGATTGAAAACAGTAAAGAAAAAAATTTCCCACTAAGTGAAAACCACTTTGGTGGCGCTTTGGACAAATACCTTGGTGAAAACTTGGCAAATAGGTGTCAAGTGTAAATAAAGCACTCTCCATCCATGAGGACCTTCACAGCTTATTCTTCACACTCAATCATCCATTACATTCCATTTATCCTTCCATCGCCCATATGCGTCTGTATCATAGCTTGATCTTGTGTTCGTATGATGTTTCACCCTAGTACTACTTGGCATATTCCTAGGGTCAATTTGTCCCACCTTTATCGAAGTAGTCTATCACATCACATTAGGGGCATGTTCTTGTACCTCCATCAGATCAGATTAGTGTATATTCTTATGATCTTCGTTAAAGTCAAAAATCCAAAAACATCCAAAAAATCCTTCAAAAAACCACAAACATCGAAAAATCCAAAAATCCAAAAACATCCAAAACATGTCAAAAATCTAAGAAAAAATTTAAAAAATGGAGTCATCCAAAAAAACTACATTGTCTATGAGCTTGAACATAGGCAAGGTTGATCTTTGATCATCCCCCGAGACATTTTAGGTCAGTTCTTTAGGCGTCTGTTGCAATGGCAATCTGTTTTCCCATCTATCTCATCAGCAACAAAGTCTGTGTCAGTCAAACTGTGTGGTATCTATGTATATAATGTAGGCAAGGCTAATCTGTTGATCAACTCCCTAGACCCTTAGGATAGGTCTTTAAGTTAGTCTCTTGGTCACAAATCTTGAAAATACCAAAAACATTGAAACATCTCAAAATCCCAAAAATAGACTCAAAACATTTCAAAAATAACAAAAAAATATAAATATCTAAAAACCCAAAATGGTACATCAATCTCATCTCACTTTCACCTGCAATAATCATCACTCATAATGAATCAATCATCATTTTCATCCTTTGGAAATTCAGTCAGAAGCAAGTCTAGCAAGTTCAAAAGCAAAAGCTCAATTATCAAAGTCTTAAGTTTAGGCTAGTAAGTTAGCAAGTTGATAAGCAAATCATTAACATCGACACTAATAATAATGAATTGTTGAATCTCTTTTCTTCTATCTTCTTTCCACATTAACATGGTACCATGGTAGTTAATTAGATCATTCCTAATGCATCCATCCTACATCCACAAATCATCAAAATAACACACAATGCATATCATATCATATTAACCACATCACATCATTGCATTATCATCATCTTAAGTTATGAAGAATCATATAGATTTGTTATTCTAAGCATCTTAAGAAATCATTACATCATGCATCATAATAATCATTTGGCATAAGGAAAAGAAACAAAAATATCATCACTACTCATAATACATCACATGAACCATTAGGAGCATAATATAAATTAGTTGCATATTAGTTGCATATCATAACTGCATCCATACAATCGTCACCATAAAATACATGGAAAAATACAAAAAGAAATGCATCCATAATCACTGCATCGCATCATACATGGTATAACATAAAATAGATAGATTTGATAATATATCATCACATATAGGAAATTAAAATGCATCTATACATCATGCATAAATAAAGTAAGACATCTCGTAAATGGAACCATCTCATATATATCATCAAAATGTACAACTGTCATGGTACAAAATTAGATCAAGTGTGTATACATCAAAATGAATGATACAAGTAGAGCCCATGAGTCAAAAATGAATAAATATCTGTAATTAGAGCTAGCCTTGTTGGATGCTACCCTTTCCTTCTTGCCTCTCACCATGATCCTCGGGAGGCCTCATCCCTGTATGCTGAGAGAAATCTGGCACCCGGCTTGCTAGTGGCACTGCCTATCTATAATGAACCCTGTAGTACTCTGCCTCTCTCACAACCTCCCTTTATGCACGAATGGAAATTGTCCAGCCCTGGGATGATGAGGCAATGCTCTCTAATTGTCGTTACTGACCAATCTCTTGATCCCTCTTAGAGAAGGCCTAGTCTCTCTCGGTAGTATATGTTATAACATGTTATTGAGTCTGATCTCACTCTATAGTCAAAACTTGAATCTAGCCTGTAAGCTATTGAATTAGGGCATCCCTATGATCCAGTTGCACTGGTGGTTGCTACTGTGCGAGCTCTTTGTTTGCATCTCTATTTTGGTCTCAAGGAGGGGTCTGATGGGCCTCTACTCATGGTGGTGTCGGTGCCCATGTTGGTGTCTACACCCGAGGTGGTGTGCGTTGTGCCTGGTCCTGAGGTGGTGTATGATGTGGAGGTGGCCCACCTCCTCCCCTATCTCCATCCTTTTCAATGTCACCCTTTCCTCCCTATCACCGTCCTCTATCGACTAATCTACCTCTCGGTCTTCACCATGGGAGTACCACACCTAGAACTGTCAATCTCAATGGAGGCCTAAACCAATCCTGATATTCCTATGTAACCCTCGCATCTACTAGCCCCTGATCATGTGGCCATGGCCTACCCACTAACTATCTAAATGATGTCACAACCTCATCTATTGGTATGGGTTAGCCCCATGTGGTTTGCCTCGTAATACAGACGAAGATCACCACGTACTGGTCATCAAGTCTATCCTGAATATTATCGAACTGTTGAGCTAGTCTATCAAGGAGATACCTCTCAATCATGGTATCCTCCCTACCTTACATCAATCTATCTTGGCGGGCAAAGAATAACTGCTCAACATTATCATACCATGGGCCTATGCCCAGCCAAGGCCTCCAAATAAACACTGTCATCTCTTCAATAACCCATTGCCAATGGGTGATGCCACCTATACCTATGTGAGTGACAATGATCTAGGCTCTACCATAGTGCCAAACAATCAGATCATCTATATGCAATGCAATCAGTGTCACCTACGGATGGAGTACTAGAATCAGCTCCCATGCCCAAATATGAAGTAATGTGACACCAACCTCAATCGCCTTGTTTTCAAGATAGGAAAACTCATGTAGATCTCTGTATAGTGAGGCCAACATCACTAGGCCCATGCAAATCACTCCCCTTGGACAACAATCTGCTCCCATGCTAGTTCCCATTTTGGACTAAAATATTGGCCCCACCAATCTGATGCCACAAGACCTAATATAATCATGGCCACAATAAGTATGTATGTGGGCACTATGCCTCGATATCTCTCCAAATCAATCTACCCCTCAGAAAAAATAAGCTAGTCTAATTTCATGATTGTAAAGCATGCATCCCTCCCAACATTTTCATCATAGATCACTCTCTCGCCATGGATAGGTAATCATTGGATGCACCAGACATCCTCAAGTGTGATGGTGGCATTATCAATGAGAAGGTGGAAGGAGGATGTCTCGCTATGCCATCACTCCGCTAGGGCTACCATCATCCCCAAGTGGGTCCAAATAGGAAAAACATATGCAACAAACCAAAGACCAAGAGCACCAAGCTACTCTTGAAGAAACTCATGCATACCCTTTAGTCTCAGCAATACCAGGTATCTGTGCTCCCTCGAGTGTAGTATCTCGAGGTCCTCCTGCACAAGAAAAGCCACTGCGTCAAATTTTAAAAAAAATCGGACCCTCAAATTGAGTTTTTGTTGGCCAAACTACAATTGCAACCCTATTTGCAATTGCGGTGTAGTTTGCAAACTCCAAAATATGTGGCAGAAACATAGTTTGATTGTGCCCTATGACCCTAAATTTTAAATAGGCTTGTCGCAACACTGTTTTCACATATGGTTGAGTTTGATTTGAAACCCTAATTCCTAAACTCAGTTGTGATGGTCCTCTTCGCACATGCGACACACTTAGAGGCCACATGACACCAATTTGACACTTGGAGTGGTGTTATATAGAGCCACTTCAGCCTAATCTAGTTCTGACCCTAATTAATGCACGTAAAATGATGAAATTACAAGTTGAGAAAGGGGTACGTACCATGGGTCCTATGTCAACTAGTCATTGGTGCACTCATACTCTCTCTGACACATGTTAGGGAAGTTGTTGTTGTGCCATCTCAATTAAGACTCAGAGCTCTGAGTGCAGGAGTCTTCAAAGGCTAAGTTTGAAAGTGATTTGAAAATGACCCCTTAGGGTTTATTTGAAGCCTAAAAATTAGGGTTTTGATCCCTCAATCCCATTTTTTCTTGACTGAGCACCATTTTTCATTTGTTTTGGCATTTTAACACATTTTTTGGCATCTCAAAGCTTTTCTAGACCTGTTGGGCACATTGTCCTTTTTTTTTTGTAAGATCACCCAAAAATCCAAATTTTCATCTAAACCCTCGAGGTGGCAATATACTAGCATAATTCTTCTTGTTGGGGCAATAGTGGGGCATCTAAAAAATCAAGAAATTTTTCAAACTTTGATCACATCAGTTTATTCTTTGAACCAACGCAACAAGTGCATTGCTTCAAAGAGGGGAAAAATGTACACATAAAAAATTTACCGACACACTTGATCCTAACATCATTTCATCCTGAATTACCTTCTCAACTTATAATCACCCTTCATCCCTTAATTGAATAAATAATTAATTATCTGATTAATTCAATCTTCCCTATTGATTAAATTACTCGATTTAATTAACCTGACATCTCTATTTAATTAAATAATTCATGTTATTTGACTAAATCCCTAAGGTCACCTTATTAAATTAAATAAATTAAACTTTGTTTAATTTAATATCATCATCTCTCTTTAATTAAATAAAGCAAATCCTTTATTTAATTAAATCTAAAATCACTTTCCTCTCATTTTGATTTACTTCAATCCAAAAATTTAAATTAAATGGTCACTAAAATCTCTCATTAAATTAATTAACTTGTCTTGATTAATTTAATCCCTTTCTCTTAACTTCTCTAGATTTTTCCACTTGCACATGAAAATGCATTTAATTGATTTATTAAAATTGGAATTTTCTCTCAACATGGCTTATTTATGGAATATTCCTCCATGTTTGAAAATCCCTCAAAGTGGATTTGTACATCCAGCAAAACATTCACTCTCCTCTTACATGACCTTGTACATTGAGCCAAGTTGCATTTAAGTCATTTCACAAATTTGAAATTCCACCTAATAACATTTATTGGCTCATTCATCAAAATGTGCACAACCTTCCTCCATTCATATCTTGACAAGTGGAACTTGGTCATTGGATGTTGAATGATCCCATATTCATCCATTTTGCCTCTTCTCGTCTCAAGTTCATCTATAAATAAGAGCCTTTCCTTCTCATCTATCATCCATAATTTGAAAGCAAAGTTATTATCTTCACATTTATAGCAATTTCATCCATTTTCTTAAGCATTTTCCATCACCATAGCTACGTTATTGCATATTTTTAGCAAGGGACCATATTGCTCTTCATAATCAAGTGGATCAATCTTCATCAAGCTTATAAAGGAGTTGGGAAAGGGCCAATTTCTACACATAATTGGCACCAATTCCCCCATGGGATTGAGGATTTTCATTGCTTAAATATGATTTGATTTACTTTCTTGTCGTGTTCTTCATTTTATTTCTATTTTGAGCATTGCTAATGAATTTCATGGGGAATCCTTGTTCTTACTTGCATATTGATCTAACTATGTGTTTGTGTAGGCATAAGGATTGGGGTTCACATTAATTATAATTTATCATCTTGATAAGTTAATTTTTTAGCCTGTTCCCAAGCTAGGGTATGCCCTCTTGATCATCATCATTTATTATACATGGAGGTAGAAATACCAAAACAAGTTTTGACTTAGGCAAGCCCCTATATGGCACAACCTTTACTCATATTATCATGTGTGCAGGTCGAATCTAATTTTTTTGACAAGTGATCGTTACAAGAAATACAAAGTAGGATGCAACCCACATTTTAGTGTTTTTATATCTTGAAAGAAAGTATCTAGGTCTAGGGCACCCAATGCCCCTATCACTATAATTCAATCTCAACTTTCAGTCATAGGTTCCTCTTTGTCACCATTTCTCAAATACAAGTTTGTTTTATTTTATTTATTTTTTGTGTGTGGTAAAATGCATTTTGAGATCTAGGGTTATATGTCAAATAGGCTTGTTAAAACATACATCAAATTTATCTTCCTTACAACTCAAAAAGAACAAAAACCCTATGAGATTGGCTCTCTCTTGTGGAAGCAAGCTAATCATCAACCCTCATTAATTTTGTGTCCTAATGTGAAGTCAAGTGAAAATAAACTAATCCTAGTTGGATCTAGAATCACTTTTCCTACATCACATTTTGGTTAACTCAACATATCCTACACTTGTAATTTTCTAATTTTTGTAGCAAATTTTTTAGAAATTAATTCAAAAACCTAGGTCCTTTGAAGGTCTTGTTGTAGATTTACAATTATTTAAGTTTTCAAATTAAGAATTTGCATTCCTTTTTTATTAAGCATTAAAGGTTCTTGTGATAGAAATTTATAGAAAATTTGTAAAATAATTTCAATTTAATTTCATATTTGACTAGGGTTTAAATTTAAATTATTTCACTAGGAATCCCGAATACATTCCCAGGTTGCTTTAATTGTATATGTTAGTGAATAACATTTGAAAAGGGAATAATATTATTTTCATTCCAAATGGTCCAAAGGTATTGCTTTTCTATATTTTTTGGGGAAAATTTAGTCATTTACAACACTTAAAATTCATATGGAGAAATTTGGGTTTTGTGTATTTCTATAAATTTTTGCACATTCAAGCCCAAATATCTGCAAATGTAGCTTCTCAAATGTTGTTGTTCAACTTCATTTTTTTAGAACCTTAGAATTTAACTCTCCACTCTAGGGTGCCTAGCGCCCATGTCCAATCAATTTAACATTCAATTTCCTCTGCAAAACTTGGCATGTAGTCTCTACTCAGATCTCATTTCTACTTCTATATGTTTGTCCTAAAATTGTTTGATTTCATTGTGAATTACTAGTTTCATCTAGGGAATATTGTAATTTTGTTTACAAAAATTCTTTTTTTTTCATAATTAATACCTTATTGTCAAAATTTATTAAACAATTTAAAGATTTGTTCTTACAAGTATGTGAAAATGAATTTCCCTCTCCTCTTTTTTCATTTTTCTTTGATCCCTCTCCCATTACCTCTCCTACTTAGGAGGGTATCTTTGTGTAAGAGGATCCAATCATTGATAATCATGAGGATCATATTTTTTCCTCTCCCAATACCTCTCCTACTTGGGAGGATATCTTGGTTAAAGAGGATGAAATCATTGATAATCATGAGAATCATATTTATCCCTCTCCCAATATCCCCCCTACTTATTAGGATATCTTTACACAAGAGGATCCAATCATTGATAATCATGAGGATCATTTTTTTTCCTCTTCCAATACCTCTCTTCAAAGGATATATTGGAACGTGAGGATTTAATCATTAATACATTTCCTCCTTCAAAGAACTGTAAGGTGGTTTGGATAAATGAAAATTCAAAATTGATATTATATTCCCATTAATACAATATTGTCAACAACTAGTTGACTCAGTTGAAATTGTGAACCCATAATTGATTATTGGATCTCCATCTAATTTTTATATGAATATAGGACATCCAAAACCTCCTAGTCATAACCTAAATTTTACAAAAAAACTCAATCAAAGTAATCATGTGCACAAAAATGTGTTGTAACAACCAAGTTATCATGTGGTTGCTCACATATATAACACCCAAAGTAACAAACAACCAAATAAAATTCCAACCTCTATTCCATTTCCTTAATCATATATTGCCCCCACACCTCATCTCAATCAATAGAGTGGAAAATTGTATGATCTTGTTGAGAAACTTTATAATACTCTAGAAAAGATATATCTTTGGAATTTAGTTCAAACTTCACCTACATACCACATGATTGTTGGACATTGTGGTAGTGTTGTTGATATGTTGTTGTCATTGATGTCAACACTATTAGCATTGATGATGCTTAAGGCTATATATGTCGAGGATATTGAGAAAATTGTATTAAACATATGTGTTGACGACCAATTAATCCAAGAAGATCATAAAGGTGCAATGCCATGTATGTTGATATTCAGGTGTTGCACACTAATGTGTTTATTGTTGAACCTATCTAGTATGAAGTTCAGAAGTCTTAGTGGTACGCATCAATATTTGTGCAAGTAAAGTGTTCTGGTGTTCCTACAGTCATTCTAGGGCTTTAGCAGTTGTTCTTGGAAGAGGAAGTTGGAATTCTAGTAATTCTAGTTGTTGCATATGTTCTTGTTTTTTTCGTGGATGATTCTAGATCATGCTCTCTCTTTGTTGCATGTTTGTGCTATTTGGTGTGATTGTGATTGAAGATTTTTTCGATGTATGTTCGGGTTTTCATGTTCTTGGCCGACATGATGGTATTAGCATGTTGCAGATACTTATGGATTAATTTATTGTTGATTGGAATGTTTGAGGATGTTTATTTGGGTCTTATATTTGTTGTGACCAACTTGTGTTGGTGCTCATAAATATTTATTCTTGTATTGAAGCCGACAGTTATAATTCATCTATTATTTGTGGTCAACAAAGTTGTTGATGTAAATCCATGTAGCGGATATATAAGAAATGTTTTTTTGTGGTTTGAAATAGGAGTGTGGGTGTGTGCTCAAGTGTACACATGATGTACAAGTGTGAATAAAGGTCAAATAATTCAAGAGTAGAGCCAAATGTGCAAGAAGATTGAGCAGATTGTATGTGTCTAACTGGAAATGTCATCAAGCTTTTGGAGAAGCTATTTTCTTAGTTCATTCCTCTCATATGGTTCTAATCTGATTGTCTTATGTAAGGTAGTGATCCTTCCCTTTGAGCAGTGTGTCTAGGTAGTGTGCCTAAATTCAAGTGCATTCCTTATTCATTTTTCATTATACTTTTAATAGGGTATAATTGTGGATTAAGCTCCACCGCAATTTTCTCCCTTAACAGGGTTTCCACATAAAATATTGGTTTTATGTGTTTTTGATGTGTTGTGGAATTCTTTCTTTAATTTTCATTCATCGGGTCTAGAATTTAAGTTTAATATTCTGATTAAAGTTGTTAATTCTTCTACAACTAATTCACCCCCCTCTCAGTTGTATCTTCTTGTTTTTCCAACAATTGGTATCAGAGATAATTCCTCTAAAGGTGAAGCTTAACAACTTGAGGTGATCTGAGATGGCATCTTACAAGAAGGATAGTCTGAGATTTGATGGTACAAACTACACCATGTGGAAAGTCATAATGGAATGTCATTTGAAGTTCATTGCCGAAGCCTTTTGGAAGATTACAAAAGATGCATATACTATTCCTTCGAATGGTCCCTCCACTGCTGATGAGATCAAAGAAGCAAAAATTAATACAAGAGCTATTGAAATATTGGTGAGTGCCTTGACAAATTCTAAAATGTCAAATGTGATGGGTCTGAAGACTACACATGAGATCTGGACAAAGCTGGAGTTATTATATGAAGGAGATCCACTCGTGAAAGTTTCTAAGCTACAAATTCTAAAAGGAAAATGGGAGGACATGAAGATGAGAGAAGATGAAAACATCCACTCTTTCTCTCAGAAGATAAATGAAATGGTGACAAGCATCGGATATGTCGGTGGGGTATGTGGAGGATCATGATGGACCAAAAACTGGTGAGATGTAAGTGATATGATGGTCCATATGGCTGAAAAAACAATTTAACCCAAAATTGATGAAATGAAAAGGGTTTTTAAAGGAGATTCTCAGTTTTCCACCAAAATAAATTATGGTTTACTTTGAATTTAATAAATAATTATTATTCATTTTTTGAATTACAACTAAAGTCCTTATTGATAGACTGATTGAAAAATATCTATAACTTTCAAACGTATCATATTTTTTGAATCTAAAACATGTGTCAAATTCTATGCTTTTCATACTATAGGATTAAAAAAAATAATTGAATTTCATGAAGTTTTGACCAAGTTAAGGTGGTCAGATATATGAGTTTTTCTATTTTTTAAAAGTTGTAATAAAAAATATATAATTAATTATTTACTTGGAAAAAAATTACAAAAAAATATACATCACATCAGGACATGAGTCCTCTAGTTATGTATAAAATATTATAAAAAAATATTATCATTTTATTATGGCTAGGGTGGTCAGACAAACTCCTACTTCTTATTTTTTCCCTGAAATTTAAGTACTATTGCATTGAAATTTCAAATTTTCACCAAATAGATTTTTTTATTTTTAAAATAAACCTAGAAGTTTAGAAACTAAATTCAATTTCATATAGATTCTATTCTTACATATTTTTTAAATAATATAGATAACTTATTCAACATTTTACATCAAGTTGCATAACTCTGATTTTTTGAATTTTCATTGCCACTTAAGGGCCTTTTTTTTTCCATGATGATCTTGCACATACTCGGTGGTGTCTTGGAAGAAGAAGAAAGTATTTCTAAGATACTTAGATCTATGCTTCATAGGAAAGCTCATGCTATTGATGAACCTAGGTTAGTGATTAAATTAATAAGAGACATGCTAATTAGAAAACTTGTAGCCTTTGAGTTGAGAAAATTTGGTGAATCTACTCCTAAAGTAGAATATACATTCAAAGCCACTATATCTAGGAAAAATAAATATGATAAAGGAGAAATTTCCAGGAAGACATATATGTATGAAGAGGAGCTGAAAAACATTGAAGATGAAGAAAGAGAGCTAGAAGAACTGGAAACACTAATTGTAAGAAGAGAATCCAGAGGCCATGGTAATTACAAAGGAAAGCTACCTATTAAATGTTTTTGTTGTAGTAAAATAGGTCATTTTGCATCAAGGTTTCTTGAAAGAGTTTCTAAATACAAGCCTGAAGACACTAGATTTCAAAGAAAGTGTTATGCTGAAGAAGGTGTAACTAATGAAGAATCTGATAAAGAAACTAGAAAAGAAGATGATTAGGTATTTATTGCTATCAAAGAAAATGGTCAAGTGTCCATTGAATCTGCTAGTAATGTGAATGTTGAAAAATATCTTGCAACCAAAGTTGAAGAAAAGGATGAATGGGTGATTGACAACAGATGCTCAGATCACATGACTAGTGACAAAAATAAGTTTGTTATCTTGGAGAATTATGTTGGTGGAATTTTAAAATTTGGAGACATCACTTCTGGTGTGATTCATGGAAGAGGCACTATTTCTTTTGGTTGTAATCATACTACTGATAATGTTCTTTATGTAGAAGGCTTAAAGCATAAATTATTTAGTTTTGGAAAAATGGTAGACAAGTGATATAATCTTCAATTAAAGGATGGTAAGTGCAAAATATTGGGAAATAAAGGCAAATTAATTGCCTCAAGTACAAAGACAAAAGGTAATATCTTTCAATTGAGTACTGCTAATGGAGGTTGCTTGATTGTTTGAATTTATGTAAGTTGGTTATGGAATATGAGATTGTGTCATGTGAACTTTGATAATATTCTAAAGATAATTTCTTCTCAAGAGGTTAAATATCTTCCCAAGATAGTGAAGCCTACTAACACTATGTGAAAGGAATGTCAGATGGGAATGCAAACAAGAAATTTCTTTTTGAGCAAACAATGCAACTCTAATGGAGTATTGGAATTGGTACATACTGATCTATGTGGTCCCTCTAGGATCATAAGTCTACAAGGTGAAAGGTACATTATATTGCTTATTGATGATTAATCAGGAATTATATGGGTTTCCTTCTTAAGAGAAAAACATGAAGCATTAGAAAAGTTCAAGAATTTCAAAGTTATGGCAAAAAATGAGATAGGTTTGAAGATTAAATATTTGAGATTAGATAGAGGTGGGGAATTCACTTCCAAAGAATTCAATACTTTTTGTGATGAGCATGGAATTCAAAGACAGTTATTTGCTCCCTGGACCCCTCAACAGAATGGAGTTGTTGAAAGAAAGAACATAAAATCTCTAGACACTACTAGAACCATGATGTTGGAAGAAAATGTTCCTCATTTCTACTGGAGAGAAGCAACAAGCACTATTGTGTACACTATCAACTAGGTAAATGTCAACAACAATTCTGGTAAGACTCCTTTTGAGCTATGGTTTGGTTATAAGTCAAATGTGAAATACTTTAAAAAAATTGGAAGCAAATTCTACATCAGGAGAGATGATTATATAGGAAAATTTGATGCTAGAAGTATTGAAGGAATCTTCCTAGGTTACTCTACTAAGAGTAAATTTTACTAGTGTTTTAATAAAAGGTTGAATAAAATGATTGAAAGTTCTAATGTGAAAGTTGATGAAGATATTGAAAAATTGTCCAGATGTAATGGATATGATTTAGATGATAATCATGATGATTCTAACAATGGACAAAATGTTCAGTCATAAAGTCAACTGCAAATTGTTCTAGTGAACCAAGGAAACCAAGAAGCAGAAACAAGCAAAAATATAGAAGAAAGAACACAAGACCAAGAGGTAAGAGAGAACTTCAAAACTACTAAGTATGTAAGAAGAAATAATTCTAATAGTCAGATCATAGGAGACAAAAGAAAAGGTGTAAGAACTAGAAGGAGAATTATAGAAGAATATTGTTTGATTTCTAAAGTTGAGGCTAACAATATCAATGAAGCATGCAAAGATGAATATTGCATGGAAGCCATCAAAGAAGAACTAATGCAAATACAGAAAAATGAGACATGGGAACTTGTTCCTAGACCTAAAGACAAGAATGTGATTGGAACCAAATGGGTGTTTCAAAATAAACTGAATAAACAAGGTGAAGTAGTCAGAAATAAAGCAAGATTGGTTTGGAAAGGGTACTCACAAATGGAAGGTATATATTTTGATGAAAATTTTGCCCCTATTGCTAGAATAGAAGTTGTGAGACTATTTCTTTCTTATGCTACTTTCAAGAATTACAAAGTTTATCAAATGGATGTAAAGTGAGCATTTTTTAATAATGAACTAGAAGAAGAAGTTTGTGTTGAACAACCAGATGGATTTCAATTGACTGATGAAAAGGACATCATATGCCGATTGAATAAATCCACGTATGGAATTAAGCAAGCCCCTAGAGCTTGGTATGCTAGATTGGACAAATACTTTTTGAAGCTTGGATTCAATAAGGGTATTGTTGATAGTGATGTATATTTCAAATTGGATCAAGATAAAGAACTGATAATTGAAGTTTTTGTTGATGATATTATTTTTGAAAGTGATGATGATCTTATTCTAAATGATTATATTGGTGTAGATTTGGTAGGTGATATTATTGACAGGAAAAGTACAAGTGGTGGTTCATTCTTCCTAGGGAAGAAGTTGGTATCTTAATCAAGAAAAAAGAAAAACTTAGTTTCCTTATCTACTACTAAAGAAGAATACATTGTTGCTACTAACAACTATACTCAAGTAATGTGGATGAAGCAGATGATGAGTGATGTCAAGATCAAGTATGAAGATCCTATTACCATATTTTATTATAATTCAAGTGCCATAAACATCTCCAAGAATCCAATGATGCATTCGAAGAAAAAGCATATCTCCATCAAGTATCGCTTCTTGAAAGATAAAGTGAGTGAGAAAGAAGTCAAACTGGAATATATACCTACTAAAGAGAAAGTTGCAGATATTTTCACTAAACCGTTCCCTGAAGATAATTTTGAGCACCTCAAAGGAAAGTTAGGGGTGATTTCCCCTCCTGATCAGAACTGATGATGTAGGTGTTTGCATTAGTCCATGAATTCATTGCTATATCTTATTCCGAATTGATGTTGGGACTGCTACTCAAGGGGAGTAGTCAGATGTTTTAAAATATGTGGTTCAAAGAATGTGAACCTTTGCCATTGATGTCCAAGGGGGAGAGAAGTACAATGTGAAAAAGTGAAAAAGTGTAAAGTGAAGAACCTTTGTGGAACAAAGGGGGAGAAGTGCATTTAGAGCCAAGGGTGAAGACGAAAGAGTTAGTTTGGGTTGATAGTATTCTTTTTCACATCATGTGTTGCCATCAATTCCAAAGGGGGGGATTGTTAGACATTGTGGTTGTGTTGTTGATATGTGGTTGTCACTGATGTCAACACTATTAGCATTGACAATGCTTAATGTTGTATATGTCGAGGATATTGACAAAATTATATTAAACATATGTGTTGGCAGCCAGTGAAGCCAAGAAGGTCAAAAAGGTGAAATGTCATGTATGTTGATATTCAGGTGTTGTGCACTAATGGGTATTTTTGAACCTATCTAGTATGAATTTTGGAAGTGTCAGTGGTATGCATCAAGATTTGTGCAAGTAAAGTGTTATGGTGTTCCTATAGTCATTCTAGCACTGTAGCAGTTGTTCCTCGAAGACGAAATTGGAATTCTGGTAATTCCAGTTGTTACATATGTTCTTGTGATGTTCATGGATGATTCTAGATCATGTTCTATATTTTTTGTATGTCTGTGCTATTTGGCGTGATCGTGATTGAAGATTTTTCTGATATATGTTCAGTTTTTTATGTTCTTGGCTAATGTGATGGTAGTATGGTTTTGCAGATCCTTATAGATTGATTTATTGTTGATTGCAATGTTCAAGGATGTTTATTTGGGTCCTATCTTTGTTGTGACTGACTTGTGTTGGTGGGCATAAATATTTATTCATGTATTGAAGCCAACAGTTATAATTCATCTATTATTTGTGGCTGACAAAGTTGTTCATGTAAATCCATGTAGCGGATATATAAGAAATTTTGTTTTGTGGTTTGAAACAAGAGTGTGGGTGTGTGCTGAAGTGTACAAGTTATGCACAAGTGTCAATAAAGGTCAAATAATTCAAGAGTAGAGCTGAATGTGAAAGAAGATTGAGCAAAGTGTATGTGCCTAACCAAAACTATTATCAAGCTTTTGGAGAAGCTATTTTCTTAGTTCATTCATCTCAGATGGTTTTAATTTGATTGTCTTATGTAAGGCAGTGAGCCTTCCCTTTGAGTAGTGTGCTCTAGGTAGTGTTCCTGAATGGAGGTGCATCCCTTATTCATTTTTCATTATAATTTTAATAGTGTATAATTGTGGATTAACTTCCACTGTGGTTTTCTCCCTTAATAGGGTTTCCACACAAAATAATTGGTGTTATGTGTTTTTCATGTGTTGTGTAATTCTTTCTTTCATTGTCATTCATCAAGTCTAGAATTAAAGGTTAATATTTTGATTAAAGTTGTTAATTCTGCTACAACTAATTCACCTCCCCCTCTTAGTTGTATCTTCTTTTTTTTCCAACAGGGATTCTCCAACAGGTTTTATAGAAGATTGACATGTCTCACCTTCTATTAAACCAAATGATGTTGCAACCTTGTTGGGTGGTATGAATACAACAAACCTACATATTTTTTTCCATCAAAGTGATTTATCTCCTCTTGATATTTATAAAAAACATGAGGCTCTAATGGTATTTGTGGTCATTAATAAAATTAGGATTATATATTATCTTGTTGAAAATGAATTAGATATTAATGTTTTTAGCAATGATCTTCTAAATAAGGATGGTGTGGACACAAATCTCATAAAACCTAATAAATTTTCTATTTATGGCTTTGATAATTTTGATATGAAACTGTTGGGGATAATCACACTACCTATTAAGATAGGAACTATGATTTTTCCTACCCTTATACATGTCATGGAAAAACCTATTTCATACAATATTCTCCTTGGTATGAAGGGAATCTCATCTGATATTCATCATGAGATGAAGTATGGATAGAATAACAAGGTGCATAAAGTCAAAACATATACAAAAAACTATAATTGACAAGTCAAAGCGAAGCATAAAACATCCAACTCTCTTAATACATTGTGTTTGGTTGGGAAAAGGGATCTAAGTCCTAAATTATAGTCTTTCAAAATTTGGATGAAGGATTAAAAGTGATCTCAAAATCCACTTTTCTACAAACCACGGTAGAAGAGTAAAAGTGGTAGATCAATATTTTAATCCTTCTTTAGAGGGAGTAGGAATTCTTAGATAGTTTTTTTTCATGTGATGTAATGATGTTCCTAGTCTAATTTTGAAAATTTAGTAAACTAATGCAATTTCTAAGAAATTTAAAATTTCTTGACAAAATTTTTTTTAGGAATGTAGAGGGTAGAAACAGAAGAACTTTGCATGTACTTTTGAGGTTGGATTGACTAGGCAAGGGTATGGAGTGCCCTTGATTGGTTTCCTTGTTTTTAAGATCAGAGATCACAAGCTTGAAGTCTCTAGTTTGTAGCTCTTGTTCTCTTGAGTTCACTCTTGGAACTTCGTTTATTGATGATAAAATGCAAATTCCTTGATTTGACAACTTGCAGGGCTTGAATTCATTAATGAGTAATAAATCTCCAATCATTCGCCAATTTTATTCAGATTTGAAAACTTACACACATGAAAGAGGGGGAATGGTTGTACCATATAAGTTTTTTTTCTAAATCAAACCCCATTTTGGTATTTCTACCACAACAATGACTGATGACATGAAAGACATAACTTACATTGGGTTGAGCAAAGGCTAATGATAAACTAGTAATGAATTGAAAAATTATTGTAACTCACCAATGAGATCTACATTTCATCACAGAGTAAAGTCATGTACTCATCACCTTCAAGGATAAAATATATGCTTGATTTCGATTCATGCAAGTGTTATTACTCACAAAAATGAATGAACTTATATAAATATGAAATGATGCTTGATTAACATAAATTCTACAATAAATTTGATATTCTTTCTCTTGTGTTAGAGAAATGTTGAATATCATTGAATGTAATTGATTGATTCATAGTTTAGTATGAAAGGATACATATAGGATGATTACAAACCGTCATTGGATGAGATTTATAATTTTCATAGGATGCAGTTGTATTAACCATCATAACCACATTAATAATTGATAACTACACAATGTAATAACAATTGCACCAACATTTCCCCCCTTATTACATTGTTCCTACAATTGTATCCCCTAAAATCTCTTATTCACTCTTCCAAGGGACCCCCCTTAAGGCTTACATAAAAAAATTTGCTGAATACAAAATATTTATACATTCTTGAGAAAATTTTCCTTTTGAAGAGGGTATGTGCAGGATCATGATGGGCCAAAAAGTGATGAAATGTAAGTGATATGATGACCCATTTGGCTAACGAATTTTTTTTACCCAAAATTGATGAAATGAAAAGGGTTTTTAAAGGAGATTCTCAGCTTTCCACCAATATAAATTATTCTTTACTTTCAATTTAATAAATAATAATTATTTATTTTCTATTTTAATTATGACTAAAGTCCTAATTGATAGGCTAATTGAAGAAAATCTATAACTTTCAAATGATCTCACATTTTTTGAATCCAAAACATACGTTGCATTCTATGCTTTTCATACTATAGGATTAAAAAATAAAAATAAAAAAATCATGAAGTTTTGACCAAGTTAAGGTGGTCAGACATGTGAGTTTTTAATTTTTTAAAAGTTGTAATAAAAAAATCATAATTAATTATTTACTTGGAAAAAAATTAGAAACAAATATGCATCACATTGGGACATGAGTCCTTTACTTATATCTAAAATATTATAAAAAAAAATTATCATTTTATTATGGTTAGGGTGGTAAGAAAGACACCTACTTCTTATGTTTTCCCTGAAATTTAAGTACTACTGCATTAAAATTTCAAATTTTCACCAAATAGATTTTTTTATTTTTAAAATAAACCTAGTAGTTTAGAAACTACATTCAATTTTCTATGGATTCTATTCTTACATATTTTTGAAATAATATAGATAACTTATTCAAAATTTTATGTGAATTTGTTTAACTCTGAGTTTTTGAATTTTCATCACCACTTAAGGGCCTATTTTTTCCATGATGATTTTGCACATACCCAAGAAATAGATCTTGAATCAGGTGAAGCTCCATCAAGTTGTCTCTTAACCCTCGTAAAGTTGTAGCCCCTATCTGAACTCCCAAGTTCTTCCTCCCATGAACTCCTGAATCATAGATTCCTCGAATTATTTGACAATAATCCACATTGAGCTCTCCAAACTCATGGCTCCACCAAGTTGTCTGATGACCCTTAAAAGGGTATAATTTGGATCAAATCCTTAAGTTCTCATTGGAAAACCATCCATATTAATCTCTACACCAAACCCCTTACTTTTCTAAAAAAATTGAACTTCACAATATATGTATTCTTCAAATCCATTTGCAACAACAAGGAAAAGAAAAAAATTAAAACCAAAAATGCTTCTCATGCAAACAATCATCTCGAAGAGAGAAGCTAGCTTGATATGATGGAAATTCCTCCATCCTCTGGTGCCACTAACCTCCAATAGTGACCTTGTTATATTTTATCCATTTTATATCTTAGATGAGTCTTTGGAGGCCTCATTAGGAATAACAAAGATTGCCCCGAAAGTCAAAGCATAACTGTTTAAAGATATATTGACAATGCTGATAAATTCACATTCAAGATACTAAGCAATTTTTTTAATGTATTTAAATGAACTTTCCCAAGCATCAAAATTAAAAAATAGATTACTTGATATTCCTCCTCAATGATTGATAGATTGACCATTGTGAATCTCTAAGTTATAAATCACTCTTCAATCCACTCACAACAAGTGCATTCAATTTCCTTGAAACTCCCACTCATTCAAATCTTAACTTTCTCCATGAATCCTAGGAGGTGAATGAACAAGAAAATACAAACACTAAAGTGTAATGGATTTTCACCAAAGTGCAATGGCTTATCCTTAACAAACTTCAACAACCATTAAAATAGAATTGTTTTATTTCCCCAAAGAACTCCTTTCTTTCCTCTCTAGTTTGAATGCCTTAGAAATTAGATTCTAGGCATAGAAGGTTTTCAAAACTTTTGTTTCCTTTTCACATTCAATGACAATGCTACACCAAAATGAAAAAGGAGCAATGCTTCATCAAGAACTTTAAAAAAAAAAAAACTTTTCTCATACCTATGGATTTACACAAGGCTAGATGTTCTTTAATGTTTACACTAGGCGAGATTGTCTTGCAAGAAATCTATAGAAAACTTAATAAACTAGTTATTTGCTCATATTTCTCTATTGTTTCAAATCCCATGTCTTTTCTCCGAGTAGCTGCAACACATAAATATATTCACTTTTATCCCTCATTCATTTCCAACCAAAAGATAATAGGTAGCCATGGTAGTCACACTGTAGGTAGCAACATGTGGGAAGAGTAGCAAAAACGGATATCCATCTTGAACTGATATCCGTTTTTTCCTAGTTTTATAAAATTTTAGTAAATTTTCTTCAAATTTTAGTATGGGAAACTAAGGTAACTCATTTTCTTTGTGTTTTTCATCACTTTAATTGTTTTCTCTATTTTTTGGCATATATACTAGGATTTTTTAATAGATGTTAGTAATTAGTTTAAAATTATGTTAATTTTAAATATGATTTAAATGGAAACAAAAATTGATAAAGAAAACTATTTACCAAATGCTTTACCAAATCCTCTTTCAATTCAAGATTTAATTGAGAGAAATGTGACTTAATTGAAGAACATTGTTGAGAGATATCATCACCACCCTCATTTGTGTTCAAGAAAACCTAATTTAGAGGCCATAATAAGTCATGTGAAAGACATCACAAGGAAACATACTTTGTTTCAAGAGTGGAGAGAAATGAAGATGCTGCAATATAGTAATAGTTTGAGCTATGGAGAGGTAAAAATATAGAAATATTTAAAGATGAAATAGATCAATATTTTGTGAATCCAAAAATTAGACAACCCTTTGCTTTATAAAAACCCAAATTTTCCATAAAATGGTGCACACATGATGACATAATACCGTGTCTCACTTTTTTCCCAAGATGGACATTTACATCAATATTTTTAACTGAATCTTCATCTTCTGAGACCTATAGCATCTAAATCGTTAAGAATTTGAAGATGATGTGAACTAGTGATTTGTGGCAATTTGTGTGTAGATTCTAAATATTATTTTTTTCATTTTTTTCAAAATAAATCATGAATATTTTATCATCTCCTTTAATAAAAAGTTTTAAATAGAAAACAACATTTTCAGAAAGTAATGTTTGTGTCGTACAACATTAAAAAAAAATCTATAAAGGATTACATTCTAATTTTGGAAATATAGATCCTCATCAATATCTAGGGAAATAATATTTTTCATAATTTTTTGTTGCATATTTTTTAAATTAATTTTTGAAGTCACTTCAACTATAATTTGGACATATGTGTGTGTTATACAATTTAACTTGTGGGTATGTGCAGGATCATCATGGAAAAATAGGCCCTTAAGTGGCAATAAAATTCAGAAAATCAGAGTTAGGCAACTTGACGTAAAAATTTGAATAAGTTATCTATATTATTTAAAAAATATGTAAGAATAAAACATGTAGAAAATTGAATGTAGTTCCTAAACTACTAGGTTTTTTTTTTTTTTAAAGATCGATTTGGTGAAAATTTGAAATTTCAATGTAGTAGTACTTAAATTTTAGGGAAAAAAAGAATAAGTAAGTCTCTGTATGACCACCCTAACCACAATAAAATGACAATATTAATTTGTAATACTTTAGATATAAGTAGGGGAATCATGTCTGGATGTGATGCATATTTTTGGTAATTTTTTTCTAAGTAAATAATTAATTATGATTTTTTATTACAACTTTTAAAAAATATAAAAACTCATATGTCTGACCACCTTAACTTGGTAAAAACTTCATGATATTCAATTATTATTTTTTAATCATATAGTGTGTGAAGCATAGAATCTGACACATGTTTTGGATTCAAGAAATGTGATAGCATTTGAAAGCTATAAATTTTTTTCAATCAACCTATCAATCAAGACTTTAGTCGTAATTCAAATAGAAAATGAATAATAATTATTTATTAAATTCAAAGTAAATAATAATTTATATTGGTGGAAAGCTGAGAATATCCTTTAAAAACCCTTTTCATTTCATCAATTTTGGGTAAAAAAAAGTCGCCAACCACATGGGCCATCATATCACTTAGATATTTCCACTTTTTGGCCCATCATGATCCTACACATACCCTTGTTGTGTATATATCAAAATCTTTTTTGTTGGGTGAAACAAGGACACAAATACCTAGGGAAAGGGTATTGTTTGAATTTTTCTTACAATGGTTTACTATTTTTCCACCTCTTCACAACAAAGAGCTTGATGGTGGGTGATCCCACAATGTTGATTTACAATTTCTGGGAGATTCTAATTTTTGCTGAAATCACATATTTTTAGAAAATATAATGATTTAAGCCTTAAAAAGTTCCATTTTAAGGATTCCAATTGAAGAGGGTTCAATCAAACTGCCTTAGATCAAACCCCATTAGATAGAACCCCACTAGTATTAAACCATACCTATAGCAGAGTCTCCTTTACACCTATCAAAATGTTGATAAAACCCCACTTTTGATTTACCTTTTGGGGGATCAAATGAATTCATTTAATTTTTATTTTTTTTAAGTATCTAGTCCTTATTATAAACTTCCCAAAAAGTATATATTTAAATAAATTAAATTTAATTATTAAAATTATTTTTTATTTCTTCTGAATGTTGGGTTTTCATTGAAAATCAAGCTCTTTGTTCTGCACATGTGGAAAAAGAGAAAATTATCAAAAAAATAAAGTTAAAAATATCAGTGCACTACATATTGAAATCCTTGATCCAACAAAATAAAGAGATTCGATACATACAAAACAAGTTATGTTGTATACAATCTTCCTATGTCTGAATTGTAATTGGTTTGACTTTAAAACTTGATCTTAAAGAAAAAATATTCAATAAAACACTATGAAACTAAATTAAAGCGCTAGATATCATAGTTAAAAATCTAAATTTAAAAAAAAAAAAAAAAATTATCCTTCATGGATTTTTTTTTATGTAGTATAGAGTGAGCATCACTCCTTAAATATGGTGTTTACTGAAAAAAACTAGTTTTTGAAGGAGATGGAAAGAGAAGTGCAATTTAATTCCACTTTTTTTAAAATATATATATATATATATATATATATATATATATAAATATACAAACAAAATGTCACAAATCACTAGTTTTCATAATCTTCAAATTCCTCATAGTTTAGTCGCTATAGGTGCCTGAAAGTGAAGATTTAGTTAGAAAAAATCAATTTAGTGTCTACTTTGGTCAAAAATTGTAAACTAGTATTGTGGGATCACCCTATTTGGAGAAAAACCTATGTTTAGTATAAATTGAAAATTAAATACATGATAAAATGAAAATATATCAAAAGTATATTTGTTGGAATGCTCATTTTGAGGGTTATAGTCTTGCAAAATATAATTTTCAAATGACATTATTCAATCCTTCAAAATGTAAGAAAAGTTGGTTTTTTGCCAACATTTTGATAGGTGTGAAGGAGACTCCATTGTGGGTATGATTTAATACTATAGGGGTTCTATCCAAGGGGGTTTGATTTAAGCAGGTCTTAACAATCCCTCTTCAATTAAAACCCTTTAGATGGAGCCTCTCAAGACTTAAATCATTAGTTTTTCTAAAATAGTGATTTCAAGCAAAAAATAACATGTCCCAAAAGTGAGACACACTATTTTGGTGGCACCTAAGAAAATTTTGGGATCATTTGTGGATGGTGTTTGATAAAAAACCCAACAAAAATCTTGATGTCCTTTATTTTCTCCACAAATTAAATGTGGATTTTGTTTTATGCAAACATTCAAACTATTTTAATTTTAGCAATTTTTAGGGAGTAGGTAGGGGAATGCCCCAAGATAGAATTACGACAATGCATCAAATGCAAGGTCCATATGTTTCCCCTCCTCATATTCATCCCCCACCTCTAGTATCCCATCCAAACATTATTGTAGATTCAACAATTCATAGTCTCATGGCCAAACACTCTTTGACTAGCCATTTGATTACATAGTCTTCATTATTTTCCTAGCCACCTAATAGTTATACTCCTAGTGGTTCAGTTCATGTTGGTGTCCCATCAACATCTAGACATATTTGTTTTCTTCATCATTTTAGTATGTGTATTCATATGTGTCTAGGCCCTATGGGAGATACTATTGAGCCTCCCTAGACATAGTTGAGTATGAGGTGTATGATGTGACACCTAAAGGAGATGAGGCAACAACATGTATTACATATTCAGAGATTTGTGAGGGAAGAATAGATGGAGATCCATCCATGGTTGGAGATGAGCAACAAAAAAAATCTTATGTAAAGGTAAAACTTAAATTTATTTCATAGTGCAATTCATTTAAAATTATTATAAGATATAGTAGATTACTAATGTATATTTAAGTGGGAATGAATAGTTGATGACTGAGGATGAGCTTAGATAAGTATATAATGGTACTCTTTTGGCCATTGAATTGGGCCTATACATGGTATAAATTTTTGTACACATTAAAATTTTTACTATGTGCATATCATTTAAATATATACTAATTTATATCTTGATCATATTTTACTTTGTAGTTTACTCTAGGTGTGACTGATGTGACATATTTTACCATTCCATATACTAAAACACCTTACCATCCTAAGATACCACCATTTGTAGAATGATTCACAGTCAAGGTAATTGAACTAAATTTTAATTAAACTAATAGTTTAGTTTGAACTTATACAACTTATTGTAGCGATTTAGATGCCAATTTCAAATATATTATGGTTATAAATAAATAAATTTGTATTCTTACATTCTTTCCATTTTTAATATACAAGAAGTTGATGCTAATGCATCCATGATGAGTTCTTCTCAAAAAATCTCAATTGGCTCATTGATTCAGGTATACAAGTTTTTTATATCTAGTAGATATACAAGTTTCTAGATATATGTAGATATATGTTTATTTTATGTTTGTTTGTTAGAAATTATATATTAATTTAGTCAATTTTATTTTTCTTATAAAGTACTCCCCCACCCATGTATGTGGATCCACTACAATTTCAAAATTGTAGGAATCGTGATCATCCTAAGGGACCATAATTCATTGAACATTTGTCAGCAAAAAACAAAGACTTAAGGTAATGAAGAATTGAATTTGACTTTAGTTGATATTTTTGAGAAATTATAGTATAGTATAGTTATTAGATGTTACTTTGAAAGTTATAAAAAATAGTAGATAAGTTTCTATTTAGTAGTCTAAGTTGTTTACCCTTGAGCTAATTAATTTGATTTGTGTTTTGAATTGTTATTATGCATCCAGTTTCTCATCCATCAAGTTGTGCAAAGAGTCTACTTCTTGATGATATTCCACAAGTTTAGGATTCTATTGACATGGAATAACTATTTGGGATAAAACATTGTTTATCTAGACCTTGATATGGCATATGCTTTATTTTAAAAATATTGTTTTGAGTTGGCATATATGCCAAATTTGTATATGTACATACATAATTACTCTACACTTGAACTATATATATATATTGATATACTATATATTTTATTCATTGTGTGCATGTTTTCATACATTTAAACATAAATTTTGAATGTATAATCACTTGATAATGGTTGAGCTATGTCGAATAACATGTTATATCTATTGGTTTTTGTTAGTGTGGAAAGAGACAATATCAAACTAGTTAGATATTATCCCACTTAGTAGATTCCTATTCACACTAAACTTAAGCTCACTTAGAGGACATCTAGATGTCTCACCTCATGTGATTGAGACAAGTGTTCTCACTTTGTGAGATACCTCTACACCTCTTGCATGATAACTTTCCACTCACTACAACACATGTCATGTGAGTTAAAAGGGGGGTTGTCAAGAGTTATGATTCAAAATCCACTCCAAATTTCTTTCAATTTTCTGAAAAATTGAAAATCACAACTAAGCACGAAGTTGAATCAACAAAAGGAGCCAAATGAAGTTAAGGATAAAGAAATAAAGGAGCAACAAAATTACAAAAAGAGGAAAATATAAAAACCTCTTTTTTTGGAGGATAGTTTTTCCCATTGGGTTTTCTATCTTTCTCCATCATTTGTAAAAGACTACATTGTAAATGAGTACCTTACTAGGCCTTGTTGTTGGGAACCATATCTTTAGATTTTAGCTTATCCCCTAAGTATAGCTTAAGGGCGGGTGTTAGTTTGGGTCAAAAAAATAAAATATTATGCATTGTTCATGTGCTTGTTTCTAAGCTCCTAGATCTTCCTAATTCTAATAAAACTGATCAATGTCAGGAGGCATGTAGGAAAGATTACATTTGTGTCATCGTCACATATGAGAATGGAGCTTTCACGAAGCAATAGATGCCTTTAATGAGCGTTCGTCAAGGTACTGATATTACTAGTAAAGATTTTGTGAAAGTATATGATGACTTCATTACACCATCTACATCCCCTTCTCTTTCAAAAACAGGGAAGGAAAAGGATGTAAAAATGATTATAGTGATTTCCATAAGTGTCCCTCTTCTAGCACCTACCTCTTTTTGATATGGTTGTGTCACAACAAACTCCATAAGACCACAAAATCTATACAGTAGTCTAACCTTGTGTAGTGGTTGGAGGCATTTTCTGATGGAGAGATAGAAATTGCTATAGGAGGTTTCAGAAAAGAGTTACGAAGAGGCTCCTTCGGTAAAGTTTATAGGGGAACCTTATAAGATGGAAGAGAAAATACTATGAAAACTCTAGCGAATAGAGTAGATCAAGAAGAACATGGGGATCGAGAGTTCAGAATGGAGATGGATGTGATTGGTACAAGCCATCATAAAAATATGGTTTAATTGTATGGTTTCTATTACAAATGGATCTCACCAAATTTTGGTTTACCAGTACATGAGCAATGGATCTTTGGACACATCCCTATTCATAGATAGCAACTTTCTTGATTGGAGTTTACGTGTTCAGACTACAATGGGGATAGAACAAGGTATCTGGTATTTACACAAAGAATGCAAGACTCAGATTCTACATTGTGACATAAAACCCCAAAACATTTTGCTGGGTCAATATTATAATCCCAAAAATTTTGACCTCAGCTTGGAGTTTTTTTTTAGGGCTGAACATACTTGAACATTCACTATGGCTCAGAGCACTAGGTGTTACATAGTGCTTGAGTGGATTGATAATGTGCCCATTACTATAAAAGAAGATGTTTATAGCTTTGGTATGATGCTAGTTGAAATCATTTATTGTAGGAAAGCTATGCAGTTAGATTCCCTAGAAAATAAAATCACTCTAGTTAATTGTGCTGGTTATTTTTTAAGAACGAAACTATTCTCCAAAAATACCTATGGACTTTACCATTTCCAATAATCAGTACTCCAAAGGGATTGGCCAATGAACGACTGGAAGTTGCAAAACTTCTACTCCTACACTTTGGGCTTCCTAAAACACGAGAGGATTATCCCACAATGTATGCTCATGAACTTCACACAATTATAATAAAATTCATTGTCAATAACATATACTTCTCATAAAATTTCTCAAGATCCTAATACATTAAATAAGTTGGTAGCTTATTCATCAATTTTTTATACTTAGAGAATGAGAAGGTGGGACATCAGCACAAAACAACTACAATGGTATCCATATAAAATTATGTAAATTAAAATTGATTAGCTAACGAATCAACACAAAAACTAAACCATGAGTACTTTCCATGAACCGGTGCCTTTGTCCTAAGCACAGAGTCAAAATCAATCTATATAACTATATAACAATTCAACATTAGCAACGTGCAGTTTCAAGAGATATTTCATTACAAAATTCCCCCATTACATTTAGGACTAATACTACTTATCAGTATCCTAGCTCCTTATTTTTATGAGTTAGTAATCTCATCCAAGCATTTAGATTAATTCATTGAATAAATAAGAAATAATGAAATCAAAGTGAATAATAGAGACAAATAAAAGTCATCTTGGATTACTTTCATTCATAACTCATAAAATGAGCACAAGGAGAGAAAATAGCCATGAAATTGGCATTTATCTATATATATTTTACTATACTATTATCAAATTACATACATAACAATGAGCTCTAAACCTTAAGACCAAAAACTATAAAACGTGCTTAATATTCTCCTTACACTTCATATTGTTAATTGCATAAACAACGAACCCCTACTTTCTGGCCCTAAATTCCTTCTTATAAAAATGAAGGAGTGGAAAAAACCTCAAGCTAGAAAATACACATGTCAAAACCCTATTGGACCACTACATCAAAGATTCTCTCATTCAGTTACAATGCATTTGAGATCAAGTCCAATTTTCGAAATGGGTACAATGGAACAATTACCTCAAAAATTGTACCCATGCATACAAAGTGAAAGGAAGAAAAAAAAAAAGGAAAAACCACGTCTACACCTTTTCATCAATTTAAATTTGAATAAGATGCACTATATTTCTTCATACTTTAACAAAATCCTAATCTATACTAAATCCAAGCTATGCAGTGCATTCCCATCTATCCATTATTCATCATGGTTGACGAATTAAAAATTTAAAATCACTAGCTTGTCACTCTTAATGCTAGACCTCCCACTTCTTCCAAGTACCTATCTTTCCAGGCTAGGAATTCTTCTTCAGTAGGCAAGTCAAAATTCATTACTTCATCAGTCCTTTGTCCTATCAGTTATTAAGGCTCACTCACGTGAACCAGAATGACTTGCTTTCCCTCAAATAAGTTTTGAATGCCAACCATTGATCCTTTTTGAGAGTTAACTGATTCATGATCCATATTTTCAATCAGGTTATTATGAAAGATCTAACTGTGCACAAACATAACACTTACCAAATGATAGGAGTCCACATGGAAACACTTGTTTGTAGTATGCAGGCTCTAAGACCTCTTTGTCTTTATTGCCATGATCCACATGTCCTTTTTCCCTTGCCCCCGTGAGCCATAACTCATGTACAACTTTCATCAACAATAAGACAAGAAGAGGATGAGATTAGATCTCATGGCCTCATCATACACACTCCTTAGCTACCAGCCACATTGTCCTTCATACAACATCTACAACTCAAATTTAAAGATGTTCTAAGCACATGCAATATATGCATATTAGTAACACATGTTTTACTTCCCATGTCCCATGTTGAGAGTTAAATTAAATATTTTCCCATGTATCTATGCCTTCACATCCTCAGGATTACTCCACATGATAGATGCCCACTTCCTTGTTGGGAAAATTGACAAGAAGGATGGGGCCCATACCTGATGGTGAGGAGTGATCAAGATTAATCCACATCACCTGCTATCGACTGTTGATTTAGTTAAAATTCAACAATACTAACCCTTGAACCCATCATCAGTGCAAATAGGTGTCAATCACCCGCTAGCCCATGTGATTATTTTAATAACCAAGAAAAACAAAGGGGCACATGGGGAATGATCCAAATGCAACCACCTCATTTATCTCCCACTGTTGATCCTCTTTAACAACCAGTTGCATGCTTTATCAATGATGTATGGCCCACCAATCATCAGGGATAGATGGCCTTCACCTATGAGATTGAATGAATAAAATAACGAGGGACAAAATGGAATGGGAATGCGGGCAACAATTCAGATTTTCTACATTGATCGAACGACATTCATGGGTTCTTATATCTGCACATTTCAAAAATTGTTAACCCTAAAAGGGACCCAACTAGGTTGACAAAGCCACACCTACGACATAAAATACTTAAGATTTTTTCAGTGAGAAATATTCAACTTGACCTATGAAAACTTCAAAAATAATGATCCAACAGGATCAACCAATAAAACAAGACCAAAGGGCCAGTCACTCAATGGGTTTCAATGTCAAGAGTTATGACTTAGAGGACTAATGACCAACACAAGGAGTCAACCAAAAAATAAAATTGAGGCAAAGATATATACTCCAAGGTTTTTTCAATTGAGACTTAGGTAAACCTAAAACCCCTTATATAGTAGCAGGAGACAAAACCCACAGTTCCTTAAACTCATCAAGATTTTAGAAATGGAACATAATTTTAAGGGTTCCATCAGTGGCTCTAATTGGGGACATATGTCTCTTGTAGGCATGGTGAGATCCTAGAATCTATTGTTGAAGCAGACTAGTCAAAACACAAGGGACCATAAAACTAGGGAATTACCCTGACTAGGTAGTAAGAATGAACTAGACACAACAAAAACAAATACACCTAAACAAAAAATGTACAAAATCTACAATGTACATGGAATAACAACATACTTAGGAGAAGTATGGTATTGAGAACTGTCCATGTACTAGTAGTTTGAAAATTTTACCTATCAAGCTTTGGAGTAAATAGGAATCCTCCCCATGTGCTCTAGCTATCAGATAAGGGCCTATCCATAATGCTTCAAACTTTCCATGTTTACCCTTGTCTTGAGCCTCGCATTCCAAGCTAACACCATACTATTCACCTCAATTTTTTTGGGAGAAGCTCTCTTGTCATGTAGATGCTTAACTTGCAACTACATCTTTATATTTTTACCCTGAGCTTCTCTCCTTGTTTCATCCAATTGCACCAGATTATTTATTTTGTGCTACATATCATCACATATCTCTTCATCATATTCATGTATGAACTTATACATATTCAACAAGTTATTTTGTGGAAACCTAGCATCTAGACCATATACTAAGCCAAATGGTGAATAACCAGTAGCCTTTTTCACAATCACTCTACCTGCCCAGAGTGCCAATTTTAGTTTGGAGTCCCAAGCTTTTTTGTTCTTCTCCTTCACTCTCTTGATGATTTTCATCAAGCTCTTATTTCTAGACTCATCTTGACTATTTCCTTGAGGATGGCAAAGCAAAGAATAAGAAACTTTTATACCATGTTTGTTGCAAAAATCCTTGAATTCATTAGACTTGAAACACATAGAATTATCTAAGACAATTTTCTCAGGAACTCCAAAACTGATGAGAATGTTATTCAATACGAAATCCACCACCACCTTGCTTGTTTCCTTATTTGTGGGTATTGCTTCTACCCATTTTATGAAATAATCAGTGGCAACAAGGATCCATGAGTGGCCTCCACTAGACTTTTTTGATATTTCTCAAATGAAATTGATCCTTCATTATTGGAAAGGGGCTTGAACTGTCACATGCCTAAGTGATAAATTTCCTAGAAACTTCCACTTTATAGCAAACCTTTGGCAAACATCATAAGTTTTAAGAAACTTGTGAGCATCCTTGAAGACAATAGGCCACTAGAATCCTACTCTTAACACCTTGTATGCAGTTATTTTTACCATGTAATGACCACCACACACCCCATTGTGAATTTCTTGCAAGATTTTTAGTGCTTTCTTCCCATCTACACATTTAAGAAGTACACCATCCAGGGTTCTCCACCATAGCTCATTGTCAATAATTATATATTTAAAGGAATGAAATTTCAATGTCTTCTTGTCATTGTCAGTCATGCCTATAGGACATTGCAGAGTCTATAAGTACTAGACAATTCATCTATACCACTCGCATGTTTGCATATCATGGATAGGTGCAACATCAGTTACTTCTATTTGATTGATCTGGGTTTCCTCCAAATTAGATTTTGTCATCAATTTAGCAAGGCCTCAACCTCTTACTAATTTGGTGATTTAAACATCAATATTAAATTCTTGGATCATGTTGATCAATCTACACCTTCTGCCTATATTTACCTACTAGGTGAGAATATTTTTCACAATAGCACTTGGTAAAAATGCTTTGACAATGGCTCCATGTAGGTAAGTCTTGAAGTTCTTTACAACCTTAACTAAAGCATACACTAGTTTTTTAATCATTTCATATTTCACCTTTGCAGCTTGTAAGGACTTACTAAAGAATGCAATAGGTTGTTCAAAGCCCTCTTCATTTTTCTGTAACAATACAACAACAATAGTATGAAAGGAAGCAAAAGAGAAAATGTGAATTGGCTTAGAGAAGCCCGGGGACTTTAAAACTGGAGCCTCTTTATAGCTTGTTTAATCCTTTTGAATGCTTGAATAAGGTCCTCACTCTAAATCACCTTCTCTCCCTTCTTCAAAATCTTGGAAATAGGTCTTGTGATTTCTACAAAATTAGTCACAAACCTTCTTAAAAAAAATATTCCCAAAAAATGACTGAATTCTCTTGACATTTTTTGGCTGAGGGGTTTTATCTATGTATGCTACTCTTTCAGGGTCTATCCTCACTCCATCTTTAGAAAAAATATGTTCCAACAATTTTCCATTAGTTACCCCAAAAGAAAATTTCTTTGGATTCAGAGATATTCCATACTCAAGTTACTTGAGAAAGACCTTTCCTAAATGCATACAATGATATTCTTCCTTTTTAGAGTAAGCAGTAAAGTCATCTTGATACACAACCATAAATAAATCAATAAAATATGAGATGGCTACATCCATAGCTCTCTGAAAAGTGGTACTTGTATTTGTTAATCCAAAATATATTCTAACATAAACATAGGTGCCCCAAGGAGTAGTTAATGCAGTCTTATATTACTCTGACTCCTTTACCTTTACTTGATTATAACCTAAAAAACCATCCATCATTGATAGTTGTTCACAACTAGTTACCTTCTATAATGACTTCCATGTTTGGCAATGGATAATTTTCCTTTAATGAAGATATATTCAGGTTCCTAAAATCAACACATAATCTTATGTCACCATTTGTTTTCTTACTAGTACCAAATTGGCTACCCACAAAGAATATCTAATGGGTTTTATAATGCCAGCATCTCTTAACTTTACCAACTCCTCTTGCATCTTGGGACTAAATTAGGATTAATTTGTCTTTGATTTTGCCACAAAGGTTTAGCATTCTCCTTCAGAGGAATCTAATGCTAAAATAATTCTTCTATGTAAGCTTTTAGGTTGAATCATATGACCAAGAAAAGACATGCCTGCATTTTTTGAGAAAGGAAATTAGCATTACTTTTACCTTTGGCTTCATCTTCTTTCCTACATAAAACTTCTTGGGGAATTTTCTAGTCCCCAAATTTACTTCCTCTAGGTCTTCCAAGTGCACAACAAGTGTTTTGACCTTACTTTTATCCTGATTATCAAAGACCCTTTCAAGAGCTACAAGGCCTTTGGGGATTTTATTTGTTTTTAATTGGATGATCTCTTTCCCAAATACCATGTCCTTCCCATAATTATTCTCAACAAATCCACCAAATTCAATCTCTTCACCTTCATATCCATTAGCACAATTCAAAAATCTAAGAATATCTTCATCATCATTGAATATCTGCCAGCTCTACACATTGTTAGGAATGGAAGGCCTTGTCTATATCTCAAATTTAGAAATTCCTATGAAATTTATATCATCAGGTCTTAATGCAATGTTTGTGAGTAAGTTAGGTACTCTATTTTTTCCTATTTCCATCCAATCAATTCCGAAAGCATCAAATTGATCAATGGAATCCCAGACAACATTTTTGTACTACTTCAGTCTATTATTTTTGCAGGCATATTTGGCTCTTACTTGGGAAATCACTAGCTCAAAATCACCAATTACCATTAAAATTTTTATTCCATGCTTCTCAGCTAGTCTGAATCCCAATAATAAAGATTCATATTCTGCCACATTATTCATATAGACAAAAGATAATGTGAAGGAAAATTTGTAAGTACTACAACTAGGTGCTACCAATAATATCCCTGTACCCAACCCTTCTTTGGAGCTTGCACCATCAAAGTCCATTTTTGTCAGATAATCTTGAAATTTTATTTTCTATTGGTGCAAGGAACCTATCAATTTCTTTTGGAATTCCTTCTATTTTGAAGTCATCGATATTAATTTTTATGAAAAGAAGTGTGTCATCTTCAGGAGCATGCTCCAACATATGTGGAACCCTTGATTCTCTCATCACTTGAACATCCTTACCATCAATGGGAAAAGTGGCATAAGACATGTCACATTGTATACTACCTCCTATAGATGCACTCCATTTTTGAGATAGAAACATTCCATAATTAGGTGGGATATGCACCACTACCACACTCATTTTGAATTCTTTATCAAAGTAGGCTTGTAGTTTGTAGGTAATTTCATTTATCACACTAATGACAGGGACGTCTTGCATCCATAGCATATCACTTTCCATGAGTGTTGTCAACTTTCAATCCTGATGCATGCATGATTTTATCTAGCATGATATTCTTGGATGCTCCAGAGTAAATAATACATTTTTTATAAAATTTACCCTAACCACTAAGGTGAGGAAGAACGGATCTATCTTGTCAAGACAAGTAGTTATAGAATTTCCTAGGAAGATATGGGGCATATTAGTAATATCTCCCTCAACCTCTTTGTCTTTCTTGTTATTTTCACTTAGTTTGGGTGGAGTGATCTCCATTAAATAATCACATGCTATAGCAACACCATTGATAAGGGCCACTTTCTTTTTCTTATGTTCATCTATTCTCATCATTTCAAGAAAAGGTATAGATACTTTTACTTGGCTAAGTCATTGAAACATATCAACAAGAGTATATTTGGGTAATTCAATTGCGAGCATACCTTGTTCATTATTTTTCTCCTTCTATTGATTTCTTGTTGCCTCAACCCTATGCTTAGCATCCTTCCTTATAACATTAGGAGTTTGCTTTTGTGTCTTTATCTTTGCAGCTAGAGATTTGAATTCTTGAGTAGCCTTTGGCCTTTCTGTTCTCTTAGCCCAAATTTTATCTCCCCTACCTTCTTTAGCTTTGGTTGCTTCCAATTTTCCATTAGGCTTGTGTTCTTTTCTCTTGACATTCTTCTCCTTGATGAAAAGACCAACAAGACTACCTTCCTCACCTCTGACTATTTTGTTCCTCAAATGATAGGAACTTCTAGCCTTGGCAACTGAGGCTATAGTATATCTTGCAATCTCCTCCTCTAAGGGTTTTCTTAGTTAAACACCTTCTTTGATTGCTTCCAAATTGTAAACCTCAACTTCATTTTCAATATTCTCATTAGAAAATACTTGTTGATGATATGTGCTAGAAGTTTGTCTTTGATTGCCCACATCCATTTCGCAAGAGTTTTCAACAAAAGAGCATTCACTATTGGCAACATCAAAATCACCCATAGCCACGAGTACATTAACATCCTCCTCATTTTTTTGATGACATTCCTCAAGAAAATCTTCCTCTACTTCAACCATCTATGCCACAACACATTCTTGAGAAGAATGTGGCATTCCACAGTCAAGCACCAAGGAGTGTCTTTAACAAAATTTCCAAAATTCTTATGTAGGGGATCTAGGGGGACCTTATTGTGGGTGTTTCTTTAATTATTGGGAACAAGATTTCCATTATACCAATTGGTATTATATGGGTGGTCTTGCAACCGAGGAAGTATTTTATTTCTTTGATAATTTTCTAGTTGCACCTTTTCTTGTTTCACAATCTTATCATTTATGGTTTTCATATAGTTATCGAGATTTTCCTTAATAGTTCCCCCTTTAGTACCTAAACTTTTGAAGAGTTTTGGATAATCTCTTCTACCAAATTTACCAATTTCTCTGCTAATATTCTTAATATGCTTCACCATCTTGAAGGCTTCCCTCAATGTCTGAGGGTTCTTATCTAGTAGGCGATAACTAATTTTTGTATCAAAAGCATTGCATTAATCTACCATACATACATGATCATTCAATTGCAAATGATGAGGCAACCTCTTCTTGGCCTTTTGGAATCTTGTGTTGAACTCGGCCATAGATTCATTATAACCCTTAACAATATTATTAAATTAATTCAATAAAAAACTTGAATCAGTATTGTCACCATATTTCTCTCTAAAATCCCTCTTGAATTCTTCCCAAGAGCCAATGCTCTTGGCAAACAAGATTCTATACCACTCTTGAACATCTTCAATGAGAGACTACACGGACAAATTCATCATGAAATCTTCTACCTCCACCTCAACATAATCCATAACATTTTCAAATTCTTTGAGATGGTACTCATTGCTCAAGGCATTATTACCAGAGAATTTGACTAAAGAAAGTTTGAAATCTTTAGAGAATGGGTTAGGGTAGCCAGGTACTCCAATGAAACACAATTTTTGGTATCTATCTACTTGGAGTGGCCTCCTAGTATGTCGATCCCTATGAATATCTCTTTGCTCATCATCACTTTTATTATCAGAGTGGTTGTTATCTTTTCCCTTCCCACTTTCACCATCACCACTTCTTTTCTTGCTTCTCTCATCATCTTCAAAATAAGAATTACTATTTGTATCCTTTCCTCCACCTCCACTAGGAGTATGCCCATCATATTTCTTCTTTTGTGACTCACTATTGGTATTTTCAGAGCTTGAAGACTTTGGAGTAGGTGTGGAAATTTGAAGAAAATAAATCTTCCTAGCCATCTCTACATTAGAAGCTATCATCTCAGCTTTTTTAAAATCTTCTTGCATCTTTTCACTCTCCAACTCTAACATCAATATCTCAAGGTTTGGAGGTGTAGTAGATTGAGTTGGATTGATTTTGGCCTTCTGTACAAACATCAATATCGCAAGTTTTGGAGGTGCAGTAGATTGAGTTGGATTGATTTTGGCTTTCTATGTATGGATTTCAACAAATGATTTATTGGTACTATTATTGGTATTGAAGGTATTTTTCTTAGGTTGATCAATGGGTCTCTTCCCATGATCTACAAATAAAATATTCTTAATAGTAATAGGAGGATCTAAGGCTTTAGTAGTTGAGGTAGATGTGGTATAGGTATTAGTAGAAGAGGTTCCAATAGGGATTGTTACTTCAAGAATGTCATTGGTCATTTTAGAGGCAAACTTAAAAAGGTTTTCCTTAAAGATTTTACACCTAGCCGCATCTTCTCTCATTTTCTCCATTTTTTTCTTTCTAGCATCTCTCTCAAGTTGCTTAGATCTAATCCTATCTTCTCTCTCCTTTAAATACATCAATCTATTCTCTTCTTCTTATTGGAGCTTTAGTTCTTCTTCTTCTATAGTTTTCATGTCTCTATCTATGTCTTCCTCATTTTCTAGGAAATCTCCATGCTCACTTGGGGTAGGAGTATAGTAGGGTTGGTCAATAGGATCTTCCTCGAGAGAAAGGTGCACTTGTACACCAAGAGATTAACCTCTTGGATTAAAATTATTCTCATTAAAAACAAAACCAACTCCAAGGGTCAAAGGCTTAGAAAACTCCTTATTTTTTCCCAAGAACTCCCACCTATCCTCCTCTCTTGAAATATTTAGTTCACTATCAAACACTTGCTCAATAGGGAAACTTCCCTAGTCTATGGTTGACCCTTCAACTTCAAGTGCCTTCTCATGGGTACTGGTACTACTCAATTCAACATTGAATGCGGGAGATACCTTAGCAGGAGAGTCAACAAACCTACTTGATTCAGATCTCTACTTTATCCAAGTAGGTTGTTTCTCTTTAGTAGGTTCATATTTTGCCTTCTACTTAGGATGTTTCTCTACATAACTTCTAGTATTCTTCATGATGTCAAATATGTCATAATCCCTTTTCTTACGTTCCTTTTGAGAACTCAACTTTACACTAGTGTTAGAGAATTTAGAGTCGCCACCTAGGATGTTGGAAAATATAAAGTGATTGGATTTTGACTTTGTACTTGTAACTTTAGAGAGAAATTCAAAAATAACTCGACACAAGGTGACATAATGAAACAATAATTGACACATGAGACTGAGGGTGATGTGACTAATGCAACAAAATTTTAACCAATTATTCTCACAAGGTGAAGAATATCACAACAAACACTTGACTCTAACTGTACCAGATCGAAAGTAGAGACTTTGGACTTAGCTATCTCCAACAGAGTCACAAATCTATTGATTATCTTTTAAGAACCAAACTAATCTCCATAAATACCTATGGACTTTACCATTTTACTCTAAAGGGATTGGCCAAAAAATGAGTGGAAGCTACAAAATTCTACTCCTACAATATGGGCTCTATAAAACTCAGGAGGGTTACCCACAATGTATGCTCATGAACTTCACACAATTATAACCAAATAAATTATCAATAACAATTCTCATAAAATTTCTCAAGATCGTGATACATTAATTAAGTTGGTAGCTTATTCATCAATATTTTATACTTAGAGCATGAGAAGGTGGGACATCAACACAAATATACTACAATGGTATCCATATAAAAGTTTGTAAATTAAAAGTGATTAGCTAAAGAATCAACACAAAAACTAAACCATAATTAATTTGCATGAACCAATGTCTTTGTACTAAGCATGGAGTCAAAATCAACCTATACAACCAGATAAAAATTCAGCAATAGCAATGTACAGTCTCAAGAGATACTTTAGTACAACATTCCCCCATTACATTCATGACTAATACTACTTATCAGTATCTTAGCACCTGATTTTTATGAGTTAGTAATATCATCTAAGCATTTACATTAATTGATTGAATCAATAAGCAGGAATGAAATCAAACATCCACTAGTGAATAATAAACACAAATAAAATTCATCCTGGATTACTTTCATTCATAACTCATAAAATGAGCACAAGGAGAGACAATAGCCATGAAATTGGCATTTCTCTATATATATTTTTCTATATTGTTATCCTAATTACATACATGACAATGACCTCTAAAACTTAAGACCAAAAACTCTAAAACTTTCTTAGTATTCTCCTTATAATTCACATTGTAAATTGCATAAACAATGAACCCCTACTTTCTAGCCCTGAATTCCTTCTCATAAAAATGAAGGAGGAAAAGAAACCTCAGGCCAGAAAATACACATGTCAAAACCCTATTAGACTCCTACATCAAAGATTCTCTCATAAAGTTACAATGCATTCAAGATCAGGTCCAATTTTCATAATGGGTACACCTGAATAGTTACCTCAAAATTTGTGCCAGCACACACAAAGTGAAAGGAAGAAAAAGCATCTAGAAAAGGAAAAGACAAAAGGAAAAACCATGTTTGTAGCCTTGTCATCAATTCAATTTTGAATAAGATGCACTATATTTCTCCATACTTTAACAAAAGCCCAATCTATACTAAATCCAGGTTATGTAGTGCATTCCCATCTATCCATTATTCATCATGGTTGGAACTTCAAAAGTTCAAATCACTGGCCCGCTACTCTTAATGCTAGACCTCCCACTTCTTCCAAGTACCTCCCTTTCCAAGTTAGGAATTCTTCTTCAATAGTCCAATCAAAATTCATTACTTCATCAACCATCTATCCTTTTAGTTATAAAGGCTCACTCACATGAACCAAAAAAAATTGCTTTCCTTCAACTAAGTTTTGAATTCCAACCATTTCTTGTTTTGGAGAGTTAATTGACTCATGATCTAGATTTGATCAGGTTATTATGAAAGATCTGATTGTGGACAACCACAACACTTACCAAATGATAGGAGGCCACATGGAAACACTTTTTTTTAGTATGCAGGCTCCATGACCTCTTTGTCTTTATAGCCATGATCCACCTGTCCTTTTTCCCTTGCCCCTCTGAGCCATAACTCATGTGTAACTTTCATCAATGAGAATATGGGAAGAGGCTAAGATTAGATCTCACGGCCTCATCATACACACTCCTTAGCTAGCACCAACATTATCCTTCCTACAACATCTACAACTCATATTAAAAGATCTTTTAAGAACATGCAATATATATATATTAGTAATGCACATTTTACTTCCCATGTCCCTTGTTGATATTTGAATTAATTATTTTCCCATATATCTATGCCTCCACATCCTCAAGGTTACTCCACGTGGAAGACGTCTGCTTCCCCATTGGGAAAACTGGTAGGAAGGATGGGGCCCATGCGAGATGGCAGGGAGTGGTCAAGATTAATCCATGTCACCCGTTATTGACCATTGATTTAGTTGAAATTAAAAAATAGTAACCGTTGGGCCCATCATTGGTGAAGATAGGTGGTAATCACTTGCTAACCCATGTGATTATTTTAATAACCAAGAAAAGGAAACAAGCACACGAGGAACAATCCAGATGTGACCACCTCATTTATCTCCCACTCTTGATCCTCTTTAATGAATAATTTCACACTTTATCAATGATGTCTAGGAGACCAATCATCAGGGACACATGACCTTCACTTGTGAGCCTGAATGAATAAAAGAATGAGAGAAAAAATGGAAGGGCATGCGGGCAACAATTCAGATTTTTCGTATTGTTTGAATGACATGCAAGGTTTCCTATATCTACACATTTCAAAAAAATAAACCCAAAAGGGACCCAACTAGATTGATGAAGCCACATGTACAACATAAAAGACTTAATATTTTTTAGTGGGAAATATTCAGCCCGAGCTAGGAAAACTTCAAAAATAATGACCTAACAAGATCAACCAGTAAAACAAGACCAGAGGGCTGGTCACTCAATGGGTTTTGATGTCAAGAGTCATGACTTAAAGGATTGATGACTAACACAAGGAGTCAACAAAAAAATAAAACTAAGGTGAATATATAGACTCCAAGGGTTTTTCAAATGAAACTTAGGTAAACATAAAACTCATTATACAGTAGTAGGAGACAAAACCCACAATTCCTTAAATTCATCAATATTTTGGAAATGGAATAGAATTTTAGGGGTTCCATCAAATTGGATATACGAGTGCTTGTAAAATGGTTGTCTTGTTAAGTTGGTTGAGCAACAACAAGTTGAAGGTGTTACAATTTATTTAAGGCAACTGGAGAGAATGGTGTTGGTGGGTCTATTTTGCATTCAAGAATACCCACATCTAAGGCCATCTATCAACAATGTTGTTTAGATGATGGAAGGAAAGGTTGAGATCATAGTGCCCCTAACTCTAGTTTCCCCACTTCTAGTTCTCCCACCGCTAGAATATTTGACTATTTCAATTTTTGCATAGAAAAAATTTATAGCTTTGATGCACCATATTGAATATGGGCATCAAATATTCTTATATATTAGGCATATATTTTCATCTTAATCCAATCAAAATGCTACTCAGAGGCTACTAAAAACTTATTTTTTATTATGACTGACATTCAAGCATAGCTCTTACTTGTTGATAACTGATGAGAGATTATCTATTTCTAACATGTCATTCACTTCCATAAAAATTGCCAAGTGTCAGGAAATTCCATCTTTAGTTCTATTTTTAGACAGTTTATGTTTGAAAACTGATTAGTTGAAAAATCAATCTTCTATGGCTTAGGGCATAAAAGATCACTTTTCTTTAATAACTAATATTCAAGGATGCCCTAGAGATCTCAATCAAATGATGATAATGGGAGAACGAAATCTACTAAGGGACTATGCTAGGTTATGTTTTAGAGATTAATGAGGGGTTCACCACCAAGCTAGGGCTTGGAAAAAATGTATCAAATGAAAGATCTAATGATTGAACTCAATGATGCAAGAAACATCACTAAATGCACTATAAATGCAAATAAATCATAACAACAAACTAGAAAATTATAGAAGAGAACCTGAAAACCTGAGAGATCTTGAATGGAGGTCTAAATTGTTGAATAACCTAGAATTTTTGCCTATTGGAACTCATATTCTATTCTAGGTGCATTAGTCCCAGATCTAGGTTTCTATGCAAGAACTAGTTTCTAGAAAAAGGGTATCTGAAACTGCAAAAATATGAATTTTGACCTAAATTGGGACTCATACACCAGAGGTGACAAATCAATCCAATTAGATTTTTCTAAAGCTTCAAATTTTGAATTTGGTCTTTGAGGTTTTCTCTATGCTTTCTGATTTATTTCTAGATCTGAAACCCCAATTTGCAACCTGTAGAAGTCTTCCAAGTATATCCAATTGAAGGTGATAACTTTGACAACTTTAGGAATTTTGAAAACTTTCTCCAAACTTTCTCTTCAATGTTTCATCAATCTAAACCTATAAATCACACATTAAAGAGAGGGTAAAATATTGTTTTGTTAGTGGAAATGGGTTTTCCTTGGTCAAACCCTATTTCAATAATCAAACCTTGAAAGCAAAATGAAATGAGAATAAAAACTGATGAATGAACACAATAAGATGTTTCAACTCACCAAACCCTAGCAATGAAATTGTGAAAACATGTATGAAATGGATCCAATGGATGTAGATCTTGACTCTTTCTTGGATAGGATAGACCTTGAGTGAGATGCTAGCTTGAATCATAAAACCCTACATCACAATTGTTAGCTCCGAAACAAACATGATGCATGAAATATTTGACATGATGCTTGATGCTCGAATAATTATCTTGAATGCTTGATGATATGATATTAAAGACTCTTGAATTCTCTTGTAAACAATTGAATACTCTTGTAAACAAAAATTTACTATAAGGATGCTCATTCAACTTGCTAGGTCACTTGATTTCTTCTTAGAAGAAAAATGAGCAAATGAACCTTGTATTTATACCTAATTATGCAAGAATTCTTGAAATTACAACACTACAAGCTGACATCAAATCTAGGAGGATAAAATCCCGACAAGAATTTGAATTAATTTTAATATTGGGCCACATGGGACACATACGCCCAAGGTGGTGAATGAGTCCCATTAGGCATAATTTATGGGACCAAATCAAAAAATTCTTAGAAAGGTGTGAAACTAGGATCGAGACCCAAAACCTTAGGTGGGACTCATACGCCCAAGGTTGTGAATGATTCCCAAACCACCAAATTTGGGACACACAAACTAAAAAACCCTAAACTATGATTAGAAGTTGATTTATGTCAGGATCATCCTTGAAATGGTACATCAAATGAGGCTCGTGGATTCAAAATAAGGCCAGTTAAAGCATAAAGGAGCCCAATTATTAATGAAAACCCTAGAAAAGTTTGAAGGTGTGTCACAACACTTTAAAACACTCTAAAATAAGGTATGAATAATTTTATTTAGTTCACAAGGACTCAAGACCTAATTTGTGTGTGTTAAAGACATTACAATGCTAAGTCAAGGCATTATTAAGCTCAATTCTACCAAGACGGCCCAAACAAGTGTAAAAAGTGTCACTGATGATATTTTTCGACACTACATTTAACCCCCACTTTAGTGAGAGGATGAAATTTATTCAAACTCACACTAAAGTAGATGAATCTTGCATCAAGAGGGGTCCAAATGCACCAATTCAAATAAGTTAGGATGAAAACAATCCAGAGTGGTGATCAATACCCTAGGATCAAGATCCCATGGAAAACCAACATAGGCACAAAAGAACACACATGAAAATGATATAAAGAGAATCATAAAGGCACAAGCGTACACTGCCAAAGATGAAAATAAAATTTTTAAAAAGGGGTGGATCAAGCTTTGACCGTTTATCCATCATAATTTTGATCAGATCTAGGCTATTTGTTCAAAAAAATGCATGCTCACTCAGAGGCAATGAAACTTTAGGTGATCCGCTAGGTGAGTAATCCAAGAAGGTGAGACACATACACACATGACCGATATGCACTCATACGCACACACGAGTGGCTAAGGGAAAGTCACACTTTGGTTGGGATTCCTATGAAAAACCATACCAAAGTTATGACTCTTGATAATTTTAATAAGGTGCCACACAAAGAGAAATGATTTTTGAGCTTCATGAGGCAAGAAATTTTTTGTATGCTTGGAGCTCATGAACAATGAACTTTGATCTTCATGAGGCAAGAAAAAATTTGTATGCTTGGAAATCGTGAACAAATAAGATGGCTCCATGGGCATGCAAGGTGTATTATGCAAGGTGGCCATATAACTAAAAATGAAAATTCCAAAATAATTTAAAGAGCATACAAATGAGTCTTTCTTAGTTCATCTAAGGTCTTTAACTTAGGGGACATTGTTCCTGATGTCTCCAAGAGAGGACTGATCAAAGAATAAAAGATTCACAACTTATGGGATGCAGTGTGTCATATTAATCCATTAAGAGGAATTGAATATGCTAAGAGAGATCATTCTCTTGAGGGACATCACACCTAATATTATCCAAAAAATTGAAAGACACATCACATAAAGTAAAAAGACTACACCATTAACCATGAAAATAAAAATGCAAAAGAATAATGCCAATGTATGTCCCCACTTTAAAGAAATTGCTAAACACCATATTGTGAGCAATTACTTTAAAGTAGAAAATAATAAAGAAGACACAAGAGCTAACTTGGAAAGCCCTATGTGAAGTCATAGGTTTCCAAAGAAAGCTACGCCATGCAAAAGGAAAAGAGAGGGGTTTCCCCCAAAATGAAAGTCCAAACACATGAGGGATCTATGGATTTGGGGTTAGTATTTTCTTCCTACAATGTTTTTAGAGAGCTCAAAATTGTCATTATTCCAAAAATACTCATAAAACTAGAAGAATGACACAAAGAGATTAGAAACAAAGAAAAATCCTTTCAGGTGAATATGGAAGACACATGAATGTATTGATTATTTACATCATCCCCAAAAGGAAAACACAAGAAAAATGAAAAGATATAAAAGGAAAATAAAAAAGATGTACGACATAGAGAAGAATGAAGATAAAAGTAGAGTAATCTCACAAAGAGAGAGATACATCAAACAAAACACCATGGGGGATCACAATATCCATATGCGATCACACAAAAGAAAAAGAAATAATGCAAAGAAACTAGTAAGGAACATGTGAGTCAACCTATGAGAAGTTCATCTACATCCTAATTGTGTTCATCATCTACTAAAGGTAGAAAACTAGCTAAAGGGACAATAAAAAGTGTCGAACTAGGGTCATCACCAAGTTCAACACTCTTCCTAGGAGAATTGTCGTTTAAGCTCATAAAAGAGGAAAACAATATATTCAATTCATTATGCATCTCTTCATAAATTTTAGCAACTTCCTCACTGTTGTCTAAATTAATCACAATAGGAGGTTGAATGATAATGTCAAAATAAGGGTTCAACTCTTATTGTGATTGTATTATAGAATCTTTTTTTTTCAACAAAGGGGAGGCTAGTCATGCATTGCATCAATTGAGTTTGGATCTTGGTTTTCTTTATTGTTTTTTTCATTTAACTTTCAAGCAAGGGAATGATGTCTATGCCTATGCTCTCTAGCACCTCTGTTTCTTTTAGTTTTGTTTTCACATTGGGTTTACCAAAATGATTAGTTGAAAAATGGATCTTATATGGTTTAGGGCATAGACCATCACTTTTCTCTAACTAACATTAAAGGATTCCCAAGAGATATCAATCAAATGATGATAATAGGAGAAAGAGATCTACTAAGGGACTATCATAGGGCATGTTTAGAGATTAATGAGGGGTTCACCACCAAGCTAGGGCTTGGAGAAATGTATGAAATGCAATATCTAATGATTAAACTCAATGATGCAAGAAACTTCACTAAATGAACTATAAATGCAAATAAATTAAAACAACAAATTGAAAAAGTACAAAAGAGAACCTAGAAACTTGAGAGAGCTGGAATAGAAGTTTGAAATGTTGAATACCCTAAAATTTTGACCTATTGGGACTCATACACTAGTCTAGGTATATCAATCCCAAATCTGGGTTTTTGTGCAAGAATTGGTTTCTAGAAAAAAGGGTATCCAAAATTGCAAATATCTGATTTTTGACCTAAACTAGGACTCATACGCTAGATGTGGTGAATCAGTGTAGTTAGAATTTTCTAAAGCTTCAAAGTCTAAATATGGTCTTCAATTTCTACTTTTTGCTTCTTGATTGATTTATAGATCCAAAACCCTGATTTGCAACCTGTAGAAGTCTTTCAAGTATCTCTAATACAAGGTAACAATAAGATGTTGTAACTCACCAAACCCTAGCAATGAAATGCTACAAAAATGTATGAAATGGCTCCAATCAATGTATATCTCGAATCTTTCTTGGATAGGATATATCTTGAGTGAAATGCTAGATTGAATCATAAAACCCTACATCACAATTGTTAGCTCCAAAAAAATAGGATGCAAGCAATATTTGACATGATGCTTGATGCTTGAGTAATGCTCTTCAATGCTTGATAATCTTCTCTTGAAGACTCTTGAATTCTCTTGTAAACACTTGAATTCTCTTGTGAATTGAAATTTTCTATAAGGATACTCATTCAACTTGCTAGGTCACTTGATTGCTTTTTAGGAGAAAAATAAGTGAAAGAACCTTGTATTTATACCTAATTATGCAAGAATTCTTAAAATTAAAACACTACAAGCTGACATCGGATCTAGGAGGATAAAATCCCACCAAGAATTTGAATTAATTTTAATTTTGGTCCACACAGGACTCATATTCCCAAGGTGGTGAATGAGTGCCAGTAGGCATAATTTATGGGACCAAATTCAAAAATGCTTAGAAAGCTGTGAAACTGGGTTTGAGACCCAAAACGCTAGGTGGGACTCATATGCCCAAGGTGGAAAATGAGTCCCAGAACACTAAATATGGGCCACACCAAGTAAATACACCTAAATTATGATTGGATGTTTCAGGATCATCCTTGAAAAGATACACTAAATGAGGCTTCTGGATGAAAAATAAGGCCAATTAAAGTATTAAGGAGCCAAATTATTAATGAAAACCATATAAAAGTGTGAAAGTGTGTTACAACACTCTAAAATAAGGCATGAATAAGTTCATTTATTTTACAAGGTTCCAAGACCTAATGTGGTTGTGGTAAACACTTTACAACACTAATTCAAGGAATAATTAAGCTCAATTCTACTAGGAGGGTCCAAAAAAGTGTGAAAAATTTCATCGACGACATTTTTTGACACTACAGAAATAGTTTGCATTATTTTAGTTTTAGATCTACCAATTTAGGAGTTGTGCAAAAAATGCATGCAAAATGTATGAACTATTATCTACCAAAATAAACTATTGTAAACATTCATCTATAGCATAGAATTATTCATTCTATGAGGCTAAAAAACTCCCTTTATTAGGTGCTACAACCTCTATTATTATTATGTCAAGGTTTCAACAAGTGACATTCTAGAAAACACAATGCAAATCTTAATCTAAATCTCAAAAAATTAAAATAAAAAAGAAGAGGATCCTAGACTGGGGTGCCCCACACCCTAGACCAACCATTTCAAATACAAAAAAAGAGAATCCTAGTTTGGTGTGCCCCACATCCTAGTTGAACCATTTTAGCTTCAAATTTGCAGTATAGGTTTCTCACTATTGCTATTTCTCAGATATAGGTTAGTTCTACTACTTTTTGTTTTTGTCTCTACAATAAATTATATTTTTAGATCTATGGTTAAATATCAAATTTTCTTATTTAAAAACACATCAAATTTATCATCCTCATAGCTCAACACAACATTATTCATAGGAGGTTGTCTCTTACTTGTGGTAGTAAGCTAATTATCAAACCCTAATTGGTTTATGTTTGAATACTGAGTCTAGGTGAAAATGAGATAATCCTAGGTATCCTAATTGGATCTAGGATCACTTTTCTTACTCAATAAAACCCAAGGGAAATGAGAGTGTCTCTCACTAGCCTACACCATCCCTACCTACAATACCATATTAAAGATATCGTCCCTGATAAGGGATAAATTTGAAAGAAATAACATCATACGAGTTCATATGGTGAAGAAACATAATTCTAATCAAAAAGATTATTTTCACACACCACTTCATTTTATATATAGAAGATAAAATCTTCAATCCATCAAATATCTAATGTGGATATAGTAAATTTCTTATCATGATGTTCATTTAGGAACTCAAATTCCTTATCACAAGTATCTAGACTTAAATCCTAATTAAAATATTCAAATCCAAACATAGCCAAAAAAATTCAAGAATGGAATTTGGGGTCCTATCAAATATAAAATCTTCACACGCACTTGTCTAGCCATCAATTTTATCAAAAAATAGAAACCTTAATACATACTAAGAATTTTTGATGTAGTCACCTTCTATTGAATTACATAGGCAATTTGAGATATCACTTGTGATATTGATGTAATATTCAATAAAAATTCATCCACTTTCTCATTATAATTTTCATTCAAATTCCATGTAAAGGAAAATATATTAAGCCCAAGAAATTCCTCCTCACATGCACTAAAGTCAAGGATCCAATAATTCTAGTCATAATCAACATAATACATCCAAACAAAGATCTAAAATATATCAAGGAATAAGAACTTCATCCTATTGAATTCAAGACACCTCATATATCCTTAAAGAAAACTCTTGGTTCAAATACACCTTTACTTCATTAGAAAAGGAAATTATAGCCTCAACATCATTTAAACATAGACCTAGGAGAAGGATATCATTAATGTTATAATTATCATGACTAATATAAATTAGAATCTCAAGTAATTGAGAATTCACATCCTCATGAATACAAATATTAAAATTTGTAGTAACATTTTCACTATTATTAAAATATATAAACTGTGTCATAAAAGAACACATATTTGAATCATTACCAATATTAGTAGAAAAAAAATCACTCCCTTAAAATTAATAAATCCAAGTAAACAATATTATCATGCAAAGAAATATGCTCTTCCATTATAGCATGGACACTTAAATAATCACACTGAGAAAAAAATTCTTCAACATGAGGTATACCTCAATGCTAAATGTTCACACCTAATTTTTTATTTTCATATTCATTGTAAAAAAGAGAAATGCTCTACATATTTTATTGTGAGAAACCAATGCTATGATAGAATTTTTGTTAGTATTTTCATATTCAAAGGATACAATAGAAGAGATATCATCAAATAGGAAACCACCTACATACAGGCTATGACATGAACACATGCATGCACTATGTTAGTACTGCCATTTTTAGGACTTCAACTATTAAATTTTAAATTCATACAGATACTACCATCCCCATGCATATAGTTAGCACAATATGAAATATTGTGTAGCCTAGCTCTAGTAAAGTGTGTAATCAAACTATGATTCTTATTCTTAACAAAAGGGTCTTTCTCAACTTGGAAAGTTATTATAGTAACCTCATAACTACTAAAAATAGTACTTGAAGATAATAGACTCAATATGTAATCATATCTTACATTATCAAGATAATCTACTTGATCATAAGCTTGTAATAGAAATATAACATTCATCTTTAGGAAATAAGGTAAAAAGAATCCTCATATGATTTACAAAAGTTGTCAATGTTGCAAGTATGAGTAGTTGGTATTGTCATTGGTGTCAATTGTATGAGAAGAATATTCGTTTAGGAGTATCATTAATTGTTGGTATTGTCTATGTTGTTGCATTGATGATACTTTGATTAGTTGCATTATGTTATCATTATTAAGATATTGGTGTCAACATCTAGTGTTGCTTTGATAAGATTTTTTCTACAGTTGAGGAAGTGTTCCTAATGCTTTGTTTCCAAGTAATTTTGAGAAAATTTGATAAAAAGAGGAAAGAATGAGATGTAGTGCGTTCTGAGTTGAAGAGTAGTGTTCTTGTTTTTATCTTTATTTAATCTAGATTTAATATTTTCCCATGTATTTTAGATATGTTGATTAGAGGTGTTCAGAGGCATTCAATTTGGTCTGTTGGATCATTGTGTGGAAGAAGTTTTGTTCACCAATGTGTGAATAATGTATTGCAAAGGTGTCTAGGATAAATGTTTTTCCTCTATATTTCTCAATCTTTTTGTTTCAACTCTTGTGGACCTAAAGGAATACTAATATTTTTGGTATCTTTCTTCAATCAACATTGTTTGAGGTTTGGTGCTTTGGAAGTCAATTCCTTAAATTGCAATGTATGGCATAATTGTCTCAGTGTACTAGGTGTGTACATTCTTCAAATGAGATATGTTGTGAAGGAGTTTGTTGGTTTATATGGTATTTATCAAATATTCCAAATTATTTTCAAGTGATATTTGTTGTTTGTGATTTGTTGATGAATCAAAGAAAGTGTGCACTTAAAAGTTTAATGGTTTTTACATAGGAAACAACTCACCTTAGCATTAACAATAATTGTAGTGGATATTTATTGTTTGTAGAAGCATGTTGTAGCGTGGTGTTTTAGACTTGGGTCCCAAATAAGGAGTAGTGTAATTCATTTTGACTTCTATCTTCCATGGAAGTTCTTTGGTTCCAACCTTGGAGAATGTGTTCAAGGTTGAAGATGATATAAATATGAGTTGGGTTATTGAGGGATGCGAAGATAGACAAGAATGATGTGAATGATGTGAACTACAAAGTGTTAGAGTGTGAATTTGAGAAGTGTAGTGCAATCTTTCATGTGTTAGATTGTTGGATCCAATGAGCAGGTGTCTACAATTCTTTAGTCAAGCTATGAAGGTTTTGGTGATGTTGTGGTGTATTTTCTACTGTATTGTGATGGATTTATCTATGTAACATTCTTCTTTATCTTATTTTATATTCTAGGAGTGAGCCTTTGGTAGTGAGCCTTTCTTCCTTTGGGAAATGATCCTTATTGTATTTGGAGTTGATATTAATTTATATTGTGAGCTAATATTCACTATGGTTTTTCCCATCTTTGGTTTTCTACGTAAATCGATTGTTCTATTGTGTATGGTGTTGATTTGATTTATATTTTGGTATTTTATTTTCATGCTAATATATTAATCGTTAATTGAATGAATGTGGATCTAAATGTTTGTGATGGTTTGAAGTTTTAAGGTACAACTGATTCACCCGCCCTCTCAATTTTTTTATGGAATCAATAATTGGTATTAAAGAAACGTTCCTTGGAAGAAAGATTAACTACTTGAGTTAGATCTTGGATGGTGCACAAGAAAGAGATCCTTGTGTTTTATGTAATGGATTATGCATTTTTGAAGAAAAGGATCGAAGGTTATCTCATTTATCTTAGATTTGATGTCTAGAAGTCTATTAAGAATGGATACATAAAACTTACAAATGATCCAAGTACTACTGATGATATCAAAGCCTATGAAAGCAATGGTAAAGCAAGGTATGCTCTCTTAAATAGTCTTACTAATTATGAATTAGTGAAAGTGATGAGTTTGAAAACTTCTAAAGCAATTTGGGAAAAGTTAGAATTTATGAAGGAGATCATAAGGTCAAAGAAGTTAAGATGTAGAATCTAAAGATCATGTTTGAGAACCTACATATTTCTGAACATGAAAATGTTACAAGCTATATGCAAAGGGTTGATGAAGATGTCAGCTCCACTGAAGGTCTTTGTAGTGAACTCAAGAAACTAGAAGTGGTAAAGAAAATTATCAAAACTCTTCCTAAATATTATAGTCATAAAGTGTTTTCTATTGAGTTTTTTTCAAATTTGAATCAATATACTAGAGATCAGTTGTATGGCTCTTTCTTTTGAGATGAGAGAATTTGGAAAAAATAGTGGTGCAAAATTTGAGAATATTTTTAAGGCTAGAAAATCAAATGAGATCAAGGAATCAGATCAGGAGGATCTTGATGATATAGAAGCTAAGTTTGTAAGGAGAATGAAGAAGGGTATTGGTAAGTACAAAGGTAATTTTCCTTTCAAATATTTCAATTGTGGAAAGATAGGTCACTAGGCTTCGAGACATCCAAATAGATTTTTGAATAAAAAAATAAAGAGAACAAAGGTAAGATGATTAAGAAAATCTATTATGTTTGGGAAGATGCAAATATTTCTAATAATGAATGTGATTATAGAGATGAAGATGATGAATACTTGTTCATGGATTTAAAAGATGAATCTATTTCTACTAGAACTCTGAGAGATGTGTGAAGGAAATCCCTCCAAAGAAAAAGGATAACACTGGAGGTACTTTTACATCTTCTTTTCATGCTAGACAGGAGAAGAACTATTCAATAATTGGTAATAGATTCTCAAATCATGTGACCGGTGAAAAGAGAGTTTTTTAAACATGAAAAATATGATGGAGGATGTGTTATATTTTGTGATAATACATCTACTAAGATATGTCAAAAAGGTTCTATTAGTTTTGATGTGACAATCATAATAATAATGATGTTTACCATGTTAAGGGTTTAAGGCATAACCTCTTGAGTGTTAGACAAATGTGTAGAAAAGGATACAATATTATGTTTTAGAATGATGGATGTGAGATTAGAAAAGGATCCACAACTATGGTTGTTGTTGGAAGAAAGAGAGATGGAAATGTTTATCATCTTAAGGGTGCTAATGGTAATTTCTTTATGACTCAGATTAATGAAATACGGTTATGGAATAGGAGGATGTGTCACATCAATTTTGATAACCTAGTAATAATTATTTTAGTTCAAGTTGTAAGAGATATGCCAAAGATTAAAAAACCTATCAATTCTATCTAAAAAGAATGTCAAATTGGAAAGCAAGCAAGAAGAAGCTTCAAATTCAAAGAACAATATACTACTAGACTATTGGAATTAGCACATACAAATATTTGTGGTACTACAAGAGTAATAATTTTTCAAGGTGATAGGCATTCTATGCTATTACTTGATGATTATTCTAGAATGACATGGGTTGCTTTTCCCAAAGAAAAATCAAAAGCCTTAGACAAGTTTAAAGAATTCAAATTTATGGTTGAAAATGAAATGGATATGAAAATAAAATATTTAAGGTTTGAAAGAGGTGGAGAATTCACCTCCAATGAGTTCAATAAATTTTATGAGAAACATAACATAAAGAGGTACTTGTCTACCCCTAGGACTTGTCAACGAAATGGATTAGTTGAAAGAATGAATAGGACTATTCAAGAAGATGAAAGGACAATAATGAAAGAGGAAAATCTAAAAAAAGTCTACTAGAGAGAATCAATTCATAATACTATTTATATACTTAACAAATTTCAAGCAAGAGAAAATAGAACAAAGACTCCCTATGAGCTATGCTATGGAAGGATTCCTACTCTCAAGTATTTTAGAGTGTTTGGAAGAAAATGTTATATCATGAGAGATTAAGAGAATTTAGAAAAGTTTGATACAAGGTCTAATGAAGGTATCTTCCTTGGATATTCTACTAGAATTAAACCTTATCAATGCTACAACAAGATATTGAGAAATATTGTTGAAAGTACAACTGTCAAAGTTGATTAAGATTTATAGAATAATTCAATGATGATGAATGGATATGAATCAAATGAGTCTTATTGTAGATAAGAAGAAAAAGAAAGAGAAGTGCAAATTGAAGAGGAAAAATATTTGAAAAAGACTCCTAAAACTCCTAAGTATGTGCAAAAGAATCATTTTGAAGATCAAATCATTCGAGATAAAAGAAAAGGTGTACTGAAAAGAAGGAAACCTATTGAATAAGAGGTAAATCTATGTTTTCTTTCTTAATTTGAACCTAAAAGAATGATTAAGGCATGAAAATATCAATATTGGATCAAAGCTATGAAAAAAGAACTATTTCAAATTCAAAAGAATTATACTTAGGAACTTTTCCTGGTGCAAACCAACACACAAAAATGTAATTAGAACCAAGTGGGTATTTAGAAAAAAACTAAATGAGATAGGGAAAGTGGTAAGGAGCAAAGAAAGGCTTGTGTAAAGGCTACTCACAATTTGAAGGAATAGATTTTGAGGAGATATTTTCTCTAGTGGCAAGAATGGAATCTTTCAGGATGTTTTTGGCTTTTGTAGCACATAAGGATTTTAAAGTTTATCAAAATGGATGTGAAGTATAATGTTTTGAATGGAGAATTAGAAGAAGAGGTATACATAGAACAACTAAAAATATTTCAGTTATCAGAAAAATTGAATATGGTCTGCAGATTGAATAAAGTATTGCATGGATTGAAGCAAGATACTAGAGCTTGGTATGCAAGGTTGGCTAAGTATTTAATACAAAAATGATTCAATACAAGTACCAAAGATAGAAATATTTACTTTATATTTGAAAAATATCAAATCTTTATTGTGGTTGTTTATGTTGATGACATAATCTTTGGAGGCAATGAAGCTATGCTCAAGAAGTTTTTAGAGGAAATGCAAAAAGAGTTTGAAATATCTATGTTTGGGGAGATGAATTTCTTGCTTAGATTACAAATAAATCAGAAAGATAATGGTATTTTCATTTCACAATCAAATTATGTAAAAGAAATGTTGAAGAAGTTTGGAATGGAAGATTCTAAATTAGTGTGTACTCCTATAGTTACTAGACGCAAGCTGAGCAAGAATGATGAATCTCCTAAGGCTTATGAGAGAAATTATAGATCAATGATTGGTGGACTACTATTCTACTAGACCAGATATCATGCATGCAATTTTTCTTTTGGCTATATTTCAAGAAGATCCTAGAAAGTCACATGCTGCAAAAGTAAAGAGGATATTCAAATGCTTGAAGGGCACTCTAGATCATGTCTTGTGGTATGAAAAGGATTCTAATTTTACTCTAAGTGCTTACAAAGATGTAGATGGGGCTGGTTGTATAGATAATAGGAAAATTACAAGTGGTGTTGCACTCTTTCTTGGATTTAGATTGGTGTCATTGTAAATTTGAAATCACATGCAAACATAATAAAGATGGACAAAAAAAAGAATCAACAAACAACGAACAAAGCAAAATAGGGAGATATTTTAACACATGAATCTTTTATTCATCTTCTCATGATCAATTATATTTTTTAGACCATATTTTAAATGACACATAACATAGTATTTTATAGAGGTTGTAGCCTCTAAAAATAAATAGTTGTCAATTGTTAGTTGCATTTAGAAGTCTAACAGTAGCTCATGCATCTATTGCTTTCCTTACATGTAGGGGATAACAAGCAGTTATAAATAACTATTCTAGATAAAGAAATGCACATGGGACTTGTAGACACCTAAATTTGACCACTTTAATATGGTCATAATCCCATCATTTATTCATCTAATCAATCTATATTAATTAAATGACACATTTAATTAATATTGTCCATTTTTCCTAACATTCCTAAGGCATTTAATTTAATCAATTAAACACTTTATACATTAGCCCACTTCATCTCTAAATTAAATAAATGCAATCAATTTATTTAATTTAGTCAATTATCCTTTTCATTTCTTTTAATTCATTTTTTCTCTCTCCTTGTCACATCCTCCATAACCCTTTCACTAAATTGGATTAATTTAATTAATCCTCCATTAAGGTGTGCATATACTTAATTAGGATTAATGTCACATCCTCCATAACTTTCCACTTGCCTCTAATCATCATTAATTAATCTAATCATTGTTTTGCACAATCCTAATCCTAAGACCACTTACCCCTTTTGACATGTCCTTAAGTAAGCCTTCTTGGTACTTACCTTTTCTGGGTTGAGCTCTTCCCCATGTGAATTAAAAATTCACACTTATTCCCCCCATGCATTTGTCTTCCTCGTGACATCTCATATGTCACATTGTACCCAAAGGACAAAGACCTCTTTTAGAGGAATCATGTTTTATCCTTTGGTCTCTCCATAAAAGTGAATTAAAAATACACTTTTATTCCTCCAAGGCCTTCACCATCCCCCATGTTGACAAGGGATGACTTTCTAAAAGTAATCACTTGTCATTTTCAGCCCCACTTGGGGACAAGGAATAAATTTTTGGGAAAATCCTCTCCCATCCCAAGGTACTTGCAAGTACCTTGGGACCACATGACCTCCTCCATGTCATTTGTACCATTTTCCATCTCACCTTGTCCCTTGGACAACTCACCCAACACATGTCAGGATGTGAGGGCTTGTGAGTCCTCAACTCACCACAACCCTCCATCTTGGCCATGGTGGCTCAGTCCAGACCCTTGAATTCTCTAGAGAATTCAAATTTATGTATATTCCTTCATTAAGGGATCTTGCATCTTATGAGTTAAAAATTCATTACGTGCATTCTTAGCCAACTTATGCTCTCAAGCCATTCAAGTCATTTCAAGCCATTTGTTGCAACCTCCATAGCATCTTGCATTTTCATCTACCACCATTATCACATCTATCCACCTTCATTATCTACTCATCTACCATCATTATTGCAAGTTACCAATCCAAGGAGCACATATCAAGGGCCAACCAAAGGATCAATTTGAAACAAGCTATAATCGTGTTGTTCATATTTATCTTGCTTTGTTTTGAATCCAACTAGGCTAATCATTTGAGGTGTTAAGTGTTTTTGTGCTATTCTTGCATTCTAGTTTGTTTTGCACTTTAGATTAGCACATTTTTTCCCCTTCACAGGACTAAATCCAACATGCAACATGCAATCTAATATATGCATGATATCTAGCAATGGTAGAACTGAATGTTCAACTGAATCTCAAGAATCAATTATCAACATACTCCCCATTGATGCTGAGACTCACATTATTATCTTGAAGTTTTGTAAAATGATCCTGAACAACTCAATGTACAAGATTACCCTCACTCTAGTCTTATAGACTCTCTTATTACCCTTCTTGTAGAAGCTAAGTACCCATTCTCATTTCTCTCCCTCATGAGAGATCGCAAGGTTTTCCCTTCCTTTCTCTAACATAGAGAAGGCTCAATGTCTCTCAAATCACATGACACTTTTCAATGTGCCTATCACAACAAGTAGCCATAAACCACTTAACTCAAACCTTCAAACTTTGTTTGACAACCATTTCTCTTAGCATGCAAACATTTAGGATTATACAATCTTTTGAGTATATTTGTAACTTTTTTCTAGCTAGATCCATCAATCCATCTATAATTAATCAATTTATCCACTCCACTCTCTATTCCAAGATGATTTTTCAAAATGATTCTTCAACCCACAAATTGTATAAGGATGAAGATCCCAACACTTCTCTTTTTTATGTCCTCCCCTATGAAAATGAGAATATTCCATAAAATTCATTCTTTTAGTTGATTTGCATGAACCTATAACACTTATTACAACATTTTTGTCTCTCTCACCAGATCCTGGGTCTTCATTCTTTGATCTCATAACTAGCTGAATGGTATCTCTCATTCCTTGGTCATGTTTTCTCAAACCTTTTCTTTTATATCCCATTTTCTTCATATTTTTAAAACCAACTTTTTTATTGGCATCACAACATGCATGAACTTTAGTTTCAAACACATCATCATGATCTTTGATCCCACATTTTTTATCAAAAGAAAATTCACACAAATATTTTGTGCCACATGACACATCACAAAAAAGTGGCTCTACTTTCAAATATTCAATTTCTTTCTCCAACAATTTTAGCTTTCCTTCCAAATTTTCATTCTCTTCTTCTAACCTCTTTAGGTCTTCTTCTAGCCTCTTTAAGGTTTCTTTCACCTCTTAATTATTCTTCTTGACCTCATCAAGAAGCTACAATCTTTATTCTAGCTTTTCATTTTCCTTTTCCACTTTCTCTAATACTTTTTCTAGATTTTAATTCTCACACAGATAATCACATCTTTTTTTTCCAAAATATTGTATCTTTTCTATCAATTCTGAGTTACACTTTTTGAGCTTCACCAATTCTACTATCAAACCATTTTTATCACAAAATAAATTTGCAATTTCTTTCTTTTCCTTCTTACCAGTCTTCCCAATTCAAACAAAAAAATTAAACTCACCTTCTTGAAAAATACAAATATGGAAAAATATGCACCATTGTGCCTCAAACACCTTCTATCTCCTTTGACTGTAATTTAAGAAAATACCTGTCTTTATTCCTCATTGCCTTGGTAGGTTCAAACCATCAATCACTCTGATCTTCAAATTCTCTCCAATCTTTAAACTACATAATTACTTTTGAACAATATTACCTTTCCCAACCTTTTTTTGATTACTTTTCTCTACACTTTACCGTAAATCTTTTCTTGGCTAAATTTTCCTTGGATCTCAAATATCTTCAATCTCTAATTTGGGTTCCACCAATCTACCTTTGCAATCATATTCCAACTGTTATAATAGAAATAATTTAATATACCTCCTTAAATACTAACTTCTTTTGACTGACACTCCCTTCAACTTTCTTGTTTTTGCCTCCTTCAAACTCTTATGTGACTCATCTTAAAGTTGAGATCTAATTTTACTTTGAATGTGGCCAACTCTTTCTTCACCAAACTATCTTCCTTTTCTGAGGATAGTGAATCAACCTTCTTTGAGGAAAGAGAATTAATCCTTGAATTTAAATTTCAATGATCCTTCAACTACAAACATCCCTACAATTTTCTGCCTAGATATTTTGTCTTGGAGGTTTCACATTAAATCTGTGATATTCTTTATCCCATGTGACTATAGACAACACTTGATTTTATAATATAGGCTTAGAAGCTTCCTTTGAGTGTTGTGAGTGATCTTTCCTTGCCAATACAATGATTTACTTTGTGCTTCAAATCTTGACAAAATTCTAATCTCTTTCAAATTGAGAACTCCATTTGTTTAGCAGTTTCTCATATTTTCTTTGACTGGTGTGAATAGTTTCAATTTGGGCTTTATTCCTTCAGCATAGAAGACATAGAAAAACCCTTATGCCGGTGGCAGATGCTTAAATAAAAGAACTTCTAATCCCTCCTTTGGTAATCAACATGACAACTATAGCCTTCATGAAACAAATCAACTTTTATTTGTCCTCATTGCATGGAAACTTCAAATAAACTTATCTTGAGAGATAGGATAACCTTTTGCATGGATTTTAAAAAAATAGAGTCCTCTTTTGTTGGCTTCCTCCACCTAATCTGTAATAAATGACAATTTAAATTGTAACAACTACAACTTCAAACAATAATCTTCTTTCCTTTTTTTTTAAAATAACGATCTCCATGTCCTCCACTTAAGAAAAACTATGGTTCCTTTTGTGCTTCAATTCAATTTTGTGGATGGTCAAACTCTTCTTCCAGGGTCTAAAACTGAAAGGTGGAAAATAGTTTATTTCCTAGGGTTTAGGACCTAAAATGACAATCTTCACTCTCTCATTCAAGGACAACCCTAGAGATCTCAATGTAAAGGAGAAAGACATCTTAAAATAGGGTTGTTCTAGGGGCTGAATGTAAATTAAAGAGGGTTTCACCACCAAGCTAAGACTTGGAATTACAAATGCAATTCAAGATGTAATGATGAAACCTAGTATGATTTAAACTCTAACTAAATGACTGACAAATGTAGATGAAACATGACATAAAGGTACATAATGGAATATTTGCAGCTGGGAATTTGGAGATGACTTAATGGAGGTCTAAAACAATGGAAAATATGACTTTAATGATGACTAGGACAAATTCACGAAGCTGGGTGAATTATTCCAAAATCAGGGTTTCTGTGTGGGAACAAGAATTTGCCAAATGGGTATCTGAGTCTACAAAAATATAAATTTTGATCAAAATTGGGACTCATTCACCAAAAGTGGTGAATCAGTCCAGTTATGGTTTTTTGGAACTTCAAGGTCTGAATCTTCTCTACTCATTTTTTCTCAATCTTCTTCTACAATTTTTTAGATCTGAATCTCTATAAATCAACCTGTAGGTGTTCTCCAATGTTCTCCAATGCTTGATGACAACTTTGACAACTTTGAGCACTCTAAAAAATTTCTCCAAATGTACTCTTCAATGTTTCTTCAATCTAAACCTACAAATCACACACTAAAGAGAGGGAATGGGGTTTCCATTGGTCAAACACATTTTTAGTAATCAAACCTTGAAGTAGAATGAAAAAAGAATGGAGAATGATGAATGAACAAAATATGATGTTGCAACTCACCAAACCCTAGCAATTAAGTGTTGCAAAAATGTGTGAGATGGCTCCAATGGATGTAGATATTGGCTCTTTCTTGAATGGGATAGATATTGACTTGAAATGCAAGCTTAAATCATGAAACCCTACATCACAATTGTTAGCTAAATAAAAAACATGTTGTGTGAAATCTTTGACATGATGCTTGATACTTGAATAATGCTCTAGAATGCTTGGTAATATTCCCTTGAAGACTCTTAAATGATCTTGTGAATTCTTGAATGATCTTATCAACTCAATTTTCTATGAGGATCACTTGATTTCTTGTAAGGATGAAAACGAGTGAAAGAACCTTGTATTTATACTTAATTATGCAAGAATTCCAAATATTACAACACTACAAGCTGACATTAGATCTAGGAGGATAAAATCCCACAAAGAATTTGAATTAATTTTAATTTTGGGACATATGGGACTCATTTTCCCAAGGTGGAAAATGAGTCCCATTAGGCATAATGTATGGGACCAAGTTTAAAAATGCTTAGAAATGTGTGAAACTAGGTTCATGACCCAAAAATCTAGGTGGGACTCATTCTCCCAAGGTGGTGTATTATTCCTAGATCACTAAATCTAGGTGGGACTCATTCTCCCAAGGTGGTGTATTATTCCTAGATCACTAAATCTGATCCATTTAACCCGAAACACCTGAATTATGATTGGGTAATGATTTGTGTCAAGATTATCCTCGAAAATATACATTAAATCAGGCTTGTGGATGTAAAATAATGCCAATTAAAGCATCAAGAAGCCTAATTATTAATGAAAACCCTAGAAAAGTGTGAAAGGGTGTTACAAAACTTTTCAACACTTCAAAATAAGGTAGGATTAAGAGATTTATTAGGTTTAGTTAATTAATAAAACCTTAGAAATGTGTGAAAATGTGTTACAACACTTGACAACACTTTAGCAAGGTACCATTTAAATTCATTAGTTCACAAGGGCCCAAGACGTAATTTGAATGTGCCAAACACATTACAACAGTAAATCAAGGCATCAAGGCATAATTCTTCAAGGAGAGCCCAAATAAGTGTGAAAATGTCACCAACAACATTTTTTGACACTACCAACACATCGACGATCTTTGGGAAACTTTGATAGATCTTCTAACCTACATTTTTTTTTTCAATCTTAAGATTTTGTAATTTCCCAGTAAACATGAAACAAGGATTTGATACCAATTGTAGATTTGAAAGCCTAGGAAAAAACAATAAAGATGGACAAAAAGAACAAACAACAAACAAAGAACATAGAAAAATAGGGAGATATTTTAACACATGAATCTTTTATTCATCTTCTAATGTTTTGATTACATATTTCAGACCATATTTTAAATGGAACATAATACAATATTTTATAGAGGTTTCATCGTCTAAAAATCAATATTTTTTAACTATTAGTTGCATCTAGATGTCACATCCTAGTCAAAGGACCATTTTCACATGGGCATTGGTGGTCAAGTACAAAAATTAATAAACTATGGGTTGCATAGGGGCCTATGGTCTAGGAATTTAATGGAAAGAACAAGAGAGATGATACGTTTATGGGTAGGTACATAGGGGTAAGGGATTGTGTGCCACTAATAAAGACCATTTCCTACCATGCCATTAAGGCACAAACGAATCCCTTCTTCCCACGAAATGAACCCATGCCAAAGAAAGTGATTTAAGTTTCTTTTGAGATCTTTTGAAGGAGGAAGGGAAAGAGCATGAGTGGTAGAGGGACTCGAGGAAAAGGAATGCATAGACTGGTGTGAGGAGAGGGAAGGAGACTCACAACCCTCCTCAAATAAATAGTTTTTGTGCTCTATTTTTGGAGAAGAGAAATGCAAAGGGATAACTAGAATACTACATATGAGAGGAAGAATGTGAGCAAGGAAAGGGCACAAAGGAGGAGCCATATAAAAAAAAGTAAAGTTCTTAAGGAATACCATGATCATAGGATATGCACAAAGTTTGATCTGTTGAAAAGGCTTTAGAAACTTTCAAGTAAGTGTAGGCTATAGGTATGAATTTCTAACCCTTGGTATCATCTTCCCTACTTGTGAAACTATGAGAGCTTTGAATAGAGATAAGGTCCTTGGGTATTTGGTCAAGATTTTAGGAGAACCTCCTTTTAGAGTAGGTTATTGGAGTATTTTGCATGCAAAGGGTAAGTGGTTTTGTCACCATTATTTATATAGATTTTAGGAGCCTAATTTTAATTCATTATTGTTGTTATAAAGCTTCATTTTAGATTAGTTGGCATAAACTTCATTTCATGTTCATTAATTTAGTTTTCTTTTAGTCAAATCTTACATATTTTAAAAATCACAATGTGAGGAACATTTAAAGAATTAATAGTTTTTAAATCAATATATGTGTCAATTTCTATTACTTGTCTCGGTGGTTTCATTCCTGTGATGTATGCTTGGGGTTCATATTGAGTATTTTAGATAATTTCATCACAAATGTTGTGTTCGGTGATTATTTTGTTTATATTTTGAGAACAAATTACCAGTTGGTCTCTAAAAGAAATATTTTGGTGGTTTCAAAAGCATGTTAGCTATGGGCTTGTTTTTCTATATAGCTTGAGATGAACCCGACAAGATTCTCCATTATAGATGTATCCTTTAGTAAACTGTCAACTTTCCATTTGACTTTATGGGATTTTGTGTAGAATTAATATTTACTTAACCACTATGGTTTTAAATTTAGTTTCTAAATAAATAAAATATGCATATCAACATGTTGGGAAATCCCTATAGGGAAAAATACATCATGTTAATTAATAACCCAAATGGTTTTGCATATATTTGAAAATCTGATTCAAAATCTATGATATTTCAATTACCACAGTGTGAAGCATAGATTACATCATAAAACTTTTATATTTTTGGAAAAAAATTGGTATAATAAGCTAATAGTGAACCCATAGTCTTATCACCGCAAACTAAGGGTTAAAAAATTATGATTCATATAACAACTGTAAAGATCGAAGATCAGTTAACTATATTAGATAAATACAGTGAACATTGTGAATATTGTTAAACCATGAAGTGATGGTTACACAATTGTTGTAGTTATGATAGTTTGGGATTTATTTCAAAGGTTGCATCAATGCAAAAAATTCCTAAATATGTTAATTATTCCTTGTTGGCCTATAAGTGCAATATGTAATTAAACTAATAATTAAGGGATTTTGTGTTAAGGAAATTCTTTCAAAGCATATTGATGTTATATTCAGATCACTTATTATTGACCAATGAAGTAAAGTTTAGCATGAAAAAAAGGGGGGTAAATTTTATCCAACCTGTAAACTAAGCTATTATAAGAATATGTAGTAACATCGCAAGGTAAATGAAATCAAAGAGATAAGAATATTATTAATTGTAATACTGAGTATACAACTTAATATGGTAATATAAGGGATATAATGTTAATTTATCTCAGGAATGACTCCAATATTGATCAAGTTTAGAGAAAGTTTGTAATGATGGACACATGTTTAAATCAATGTTTGAAAGGGAATTATTGTGGCCAATGGAAATATTTCATATTTCCTGAACTAAGACTATTTTAAAAAGTATTGAATTTCATTAAATGGTAAAGGATATTAAGAGATTAAGATCATATTATTATTGGATGTTGATCCATTGGATATAGTGTTGTCAATCGTCTAAAATCTACTTACCCATCAACTTTTCTTAAGGAAAGTTAATAGCTATTATTGTATATTCCTTGAAGTTAAATCATTTTATATGGTTATATTAAGACATGACCTATTCAAATGAAGATTAATGTAAAAAATGAAAACAATCATGATGCTTAATCATGTTAGTTGAATGTCATTGGAGCCATATTGAGGCTCCACCTTATTTTCACATTGAGAATAGTCCTTGAGAACTACTACCCTTAGTATTATCAAATGTATCCTAATTGAGATATTTATTCTACTAGGTTATCATCATACATGAATGTTGAAGGGGTCTCTTATTAGTATAATATATCAGTTCAAGATATCAAAAACCCATACGCATGTGATATCTATTATTACCAAAACATGTTGTATACTTTCTATCACATATTGAGCCTAAACAGAACCTTGTGTTATAAACTGTGGTATTATCATCTAGGTAACAAATGTGGCATGATATCCTTGATAGGTAATTGTAAGAGGTTCACAGATGCTTGCATTGAGTTAGGAATAATAACTATGGCATGGTTTAAATTGAGAATTTTGTATGTGGACGAGAGTGTCGTGGTATAGGTTCACTAAAGGGGAAAATGTGTGTAGGATTCCTTGAGAGAGACCTTGTGAGGAGAATTATGTGTGACTTTGACTCATTTGGTAGCGGGAACGTAGGTGGTCTTTGGGAAAAGAATGCCTTTAGGAGAGGGTTTAGGGGGATAATTCCAAGGGTTGGGGTTGCTCCTAATTGGTTTGACCTTCTCCCTTTAGTAGGATTTTGTTTGAGGCTAAATGGGTACTGGATGGGTGTGAATAAGGGAATCTAATATTATGTATTTAATACGTAATATGTTTTTATATAATAAGAGAGGATTAAATATTCTATAATGGGTATTTGATTATATGTACATATGATGGGTAAAGTAAATCTTGTGTTGGTTCCATGTATCTCTTATGTGTCTATGTAATTTAACTCCATATCTATGTGTTTATGTATAGGACTGTGTATCTGTGTATTGAGGTTTTGATTCGTGTTATGTATAATCCACCCAAGATTCAACCTCTAGGATATTTGAGTAGTGATAGGTAGTCATTGGACCATTCCAATAATAAATGTTTGGGATACTACCAAAGATTAGTCAACATTTACCTAGTTCATAGAGGTGAAGGTAGTAGGCTACCCTAGTTATGATACCGCTGTAGCAATTGCATCTATAGGGACCCATCCATGCGTGTAACGGTAATCTGGGGCTAACCACATATTGAGAGGGTTCATTGGATGTTACTTGTAAGCACATAAGTGACTGATGCCATGTGTTACCTAACATTTTGAAGAAGATAGCCGACAATATCACTAAAGTCACAAGGTTGTATATGTTAGAAGCTACTTCTTCATGGGTGGACATACTTGTTGTTAGTGGCCTATAGATGATTGAAGTCAGAATCCACCAGGTTTGGCAGGTTCACTACTTGGTAAAAACCTTGTGATGGTGGATGGACTCGTGGTTTAGTATGGGATGCATTGAATCCTTTTCCCTTTTGTCCAAAGGTACAAAAGACTAGTGGAAAGGATATGAGCCATAGTGTAGTGTGCAATGCATCGTTCTTTCTATCTGGGATGCATTATGGACATGCATTATCCATTGTGATGTGTAATATTTTCATTGTGTATGTTTTATATGTTGGAGCTCATCACTATGTATTTGTGATGTATGCTGGAGCTTATTATTGTGTATTTGTGATGTGTGGTGGAGCTAGTCACTATATATGTGATGTATGGTGGTGCTTGTCACTACGTATTTGTGATTTATGTTGGATCCAATCATAAATGTAAAGGTGATATGTGTATGAGACACACATTGATGTACTTGTGTTGTGCATATGAGCTGATTACTATTGTACTTATGATCTGTGTATGATTCATTCACTATTGTATGTTCGATGTATATGAGCTAGTCAGATTGTGTATATGACGAAAGCTCATGACAATCAATGCATATGAATTTTGAGTTATGATATGTTTTTTGGAAAGGGGGAATAATGTGAGTGGTAGAGGGAAATGATGAAGAGGAAGTCAGAGAATGGTGTGAGGAGAGAGAGCCAAATTGTGTAGGAGAAAAGGAATAGGGAAGGAGACTCACAACCCTCCTCAAATTGATAGTTTTCGTGCTCTATTTTTTGGGAAGAGAAATGCAAAGGGATAGCTGGAATACTACATATGAGAGGAAGAATGTGAAAAAGGAAAGGGAAAAAAGGAGGATCCATCTAACAAAAAGTAAATTTCTCATGGAATACCATGATCATAGGATATGCACAAAGTTCGATTTGTTGAAAAGGATAATTTAGAAAATTTCAAGTAAATGTAGGTGGCAGGTATGAATCTGTAACCCTTGGTCACATCTTCCCTACTTGAGCAACTATGAGAGCTTCAATAGAAGTTGGTCCTTCAGTATTCAATCAAGATTTTAGGAGATCCTCCTTTTAGAGTAGGTTGTTTCAAGTATTTTTGGTGCAAAGGGTAAGTAGTTTTGTCACCATTCTTTATACAACTTTTAGGAGCCCAACTTTAATTTACTATTGTTGGTATAAAGATTCATTTTAGCTTTGTTGGCATAAACTTCATTCCATGTGCATTAATTTAGATTTTTTTTTTGTCATAGCTAACATATTTTAAAAATCATAGCATGAGGAAAGTTTCAAGAATTAATATTTTATAAATCAATATTTGTGTCAATTTCTATTACTTGTCTTATTGGTTTCATTCAAGGGATGTATGCTTGGGGTTCATATTGAGTATTTTAGATAATTTCATCACAAATATTGTGTTCAGTGATTATTTTGTTTGGATTTTGAGAAGAAATTACTAGCTGGTCTCTAAAGGCAGCATTTTGGTGGTTTTAAAAGCATATTAGCTATGGGCTTGTTTTTCTATCTAGCTTAAGATGGCATTGACAATATTCTCAATTATAGATGTATCCTTTAGTAAATTTTCAACTTCCATTGCAAATTATGAGATTTTGTATAGAAGTAATGTTTACTTAACCACTATGGTTTGAACTTTATTTTCTAAATAAATAAAATATGCATATCAACATGTTGGGAAATCCTTGTAGGTCAAAATACATCATATTAATTAATAACCCAAATGGTTGTGCATGTATTTGTAAATTTGATTTAAAATCTATTATATTTCAATAATCACAGTGTGAAGTGTAGATTACATCAGAGAACTTTAATATTTTAGAAAAAAAAATTCTATGATAATCTAATAGTGAACCAATAGCCTTATCACCATAAACTAAGGGTTAAAACATTATGATTTATATGATAGCTGTAAATATCAGAGATATGTTAACTATATTACATAAATACAATGAATATTGTGAATATTGTTAAATCATGAAGTGATGGTTACACAATTGTTGTAGTTATGAAATTTTAGGATTTATTTTAGAGGTTGCTTCAGTGCACAAAATGCCTAAATATGTTAATTATAACTTGTCCTATAAGTGCAATTTGTAATTAAACTAATAATTAAGGGATTTTGTGTCAAGGAAATCCTTTGGAAGCATATTTTTCTTATATTCGGATCACTTATTATTGACCAATGAGGTAAAGTTCAGCATGAACCAAAGGGGGGTAAATTTTATCCAACCTATAAACTAAGCTATTATAAGAATATGCAATCACATCCCAAGGAAAATGAAATCAAAGAGCTAAGAATATTATTAATTTTCATATTGAGTATACAACTTAATATGGTAATATAAAGGATATAATGATGTTCATTTGTCTTAGGAATGACTCCAATACTGGTCTCAAGTTTGTTATTATGGGCACATTTCTTTCAAGGTTCAAAAGCACATTATTGTGGCTAGCAGGAACATTTCATATTCCATGAACTACGACTATTTTAAAAAGTATTGGATTTCATTAAATGGTAAAGGATATTAAGAGATTAAGATCATATTATTATTGGATGCTTATCCATTGGATATAGTGTTTTCAATCATCTAAAATCTACTTACGTATTAACTTTTCTTAAGGAAATTTTATAATTATTGTTCTATATTCCTTGAAGTTAAATAATTTTTTATGGTTGTATTAAGACATGAACTATTCTAATGAAGATTTATGTCAAAAATAAAAATGATCATGATATTTAATCATGTTAGTTGAATGCCATTAGATCCATATTGAGGCTCCACCTTATTTTCATATTACAAATAGGCCTTGAGAACTATTACTCTTACTATCAGTAAATGTATCCTAAATGAGATATTTATTCTATCGGGTTATCATCATACATGAATTTTTAAGGGGTCTCTTATTAGTATAATATATCAGTTAAAGATATCAAGAACCCATACACATGGTATATATAAGACTACCAAAACATGTTGTATACTTGCTCTCACATCCTAAGCCTAAATAGAACCCTATATTATAAACAGTGGTATTATCACCCAAGTACCAAATGTGGCATGATATCCTTGATAGGTAATTGTAAGAGGTTTGGGGATGCTTTCATTAAGTTAGGAATAATAACTATGGTATCATTTAAAGTGATAATTTTTTATGTGGATGGAAGTGTCGTGGTATAGGATTGCTAAATGGGAACCTATGAGTAGGCTTGATTGAGAAAGACCTTGTGAGGAGAACTATGTTTGATTTAGATCGATTTGGAAGTGGGAACATAGGTGGTCCTTGGGCGAAGGATTCCTTTGCAACCTCAAGTCCATAGGGGGAGGGTTTATGGGGATAACTGTAAGGGTTGGGGTTGTTCCTGATTGGTTTGACCTTATTCCTTTAGTAGGGTTCAATTTGAGGCTGAATGGGTACTAGATGGGTATGAACAAGCTAAGGGAATCTAATATTGTATATTTAATACATAATATTCTTTTATATTAAAAGTGAAGATTAAACATTTTATAATGGGTATTTGATTATATGTATATGATGGGTAAATTTCATATGTTGTTGGTTACATGTATCTCTTATGTGTCTATGTAATTCAACTCCATATCTATGTGTTTATATATAGGAATATGTATCTATGGATTGAGGTTTTGATTCATGCTATGTATGACCCACCCAAGAGTGAACCTCTAGGATATTTGAGTAGTGATAGGAAATCATTAGACCACACCAATGATCGATGTCTAGGATACTGCTAGGGATTAGTCAAAACTCACCTATCTCACATGAGGTGAAGGTAGCATGCTACCCTAGTTATGATATGGTCATATTGGTTGCATGGGTAGGGAACCATCTATGTGAGTAATAGTAATATAGGGCTAACCACATATTGAAAGGGTTCATTGGATGTCACTGGTAAGCACAAAAGTGACTTATGCCTAGTGTTACCAGGGATTGTGAAGAAGATAGGTGGCAATATCACTAAGGTCACAAGGTTGTATATGTTGGGAGCTACTTCTTCCTTGGTGGACAACCTTGTCGTTGGTTCCCTATAGGCAATTGAAGTCTGAAACCATTAGGTTTGGCTACCTCACTACTTAGGGAAACCATTGGGATGGTGGATGAACCCACGGTGTAGTATGAGATGCATCGAATCCCCTCCAAGTTGTCAAACTAATGCTTATCCTTGTGGGGTTGAGGAAATACCCATGGTGTAGTATGGGATACACTGAATCCACTTCCCATTTTTCCAATGGTGCAAAACACCGGTGGAAAGGATAGGACCCATGGTGTAGTACACAATGCACTAATATTCTTTCTATCTAGGATAAATTATGGAAATGTGCTAGCCATTGTGATGTGTAATCTTATTATTGTGTATATTTTGTATGTTCGAGCTCATCACTATGTATTTGTGATGTATGTTGGAGCTCATTATTGTGCATTTGTATGTGTCATGGAGCTAGTCACTGTATATGTGATGTATGTTTGTGTTTGTCACTGTGTATTTGTGATTTATGTTGGATCCAATCACTAATGTAAAGGTGATATGCATATGAGACACTCATTGATGTACTTGTGTTGTGCATATAATCTAATTACCATTGTACTTGTGATCTATGAATGATCCATTCACTATTATATGTGTGATAGTCAATGAGTATGAATTTTGAATTATGATATGTTTGAAACCTTGTGAATATTGTGAGTATTTTTGAACTAATGTTTGGTAATGTATGGTATGGACCCAACACTTGATGGCAAGATTATTATCATTATATTATAATTGACTATGTTGATAGTTTACATGTACTAAATTAATAGTTATGGGTTAATGGTGATATGATAGATCTCATACAAGAGGTGAGATTGAACTCCCTATGTCATTGTGGAGTGAATTATGATGCCTCTGATTTCCACGAAGGGATACATTGGCAGGGTCATCATGAACCCTCAAGGATTAGGTCATAGTTCTATAGAAGAACTTAGCCTTGGGACCTTACAATAGGTTGAGTGTAAGCATATAAGTAGTGTTGATTTTTGTAGCCACCATGGTGAATGCAGAGTTATTGAAATCAACACTTCTTATCTATATGGAAAATGCTTGGTTGGTTAAGATGGTAGTTGTGCATTTTTATCAAAAAAATTATTGTGCCCAAGATGAGGATTTTACACTAGAAATCTAATAGTAGCCCATGCATTTGTTTCTTTCCTTGTAACATGTAGGGGATAACTAGTAGTTACAAACAACTATTCTAAGTAAAGAAATTTGTATGGGACTAAATCCAACACAAAACATGTAATATAATCTATGAATGCTATTCAACAATGGTAGAACTTAATGTTCAATTGAATCTCAAGCATCACTTATTAATAGTCATGGCTAAACAAAAAACAAGATTTAGTATCTTTATCTACTACATATATAGAATACATTGTAGCAACATCTTGATGCACACAAGTGTTGTTGATGAGGAAAAAATTGAAGGATATTAGCGTGGTATATGATGAACCAATTTATATCTTTTATGATAATACAAGTGCTATCAATATTTCAAATAATCTAGCAATGCATTCAAGGACAAAAAATATCTCAATCTGGTATCACTTTCTAAGAGAGAAAGTTGTAGATAATGAAGTTAAGCTTGAATATGTTCCTACAAAGGATCAATTTTTTTATATATTCACTAAGCCTTTTCATAAGGATACTTTTGAATATCTCTGAGAGAAGTTGGGGGTTATTTCCCCCCTTCTTTGAACTAGATGCATAAGGAGATGCATCGGTCTAGTGGATTTCAAGATCCATTCTTTAGTCTAGACTAATAATGGTGGCTACCTCTAAGGGGGAGTATGTAGTAACTCTATTGGTTGTTGTAGTTAGGGGGAGTGTATATTATCATTATGAATTCATTGTTGTTTGGTGAAGTATGATGTCTTCTTCTAAGGGGGAGTATACTAAGCAGTTTTTAGAAGGTTGATTGATGTCAAAGGAGAAACATAAGTATAATGCAAATATTTTTTCCCTTGCCATTTATGTAAAAAGGGGAGAGAGAGTCATGTGAAAAGGAACAAAGTTTAGGGGGGATAGAGAATCATGTGAAAAATATTCAGTTGTTAGCTAAGAAAGGGGGAAAGAATAGTATAGTTGAATAAGGGATAGTGAGTAATGAGAAAAGAGAAAAGGAAATAGGTATGGAGCAAAGCTATTGTTGTTGTTGTTGCTAGTTTTCCACATCATGTGTTGCCATCAATGAAAAAGGGGGGGTTTTGCAAGTATGACCAGTTGGTTTTTTCATTGATGTCAACAATCCTATGTTTTCATTGGTGTCAACTATATGAGAATAATATTGTTCCAAGAGTATGAGTAGTTGTTAGTATTGTCTATGTTGTTGCATTGATGATCCTTTGACTAGTTGCCATATGCTATCGTTAGTAAGCTATTGATTTCAACATCTAGTGTTTCTATCATAAGATTTTTTTTATGGTTGAGGAAGTGATGGAGATGATGAGGATGTCTTCTTAGTTCTTGGTTCCCAAGTGCTTTTGAGAAAATTTGATACAAAAAAAGAAATAGTGAGTTGTAGTGTGTTCCTAGTTAAAGAGTAATTTTTTATTTTTGCTCCATATTTCATCTAGGTTGAAGATCTTCCTATGAATTTCAAATATGTTGATCAAAGGTGTTCAAAGGTATTGTATTCAAAATTTGGTTTTTTTGATCTTTGTGAAGAAGTTGTGTTCACTAGTGTGTGAACAGTGTATTGTAGAGGTGTCTGCGAGATTTTTTTTCTTCACGTTTCTCCACAATATTGTTTTAGGTATTGTGGACCTGAAGGCATATTGGTATTCTTGGTATCTTTCTTATGTTGAATTTTTTTGAGGTTTGGTGCTTTGGAATTCAATTTCTTAAGTTGCAGTGTATGGTAGAATTGTTTGAGTGTACCGGGTGTGTACATTCTTCAGGTGAAATATGTTATGAAGGAGTTTGTTGGTGTTTAGGATATTTTTTAAATATTCTAAATTATGTTTAGGTGATAATTTTTTTTCATGTGAACTTAAAATTTTAATGGTGTTTACACAAGTAACAAATGACCTTGGTGTCTAAACTAATTGCAGTGGATATTTATTGTTTGTAGAAGCATGTTGTAGTGTGGTGTTATAGATTTGGGTCCCAGATAAGGAGTGGTGTGGTCCACTTTCAATTATATCTACCAAAGAAATGCTTTGGTGTTGACCTAATTTAAAATTTGCATGGTTGAGGTGCATATAAAACCTTGGATAATTCTTTCAATGTTGAAGATGATATAAATATTAGTTGAATTGTTGAGGTATGCAAAGATAAACAAGAATAATGTGAATGATGTGAATTGTAGAGTGTTAGAGTACAAATTTTTAGAAGTGCAGTGCAATAATTTATGTGTTAGATTCTTGGATGCAATGAGCAAAAGGTGTCTACAATTATTTAGTCAAGTTGTGAAGGTGTTGGTGATGTTGTGGTGGATTTATCTATGTAACATTCTTCTTTATCTTCCTTTCTATTCTAGTCGTTAGCCTTTGGTAGTAACCCTTTCTTTCTTTTGGCAATGAGCCATATTGTATTTGGTGTTGATATTACTTTACATTGTGAGCTAATACTCACCGTGGTTTTTACCATCTTAGGTTTTCCCGTAAATCTAGTGTTCTCTTGTGCATAGTATTGATTTGATTCAGTTTATGTTGTTTTCTTTTCATGCTAAATCATTATAACATATTAAGGGTTAATTAAATGAATGTGGATCTGAATTTTTGTGAGGGTTTTGAAGTTTTAAGGTACAACTAACTCACCCCCTCTCAGTTGTCTTCTTCATTCAAAATTTAATACATACATTTACACTAGGCATGTACTTCATTGGTATATAAAATAAAACAAGATAAAACATATGTTTAAAATCCCCACTTAATTCTCCTTATCTCTTGATATCTTTCAATTTATTGATAAGAGAAGTGTGATTTTCTCATTAAAAGTAACAATAAGGTCATCCCCAAGTGGAGAAATGATGAGTAGGAAAATAAATTAAGTATATTATTTCACCTCCATGTACGTATATATCAAAGAAACTCATTCACCTATATTTATCATTGTCGTTAAATTTATCAATAAATTTTAAAAATCTACACACACCAGTAATCCATTGTATATATCTACACCCATTAAAAATGACATCTATTTTAAAATCCCACTTGGCATGGTTGCTTTTTCATATTCATCCCATAAGATATCTAGCTATATATATCAATGGGGATAATAAAGGATTGCATTATTTTAATTACAAAATTAGATAAGGTACTACACTGAAATGTTGATTAGAGTATTTTGATTTTGCTTTCAAGATCTTTCCATTGCCTCATAAATTAATTATAATGTTACATGGCTAGTTGTGCTCCTTTACATGAATTTAAATAAGACACATGGATACTTGAGTAGTAAGTAGAGGTATCATCATAATATTCATGATCTTTTTCTTCATCATAGTACCTATGGTTTGAAGAAAAATAAGGTTCATATGATGGAGAAAACTTAGAGATATTCATTATACCAAGGAGCCATGACTAGACCATCCTTTTTATGAAATACTAAACACTTTAATATTTATCTTTATTTATCATAATAGGCTTGAACATAGTAGAAAATATACTAGTTCATGACAATATAGTAGCCAATTATTCAAAAGAAAAATAACTTAAACCATCAACTTTATTTCCAAGTACAAAAACTCATATATTTTCATTACAATAGTAATGTCTTCAAATCAAATTGAAACCTTCAAACTCTTCCCAACACCAATTCCGATTTTTTTTGGCTCTCCCCAAAATAAATCTTGCATCATAAATCTCATTCAAAACTCCTAATAAAAGGGAATGTGTAGTTATGATAAATTATTATGGATTATAAACAAATATGGGATGATAAATAAATTGATGCATTAAGATAAGGTTAGCCCTCTACAATTTAAAATAGATAAAGTCTAGGAGGGTAGTCCCCAGAATTCATAACATAAAATGAATTAGAGGTAAATTAAAGAAAATAAAAATTTGAGGCTAAACTCACCCCAGGTTAGTGAAACTCTAATGAAGGTGTGACTAGCCCCAATTATAAAATTTTAGTAGCTTAAATTTAGAATACAATTTTATATGAATAATAAATAGCCTAAAAATATAGTTTTAGTTTTAGATTCTTAGAATTTTTTTTTTTTTAAATGGGTATATAAGGCTATTTAAACTAATATTTATACGATTTTTATAAAATAGTTTTTAATTTATCACTTACATATTTAGAGTTGGTGAAAAGTATAAGAAAAAGAGAATGGTTCTATCTTAAAATTTGGATCATAGGTTATATTTAAGACAGGAAGACATGAGTATAAATGCATATAAATTTATTTCTCATATCATAAGATTAAGATAATTGTCATCATGTTATGTTGAATTTTGTCATTTAGATCTTGTGTCCTAGGTCATTTAGTATTTTTTGTCTTATGTCATAGAATTACGACACTTTTCATGATTTTGTATAATCTTGTGTCTCACCTTGGCTATATGACCAAGGGTTTCTCACATTTTACATATATTATATTTGCATTCTTTGATAGGAATACACTATATTCTTATTTAAATTGTGTATATTTTCTCATCTTCCTAACGATAGATCACTAAGTGTGATCTAAATCACTGATAAAAAAACATAGACAATTTAAACCAAAAGTTTACACTAATAAATTGATGGACTATGGAAAACTCATACCAACTATTGATGTAACACATATTGGTATGTGCAGGATCATGATGGGCCAGGTGGCTCATGAATTTTTTTTAACCCAAAATTGCTGAAACAAAAAGGGTTTTTAAAGGAGATTCTCAAATTTCCACAAATATAAATTATGCTTTACTTTGAATTTAATAAATAATTATTATTCATTTTCTATTTGAATAATGACTAAAGTCCTGATTGATAGGCTGATTGAAAAACATCTATAGCTTTCAAATGGTATCACATTTTTTGAATGTGAAACATGCACCATATTCTATGCTTCACATAATATAGGATTAAAAAAGATGAATTTCATGAAGTTTTGACCAAGTTAAGATGGTCAAACATATGAGTTTTTATATTTTTTAAAATTTGTAATAAAAAATTCATAATTAATTATTTACTTAGAAATAATTTACAAAAAAATATGCATCACATTAGGACATGAGTCCTCTACTTATATCTAAAACCTTATAAAAAAATATTATCATTTTATTGTGGTTAGGGTGGTTAGACAGACACCTACTTCTTATTTTTTCCCTAAAATTTAAGTACTACTACATTGAAATTTCAAAATTTCACCAGTTTTTAAAAAAAAAAATAAACTTAGTGGTTTAGAAACTACATTCAATTTGCTACAAATTCTATTCTTACATATTTTTGAAATAATATAGATAAATTATTCAAATTTTTATGTCAAGTTTCCTAACTCTAACTTTCTGAATTTTCATCGCCACTTAAGGGCATGTGTTTTCCATGATGATCCTACACATACCCCTATATTATAATCAAGTCTATTAAACATTGTGTTCAACACAAAAAAAAATTCTTTAGCTAGATTGAAATTGTAGTCAAATAATGTTTGATTCTTTTGATTCCATATGAAAATTTGTAAGAATATGTTAACGTTATGAGTCATGACACCTGTATTATAACTAGGCCTATTAAACATTGTATTCGACACAAGAAATTTTTTCTCTAGATGGATGGGAATCGTAGTTAGTTAATGATAATTTTTTTCGATTCTACATGGAATTTCTAAAATAATATTTTTACAATGTGACACATATATTATAACTAGGCCTATTAAACATTTTATTCAACACCAAAAATTTTTTCTCTAGCTAAATGGGAATCAAAGTCAATGAATGCTTGATTCTTTTGATTTTGCATGGAAAAACTTCAAGAAGACTAGGTAAAATTTGCTCTAATGAATGATATTGCATTTGAACCATAGAAAGGATAACTATTGTGTATCATAAGTATCTTTATTTTTTTAGTAATATTCTTAGCAAGATAAATCATGAAATTATGATTTTATTTCAAAATATCTATTAATGAGGGCTAAGTAAAGGTCAAATTAATTTAAATTATATTTATTAATTATCATTTTTATGTGAAATGAATTAATAGATATACGAATGCCTTAAATTCATGAATGTGGCTAGTAATACCCCAAATCATGGGTCCTAGAAGTTAATAAATCTTAACAATTTAAAATATTGGTCTAAGAAAGCTTAGAAAACACATAATTTTGTGAATGATAAATGATGTATATTCATTGGGGAAAAAATTAATTAACTCAGAAATCATCTTAAATGATCAATGTTTTATTGGGTCCATTCAAACATCTATATTGCAATTTACTTCTAGTTAGAGAGATGTGGAGAGTACCTTTTACAATTCAAATTTCAAACTAGCCAAGGAAATTAATATGCATTGGATATGTCCATAGGTTCTTACAATGAATGTAATCTATATTATTGGTAAGAACAAAAAGAAATGTAATAAATTGGATAATAAATATCATCAAATAGTTTATGTGATAATAGTAGTCATTTTGCATAGAGTACATTTCAATAGGGTTAAGTGTTTTATTGATGGATAGGTCTATAAATTCAAAATTGATATTATATGTAGATGGTAGTCTAATTTCCTTTAGAGAGACACATATGCACAATCCATAATGCATGTGTATTACAACTAGTTGAAGGTTGAGAAGATATGTTAATCAACCAAATCTTATACATGTAAGAGATCAATGTATGTGAAGCCTTAACAATCTATCTTGATGCCAATTGACACTATTTCAAGTGTTAGACCTTTGGGATTTATATATTATAAAATTATTCACCATATTTCATAGGAGTTGATGGTGATTTATACAATTAACTAAAATAATTTTCACTAATTGTGGGATATTAGAGCTCATTATCATTTATAGAAAGCAACTTCAATGGTGATTAGGATAGAGGAGAGAAAAATAATAGTGCATGTTTAATTCTATGAATATAAAATGTATGCTAATTCATTCTATTTCCCTTATATACTTCATGCATTCCTAGCCCAAAACAATATATCAAAGAATCCATAGTAAATATAATAAAATAAATCAAGGGATAAACTATGACATTAGTAATGGTCTTGTAAATTAGTTATTAGTTAAAAAATCTAGGGTTGAAAAAAAAATTTCAATTTGTGTACAAGGTATTTAGGTTTTGAAGCAATGGAAATAGGTGTTCCACGTTTTGGGATGTGGAACACAAACTAGGTGTTTAGGGACCTAGACATATTTCCCTCAAGTTTCGTTCAAGGATGACCCCCGAGATCTCAATTTAAAAGACAAAGAGATCTTGCAATAGGGTTGTCCTATGGGCTGATTGTAAACTAATGAGGGGTTCACCACAAAGATATGGCTTGGAAAGATAAGTGAAATGCAAGATGAAATTTTTAACCCTAATATGATGCAATCTTTCACTAAGTGACCTAGAAATGTATGTAAAACAAAATAGAATGCTGCAAGATGAAATGTGTGCAGCTGGAAATATGAAGATGAATAGATGGAGCTCTGAAATGTTGAAAATAGCAACTATAATACTTATTGGGAATCATATGCTATGCTAGGTGAATTAGTCTTGGATTTGGGTTTCTGTGCAGGAACTAGTTTCTAGAAAAAGGGTATCCAAAATTGCCAAAATATGAAAAATGACCTAAACTAGAACGCATATGCCAGGACTAGCATATGAGTCTAGTTAGGGTTTTTTGGAGCTTTAAATTCTAAATATGGTCTTCAATTTTTTCTCTTTCTGTTCCACTTTTTTTCAGATCCAAAACCCTAATTTTAGGGTTCTAGGTGTCTTTTTAGTGAAGATTACAACCTTAAAAATGAGGAAACAATTCCAAAAACTTTATCCAATCTTGTAACCTAATCTTCAATGATCCTTCATGCTCCAAGATACCTAGGTCTTCAATAAAAAATGTAAAGAGGAGAAAAATTTTTTGATTGTTAGTAAATAGGGGTTTGCCTTGGTCAAACCCCTTTTAGGTAGTTAAACCAAATGATGAGATAATGAAATAAGGACATGGAACATGAAGTATGTAATATGAAAAATTAATAATGATACCTTGAATGATGCCTTGTAAATCTATAATCTAACACGAAATGGCCATGAAGCATGTAGATCTTGATCTTGAGATAAGTGTAGAACAATGCTTGACCTTGGATCTTGGATGAAACATCAAAACACTAGCTCAATAAAATGCTTGATGATTTATGTACTTGAAATGATGATGGATCTTGAATTTATACAACAAATGATGAAGAATCTGGCATTGAATGTCATCAAAATGATCTTGAATGCTCTCTTGATGATCTTATAAAGTCTTGGAATGCTTAACTCTTGAATGCTTGACTTGATAAAATTTAGGCATAATATTGCTTAGGTGAAATAAGGATTTGAAAGCTTTTTGATATAGGAAATGTACTCAAATGACCATTTATTAGATCCCAAAGGTGGACATAGAAGAAATTTGAATTTAAAACCTTGTTTTCTCACTTAAATCATTAAAAATAGGCCAAATTGGACTCATATACCATTTGTGGTGCATGGGTCCCACATAAATGGGACTCATATGCCCAAGGTGGTGTATGGGTCGCACAGGTCCTATTTTGATTGCTAAAGTGTCGAGGAATGTGCAAATTAAGTTTATATGAGGTATATGTCAAGATTTTGGTTAAAATATTCCTTAGGATGCATAATATAGGGTCATAGGTGCCTATTGATGATGATATAAAGGTCATAAATGCAATAAAACCCAAAATTCAATGTGAAAGTGTAAATAAATACATTTTACAACACTAAATTAAGGAAAAATCAAGTCAATTTAGCTTAGAAGGGTCAAAAATCCCATGAATCTGTACAACACATTAAAACACTAGATTAGGTCCATTTAGTTTATGAGCCTCCCAAATTTAATCTGAAGGTGTAAATAAATACACTTTAGAACACTAGTTAAAGAAAAGTTAGGTTTATTTAGCTTTAAAAGGGCCCAAAACCTAAAGTGGATGTGTAAAACACATCACAACACTAGATCAAGGTGATATTAAGTCCAATTTATCATTAATTATTCTCAAGTTAAGTAACAAAAAGGTATACTTTTTTCCTTGCCACATTTGGCCTACACTTTAATGAGAGGATGAACTTGCTTCAGACTCACACTAAAGTAGACATTCAAGAGGGATCCTTGTGTACTGATGCAGATGGTCCAGGATAACAAAGATCAAGGAAGCAACCAAGCCTATAGAATCCAAGATCCTATGTCAAACCAATATAAGCATGAAAGGACACACACAAGCTGCATGATATGCAACATCAAGAGATGCAAACATGCAATGCCAATAATTAGAAGAAAGAACAACAAAAAAAAGTAAAAGTAAAAATGAGGTGGATCAAGCTTTGACCATTTGTACAACATGATGTGGATCCGATCTAGGTTGTTTTTCCAAAGATGAGTGCTCACTCTGAGGCAATGGAACTCTTGGTTTTCCACTGGGTGAGTAATCCAAGAAGGTGAGACACATATGGCTGGTATGTGCTCACACACAAGTGAGTGGCTAAGGTAAATTATATCGGATTCCCATCCAACCATACCAAAGTTATACTTCCTAATAACTTTGATAAGGTTCCACACAAATAATAAATTTTGAGCTTCATGAGACAAGAAAAACTTTGTATGCTTGGAACTCATGAACAAATAGGATGGCACCACAGGCAATCATAGTGTTTTATGTAAGGTGGCCATATAACCGATGTTGTAAATGAGAAATAGTGTAAGAAATTCTCAAAGGTATTTTTCTTAGTTCATGCAAGGTCTCTTTTTAGGGAACATAATGCTTAATATCTCCAAGAGAGGACAAGTCAAATAAATATCATGCTCTCAAAGGAAGTAAAACCTAATGAAACCCCCAAGAAAAGGATACATCATAAGAAGAAAGAAAATCAAGCATTCAAACATGTGTGTCAATGTATGCCCCCACTTTAAAGCAGTTTATAACTACATAAACTATGAAAATTTGTATTAAAGTAGAAGAAGATATGAGAGCTTATTCATAAAAGTCCTATGCCAAGTCATATGTTTCAAATAAGCTACATTATGGATAAGGGGATTCCCCTAATAGATAACTCAATATGTCACATGTGATCCAACATAAGGCATGTCATCAACATCCAAATATTGCTCTTATATGTACATGAAAGGTGGTGAACTAGCCAAAAAGAGACAACAACAAGTGACATACAAGGACAAAGCTACCTAACCCCTTGGCCCCGCTTAGTGTAGGACAAGGATGAGCCAAAATGAAAATTGGTATCAATTAGAGGAACTAGGTGCTTCAATATAAGGAAGAGCACCACAATCCTTAAGATGTTGAATTCAATAAGTCAAAGCCTTACATTCATTAGTAGCATGACCATAAACTCTATGATATGCACAAAATAAACTCTTTTAGTAAAATTTATTTCGTGTTCTTGGAGGGAGAGATATCAAGAAATCTTGGAGAAGTCTCGACAAGATACCCTCTTGATCAATAGTAGAGGATGTTTCATTATTTTGTGACAAAGATATCTCTTCCTTAGTAGAAGGTGTCATACTTAGGAAAAACTCTTTAGATTGCAAGATTTTATTCTCTCCTTTATAGAAGGGTGTAAAATCTAATGAATTCAAACCATTAGTGTTTTGTGTGAAGACATTGAAATTAAGTGAAGATTTATTTGTTTGTTTCGTTTCTTTAAAAGGGTAACAATAAATACCACTAGTGTCTATCAGTTCAAGATGCACTAATGTTAAAGTTGTCTTAGAGGAATCTTTTGTAATAGTTTTAATATTAAGTGAAGGCTTGTTTGTTTATTTTGAGGGACAATAACCAATAACACTTGTCTTTTCTTTTATTTGAGGCTCTATAGGGACACAAATTCCTTGTTGTATAGAACCACATATTTATCCACTATATCCAATTTGTTTCATAAGATTGTAACCTCTGCCATAAATCTTTTTCATCTCTTTTGGATTTGGAGGTTGCTGATTGTCTATCTCATCAAATTTTGTTGTATAATTTGCTTCTTATTCTTAAGTGGTTGAGGTGGATTATTTCAAAGGGTATTCCTACTTTTTTGTTGACCTTGCCACTTTTTATTTTCGCTTTTGAGAGTCTTTGTTTATGATCTTGTATTCTCCCATGAATGTTGATTCAAAATTCAATGATCCCAAATCATCTAGTGATATCATTGTGAAGGATTTAGGATATCTATTTTTTTGTTGTTCTTGAATTGGTTCTACTTGTGTAGTTGGTGTTAATATTTTCAGAGGATTTTCCTTTCCTTTCTCAATGTTTAAACAACTATTTGGGTTAGGGTCAGCTTTGAGTATACACATTGTTGTTATAGACATACTTCATTACACGATGAAGAGTAGAAGGAACCCCATTCATTGCATGAATCCATGGTCTACCTAAAAGGATATTATATGAAATATGATGAGCATAACATGGATTGATGTCTTTAATGTTTCCTTTACGACTGTAATAGGCAAAGGGATCACACCAAGCGATTTTTTTCCTACATTATCAAATCCCTTGATAGATAAAGACCAAGGTTGAATTGAATTTTTTGATTTGTCACACTAAACATATTAAGGTTGGATCCATTATCAACAAGGGTTAACTTTATCCATGTCCTTTTATTTTGAGATATTATTTTGAAAGCTTCATTTTTTTTCCACTTCCAAAGGAGGGATCTCACTTTGGTGGAAAACAATGTCAACATTTATTCCTTGCATCAAGGCTACTATGTCATTCAGTTGCAAATTAGAAGGGATAATAATTTTCTGTAAACCACTTTAAATCATGTTATGATAATGAGGGGATGCTTGAATAAGGTCCCACAATGATATCTTAGCAGGAGAATTCTTAATTTTTTCAACAAAATTGTACTCCTTTTCATTATGTGGAAGGAAAACAAGGGGCACTAGTCAAGATAGGGTTAGGAAATGGGGGGAATGTTTAAGGTTTTTTTCTTGGTTGTGGATTTTTCCTAGTGTTATATGTATGAGCAATTGTATAATGACTTGGCTACTACAACACATTTTTCTCAGGAGGGTAGAGGATAAGTTCGGTCTTCTTTTGATTTTGAGGTTTGTGTGAAGGTGGTTAAAGTATTAGAGTATTCTTAGGATGCCCCACATAATATGTAGGAGGTCCATTAATCAAAGGGGATCTAACATAAACTTGTGAATTCATAACCTCAATGTTCTTGGTTTGATGTATTTCTAATAAAGGGAAATTTAGTATCATATTTTAACCATAATCTAAGGAATTAACATCACCATTATTGTCATTTTCTTGCACCATGATATCCTCCCTAGGAGGAGAGTTTTTACGAGAACTAAAAATCAAATGTTCTTGACATTCAAGGATTGTTTCTTCGAAAATGACTTCATTGTAAGTAGAGAAATGATAAATGGTTGAATTGTCTTGTTTATCAATGATGACATTCTCTTGTTCAATAATGTTTTTCTTAGGGGAAGAGAGAGACATAACATTCTCATGAATTCTATTGGTTTTATTTTCTAACATCAAAGAATATTCTTCACAACTAGGAGAGATACTAGGAGAATAAAATATTTCATTGTCATGATTATCCATAATTTCATTCCTTTGCCCCATAATGTCTTCCAAAATAGGATAGGTAGGGGAAGAAAAATAAAGAGGGTTGCCATACATCTTAAAGGTTTTATCATCCAACACCAATACATCCCCCACATATTTAATTTCATCCTCTAAAAAATTATCACAAGATGGGAAACTATTGAGAGATGAATGTAGAATAGTTGAAGTTTCAATGGTATCTTGTTGTGTTATGTGATCATGATGATTTTATATGGTTTTGTTCTCTTGTTCATCGATGCTTTATTCTCTGAGAGAGGTAAGAGGAGAGAAACAACTAGGAATATCAAAAAATCTCATTAATTGGTTCTTCTAACACAAAAATATCTTCTTCGCCAATAGGTGAGATATTAGGAGAAGAAAAAATATGATCATTAGGAATGTTCAAGCTTGTATTCTCTTTCACTAAAATACTCTCATAGAGAGGAGATATGAACATTTTTTAGCATGCCTAGAAAGGTAAGGTACTCAGATTGTTTGAAAAAATGAAAACACTTCTACCAATTTTATGGAATTCTTCAAGAATGTAAACAATGTATATCCAAAGACAAAGTACTTTTATCTAATGTATGCAAAACTTTAAGAATGCACACAATGAATATCAAAAAATGGAAAGAACTTTTATCAAACTTATGCAAATCTTTATGAATGTAAACATTGTATATGCAAAAGTGAAAAGTATGTTTATGCATACTCTACAAAGTTTTAGAAATGTGAACATTTTAAGATCCTATGATGTTTTCTATTGAAATGATTTAAAAAATGACTACCCTAATTTAATTTTTTTGACCTAGATGCATAAAATAGATGTTCCCAAAACTTTCTAGACTTATAGTATATGTTACCACAAAATTTAGGAACCATAGAAATGAGGTTTTAAATACTCTAAAAGGTAGTTCAAAACTTGGATTGTGACTGATTCACCCATAGGGGCGTATGAGTCCCAGTTATGGATTTTTCATAATTTTCAAGAAATTTTAGTTGTTTTCTATGCTTTCTAGTTTGTACAGTTGTAACCTAAGGAAAAATATAGATTTTATATGATTTTAGATGCAAAAATGCAATCTATATGGATATTCACTAATGGAAAAAATAGAACCCCTAGAATGTGAACTAACTAATGCAAACCCTAATGCAATGTTGATATAAGTAAGATCTAGGATGACGATGCACTCCAAATTAGGAAATGAAATGTTCTAAATGTAGGTTCACCAAAATGAAACAACAAAAATAGGTGTTCCACCTTTTGGGAGATGGAACACAAACTAGGTGTTTAGGAAGCTAGACCTATTTCCCTCAAGTTTTATTCAAGGATGACCCTAGATATCTCAATGCAAAGGAGAAAGAGATATTGCAATAGGGTTTTCCTATGGATTTATTATAAACTAATGAGGGGTTCAACACCAAGCTATGGCTTGGAAAGACAAGTGTAATGCAAGATGAAATGTTTAACCCTAATATGATGCAATCTTTCACTAAATGACCTAGAAATATATGCAAAACAAAATAAAATCTTGCAAGATGAAATGTGTGCACCTGTAAATTTAAAGATGACTAGATGGAGCTCCAAAATTCTAAAAATAGTGACTTTCATGTTGACTAGGTGAATCGGTTTTAGATCTAGGTTTCAATGCAGGAACTGGTTTCTAGAAAAAAGGCATTTGAAACTGCCAAAATTTGAAAAATGACCTAAACTAGGACTAGCATATGAGACTAGTTAAGGTTTTCTAGAGCTTTAAAGTCCGAATCTGGTTTTCAATGAATGCTCTTTCTATTCCAATTTTTTTTCGGATCCAAAGCCCTGATTTTGGGGTTGTAGGTGACTTTTTAGTGAAGATTACATCCTTGCAAATCAAGATACAATTTTCCAACAAATTTATCGAAACATGTAACCTAATCATTAATGATCCTTCATGCTCCAAGACACTTGGATCTACAATCACAAATGTAAAGAGGAGATTTTTTTTTCTATTGTTAGTAAATAAGGGTTTTCTTTGTTCAAACCCCTTTTAGGTAATTAAACCAAATGATGAGATAATGAAATAGGGAAATGAAACAAGAATAATGATACCTATGATGATGTCTTGTAAATATACAATCTAAATGGAATGACCATGAAGGATGTAGATCTAGATCTTGAGATAAGTGTAGAATGATGCTTGACCTTAGATCTTGGATGCAACATCAAAACACTAGCTCAAGAACATGCTTGATGCTTGATGTGCTTTACATGATGATGGATCTTGAATTGTGGCAACAAATGATGAAAAATTTGTCCTTGAATGTCTTACAAATGATCTTGAATGCTCTCTTTATGATCTTATAAAGTCTTCAAATGATTAAATCTTGAATTATTGACTTGATAACATGTAGGCTTAATCTAGATTAGGTGAAATAAGGATCCCAAAGGCTGACATAGAAGAAATTTGAATTTAAAACCCTATTTTCCCACTTAAATCGTTAAAAATAAGCCAAATGCAACTCATTCACCATCTATGGAAAATGTATCCCACCTAGATGGGACTCATATTCCTAGGGTGGTGTATGGGTCCCACATGGCCTATTTTGATAGCTAACGGGTCAGGGAATATGTAAATTAAGTTTATATTAGGTCTATGTTTGGATTTTGGTTAGAATATGCTTTGGGATGCACAATATAGGGTCATAGGGGCATATGAATGATTTTATAAAGGTAATAAATGTATTAGGACCCAAAATTCAATGTGAAAGTGTAAATAAATACATTTTACAACATCAAATTAAGGAAAAATCAAGTCGATTTAGCTTAGAAGGGACAAAAATCCCATGTGAATGAGTACAACACATTACAACACCAGATTAGGTCCATTTAGTTTACAAGCCTCCCAAATTTAATGTGAAGGTGTAAATAAATACACTTTACATCACTAAATTAAGGAAAATTAAGGTTTATTTAACTTTAAAAGGGCCCAAAACGTAATGTGGATGTGTACAACATATCAAAAAACTACATCAATGTCATATTAAGTTCAATTTATCATTAATTATTCCTAAATTAAGTAAAGAAAAGGCGTACTTTTTTTGTTGCCATAGGTTTTATAGATTTTTAGGGTTGAACATAAATCTTTCATATACATTCATCATTATTAGTCAAAATCTAACACATATACCATGGATATGCTAGAATTATTCTTTTGTATTCCATACTTTATTTCCTTCTCTAAATTTACATCAGGTTTGTGCTAATTCATCAACCTTACATCTCCTAAGGATCACCTACAATCAAACACTTATCATAGAAAGAGAGAAAATGCAAATCAATTACTACAAAAGACAAAGAGAGCATTGATCCAAAAAAGTATGGATCATTAGAAATGCACATTTTTTTTTTTTATCACTAAATAGTTGTAGGGGCTAGCACCCACTCTATTAATTAGCAAAAAGATATTTACATTAGTTTTTTCTTATTTGATCTCAGTCCATTATAATGATACCAATAATTCTACACCTAACACCGACCACCATAACCCTAGACATCCGTGTTATAGATTTTTGCTTTGACATGCTTTGAATAGACTTCAAATGAGACTAGACCTAGACCACTAAATACCATCAAAATCGAGCATCACAAAGACCAAAATTGATGGAAGTATGAGGATAGACACCTAACATTTTCGTAGATAGACACATATACATGAAAGAAAAAGCTTATACGAGCACCATGGAACCACAGTCATGGACTTAAAATGAAGTTTTTAGTTGCCAACATTAGTAGCCTCTTGTATCTTCTTTGATTTAATGGTAGAAGTGACCATTGGTCACTCTAAATCACATGCTTGGTGAGATAGGTGGTTGGCTTTCTCCTCCATGTTGTGGAAGTGATTTTCAACACAGTCATCCCAAGACCTAACTCCCAGTCATCATCGTCATTCACCCACACCTTCCCTATCAACCCTTCTACCACCACATACTCCTACACCCACCAAGACATCAAGTTCCTAGAAATTCCAACCACACACATGAGGAAAGTGATGCTTTGATTGATTTCACCCTAGCATTTTTCAAACTTGTTTGGCTTTAGGGTCCTCACCACTAAAAAATTTGACACCTCCAATCGATTCCCTATATAAATGTAATAATTTTGTGGCATTGGAACGAGAAGATTACTATCTACATTATTGAGGGTTTTATCTATCTCTTAGATCATTGAGTGTTGGAAGACCATCTGGTAGAGCCAATTGCTTTTTTCTTTGGAAACTCCCCATGTAGACTAGCATAGTGAGATACATGCTTGTTATGTTGGTGTTTACCCTAACACACTAATGTTCCAACAAGAATTCCCTCCCTAGAGTTCACTTGATTTCCCATAGAACCGAAGGGTGAGTCAAAACAATAATTCCCTTGAATCACTTGTTTGTAATTTTGCCATGTAAGGCCTAGAATAGTAGAGTTTCCATTCACACAAAGAAAGAATGGATAGAGAAAAAAAAAAACTTTGATTTTACCATGACCATCAACACCTATTTTAAGAAGCTTTCCTTACTAAGTTATGATCTAGTTTCCTCAAGACTCGTATTGGTCGAATAACCCATACAGATCCATGGATAGCCTAGAGTGATATGGATGTAGTTATTTCCACACATTTGCATCCTTCTATGCTATATTATAATTACCACGTTCAATGTTTCATCCTTTCCAATGTCAACAATCCTGCATTCGTACCTAGGGCGTACCCTTTTCTTATGTCATTGTGCTCGCTAATTACTTCCACCTTATTGCTCTTGTCCCATTATTCTTGTCTTATGCCAATTTGGCATCCAGCTTGGACTCAAGCCCTTTCAACTACCACCTTTTCCAATCCATCTGCCACATGATTTCCCTCCTGATACACATGGCTAGTCTTGTATGCTTCAAACTTGGCCATTAACTCTTTATAGGCCACAACCAATGACCAAGTTTCCAATTTGGTGTATGATTGAGTCAAATTGGATTAATTATTATTAGTGAGACTTTATTGATATGTATTCATTTAGCTCTTATTTCCAAGCTCATTTATAGGCCAATCATGTCCACTCTAAAATACACTTCGTTATTTGTACATTTCCCTAGGTAGATTGATTTTTCAGAAATAGTTTTATCATTTTTATCACGTGCAACATACCCAGCCCCACTCAACCCAAGATTTATTTTAGATTCCCCATGAAATTTGATTTTAATCCACCCATCTTCCAGAGCCAACCACTTTACATCTGATCTTTTCTTTTGCTTTTGTTTGCGATCCCCCGACCCACATAGCAATGGAGTTTTTAAATTGGTAAATTTATTTTTATCCTATCTCCTAGTTTGTGTATACTTTGTTTAGTTTTCTCCTAGAAGATTCGTTGACTAATTCTAAAATAACTCCCTCAATTTTTACACAAATTCTCTCTTCCTCCATTTTCTTGATTTGAAAAATCCTTCTATTGCTCTCTTTCAAAATTTCACATATGATTGAGGAAGGAGTCACATCCATACACTATTGAAAATAAATTTCCTATAAGGGAGTGCCCACATGTTAAAACAATCCACTAATTCTAAAGGTAGTAGGATTTGCAAATTTAACTTGTTCATTAAGAATTTCCAACAATTTTTTCATGTATGGGTATGTCAGGAGAATGTGATCAACTATTTCATTGTTGCGTTTGCATAGCACACACCTCCTAGACCCTTGAATCCCAAAGGTGGCCATTATATCCTCCATGAGTATTATTTAATGGATTTCCAACCATGAGAAAACTCTCACCTTAGGAAGGTAGCTATTGCCCCATATGAGCTTTCTAGGCCAGTTTTTCTTGGCAAAAAAAAGATCATGTATTTTGTATCCGAATTTGATTTTGTATACCCCATTGTTGGAGCCACACCATCTTAGAAGGTCATCCTCATTGGGGGAAGTAAATATCTTGTTCTTTAATACATTTTCTAGTGTTTCCTTTTGAGCTTGAGGTGATTCTATGTTTTGTAATGAGTTCCACTCCCACTGCCAGGCCACATCCATCTACAAAGCTTTTCCATAATTACTAACTTTGGTGCCCGAAACACGTATGGTTTCTATTTTTAGTTCTTCCAAATTTGGAAAGATGTCTATTAGCATGAAGCCTCCCCAAGAGTCACTCTAGAATGAGGTGCTCTAACCATTTTTATTTCCCATTTGACATGCTTGGAAATAATGTCTATGTACTTTAGCATATAATTCCATATTGTAGACCCCTAGGTGGGTCGATAATAGTCAATATCTCATGGGTCTATCAGAATCCAAGTATTTCCTCCTAAGAATACTAACCCATTTTTCTCCCCCTTTGCACGCATATCCTAGAAAAACTTGGCCCCCATGGCAAGGTTCATTATTGTCAATTTCTTGATGCTTGTTCCACTCACATCCTTTGGGGTGCATACCTTGTCCCATTCCACCAATGGGAATTTTTGTTGCTCCCTAGTTCCAATCCAAAAAAACTTTTTTAAATTTTGGTTGAGATCCTATTCCATTTCATTTAGGATTCTTACCTAGGCCATGGAGTATACAGGAATGGCAGAGAGGACTGCCTTCACCAATAGTATGCTTCCCATTGAGGAGAGCCACTTCCCTTTCTAGGTGCCTACCTTGTTCTTGCAACTGTTTACCAGATTTTCCCAGTAACATTTCTTGTTGATCCCCCCAAATAGAGGTTTTCTCAAAAACCTTCCCAAGAAATTAGCCAGTGCCCTCATATTTAAAATCCTTCCCAGCTCTCTTTGTAGGCTTGGCAGAGTGTTGAGAAAGAAAAACTTTGACTTTCTCCAATCGAGACTCTAACGAGATGCCAAACAATACTCATCTATTTTTATTTTTTTTCCTAGCTTCTCTCCCGCTAGCAACACCAAAAAACATGGTGTCATCAGAAAATTATTGATGGCTAATTGCATCCAATCCATTCACCACCAAGACCCCTAACCACCTCCCCTGTCTCCTTATTGAATTGATTCCCCTAGCCAAAACATTCACCATGATGATGAAAATGAAAGGAGAGAGAGGATCTCCTTGCCTCAAACCCCTAGTTGATGAGAAAAATCCATGTGGTGCTCCATTGACTAGAATTGAGAATTTAGAATCTGATATGCAACTATTAACCCACCTAAACCAGTTTGAATCAAACCCAAATTTCCTCAACACATCCAATAAGAATTTCCTATCTACTAGGTCATATTCCTTTAAGATGTCTAACTTGAGGATCATGCTAGATTCTCTTGTCAAATGGATTCTTTCATGTGCAATAATGGTTCCTTCAACAATTGACCTTCTGAAGGCAAACCCACTTTATCTTCTAAGATGATTTCATTCAGTGTAGTCTTAAGCATGTTGGAAATAATCTTTGTTAGCACTTTGTAGATAATGTTGCATAGTGCAATTGGTTTGAAATACCTTGTCGGCCTCCTCTAATGATTTTAATAACTAATCCTTTACAACCATGATTAAGAGATTGGGCATCTGACCTAAATATCCATCTTAACCATCATGAAGGTACATTTAAATTGTCAACCTAGGGATGTGAAATTGAAATGGGTCAGCACAATATGTGCACTAGGAACTTCAATGTAGTCACTTTCATTCTACAACTAAGAAAGACTCAATATTGAAAGTAAATTGCATGGAAGGAAAAAGAGAAAATGTTGAACATAAATTAGGAAAATCTAAACTAAATATGCATAATAGGAAGGAAAATATGAGCAACAAGTAGGAAACTACTATGTTCACTTTGGTTGCAGGAACAACCATATAATGGAATTCTAGTGGTTGCAAGAACAGTCAATGCCAGATTGTTAACTAAGTACTAAACAAAAACTAATACTAATCTAACTAAACTAAAGGAATGGATTACTCACCAAGTGGTCCCCCTTGAATGAGTATCTTCTAAAAATAATGTAAACACAAATACTCAACTCAGAATCTCATTTTATTCATTAGAAAAATGTAAATTCAAAAGTATGACTGATAGTATTATCAGCTTGTACAATAACTTGGCGATCGACTCATCAACTTCACTAACTCCTAAAGAAGGAGGATCCAAACCTTATTCATACCAACTAAATAGGGTAGTCAACTCCCACTAACTGTGAGGATGCCATTTAGGGAAAGCAGAGAAAAGAGTGGAATAGTCGTTGCACATGTAGAGCAATCTGTTTAGACATGCATGCCCAAACATGGACTCAACCACTATAGTAATTCCCAAAATGCTCAATTCCATTAAAGATCGGCACAAGGCAGTTACATGCAGTTGACATGGGAATCTTCCACCATCATCCTTAGTTGACCTTCACGTGACTCCTCAATGTGACTAGTTGGCGGTTGTGTTTCTCAACTTAGTATTTCCAATTATGTCTACATGGCAATGTCAATACACATAATAATCACATAACTATAGCTACCTTAAAGAACATTCATCAATCACATGCATAAGCAATATAGATGGTCCACATAATATTCAAATATCATTAGAATTGGTAGAAATGAAATTAATCCCAAATGTCTTATATTTAAGATAAACTATATGAAATTGTCAGCATGTAATATCAAAGTATGTGGTAACTTTAGAAAATAAACAAGAGATTCTACCCATAAATAGACCAAAATCTTGACTCATCACTCCCCCCAACCTAACATTTTTCTAGTCCTTCAGCAGGGGAAGAGTTATGCTTCTGCTTAGTTAAGGCCCTAAAGTATGCAACTGATAACTGTCCAACATTAGTGTCTGCTAAGGGTGAATCAAGATTCCAGTAGAATCCTCCCATCCGATCAAGGCTCCTCCATATTTGTTGTTCCTTTGTAATGTCATACCTGCCAAATCTGAAATTAGGTAAGGGCCATAGGAGGGTAGGTGATTGAAATGTCAAGGGAAGCCAATCTCACCCCCTGGTTCTCCCAAGCTAGATGTATCTTTCAAATTTTTTGATTGCAATAGCGTAGTTGTGGATAGAATGTAGTTCAACTTGTTTTAGCTCATCAGTCAATAGGTTCCATCTTTGGGATAGATATCCCCTCATAGTATCCTCTTTAATTGTAGTTTTCACCTCATACTCACTATAAGCTACCTCAATCCAAGGAATAATCTTGTTACCATAGCTCAACTTGCAGAGTAATCTATTCCAATCTATATAAATGTCCTTGGGGTTCTTTAATTCAGCCCTAATGGCAAGGAGAATATAGGATTCCCTTTTCTTGTAAGCATTGTATTGTTCACCCCAGCTAATCTCATTTTGTACCCAAGACATGAATGCTCTTAATGGGATGTTCCCCACATAAATCAGTGGGTTCCAGTCTTGGTCCTTTGTGATAGAAAAAGTGTGCAAATAAAATTCACATAATATATTTTTCATTTTAGGGGAAGCAATCCTATAAGCATTGAAAAATTCAGCAAGAGTGTCAATGGAGGGGTTCAAATCTGAGATAATTCTTGACATTCTAAAGGATAGATATTTTTCCTTCAGGTGCAAAGCATAGACCCTTGGAGGGGTTCTACATTCCAATATTTTTGGCACCAAGGCTACAACACCACTCACCCTCTCCTTTAGAAAGAAATTTTCCTCAATTTTCTCTTTGATCATCTCATCCCTCACTTGGATTTCCTTTCCCAATCTTTTCTTCTTTCCTTTCCATTACTCCTCTCTTCTCTGTATTTCTTTCCATAAATTTAAAATTTCTATATGCACTAAAAAATCAGGAGGGCTATAGATTCCTACTAGAATTTTTGTGGATGGTTGCTTCCCATATAGAACTATCTGCATAGATTCAAGATGTACCATTGATTTAGGTTGTAGAGGTACAATTTCTATTTCCTCCTTTTGTTGTAGGACCTCTTGTTCTTGTTCTGGTGGTGGTTGTAGGATCTCTTGATCTATTTCCCAAATTTTCTGCAGGAACTCCTGACTTCCTTCATGTTCTTGAATGTAAACTTCTTCTACAATGGCAGTAAGATCCGCCAGGGTCATTTTTGCTAGCTTATCGAATATATCTTCTTGTACATTATCTTGCTCCATTGGAGCTTCTGTGCTTCCACATGATGTCCCACAAAGCTTAGGATTTTTCTGTGAAGGCATATCAACAACCATCTTTGATTTCTTGAGAGGACTCTTTCATTTTTCTTTGGCTGTAGGATGAATAGTGTCAACCCTTCTTTTCTTAGGGTTTGGTGCCTCTCTTTGCATAGGTTGTGTTTTTCCTTTCCTTTCTTTTGCATCCTCTTTTGTGCCCCTGTTCTTATTATAGTTTTAAGTGGAACATCATCATCATCAGAACTCGATGAAGAATTTTATTTTTCATGCTCATTATTAGAGGAACTAACATCTATAGTATTTTCTTCAATGGGATGATTCACACCAACACCAGAGGTCAAGGCACCAAGGGTGCCTTCAGCTATCCTTAATTTTCTGCTAGACCTACATGTCTGAGGTGAAACTCTAGGTTGTGATGGCGAAGGTGTATACTAATAAATTTGTACAAAATCTCCTAGGTCATTCTAGGTGTTACATCATGCAGAGATCTTAAAACCAACAATTTAATTAGACAATGGTGGGATACAGAGTTGTCCCTACCTTTTTGAGTTTTCACTGTCATAATGGAGAGAATGTTTTACAAGACATTGGGCACATTCATCCTCCTTCCATGGCTTGTATGACTCAACAACTTATAATGCACCCAATGCAGGTTCGATAGTCAAACCTCAGAAGTGATATATTTGATGATGTGTACAACTTCCTACTTCCATGGCTTAGGTAGAGAGAGTCTTTTAGCACCCTATTTTTCAATAGTGACTAGAGGGTCACACAGTATCATGAGTACAGCCTTGGCTATCATAGCATCCTTAGAAATAGGATAAGGTTCTCCATCAACTGACAACCCTGGAAATTCTACAATTTTTTCTTCCATTGCTACGATCTCCAACCCCTTCACTATGGCTTTTCCCTGTGAAAATGTTTGAGAAAATTCCAATGCAATACCCTCGTCAAAACTGTACAATTTCAGAAAATAATCCAACCAACCACAATTCTAAAATTTGGTTAGGCACGATGTGTCCTATAAAAAAGCATCATGATTTGAGGGCTCATTCAAAATGATTCTTCCTCCCATTTGTTTTAATCAATCTGTCACTCTACAAAATTACCTTGTTGAATTATTTTTTGTTTTCCTGCTATCTAAATTATCGACTGAATTCCCTTCACTCTATTTTTAGCAATTACCATTTGCATTTCAAAATTATGATAGGGTTAATAATGGTAATAAAATGAAATTATGATGGGAGGAAATGGCGGCGCTAGTTTAGTGTCACATCACACTATTGGATGTTGTGGTTGTGTTGCTAATATATGGTTATCATTGATGTCAACACTATTAGCATTTTAATCTACTTAAGGCTATATATGTTGAGGAGATTGAGAAAATTGTAAGAAATATAGTATAGGCAGGTAGTCGAATTCAGAAGGTTAGAATTTTGGAAATCTCTATGTGTTGAAGATTTGAAGGTTAATTTCAAAGGGTTTGTTCATGAACCTTTCCAATATGTTGTCTGAAAGTTTCAAAGGTGCGCATAAAGTTTTGTGGAAATTATGAAGATCTATGTACCTATAGTTACTTGGTTTTTGTAGATAGTGTTCTTAGTTGAAGCAGATGAAATTATGGTAATTTCATGTGTTTCACATGTACCTATGATGTTCATGGATAAGTCTAGATGATAATTTTTCCTTGTCATATGTCTGTAGTGATTGGAGTGTTTGTGATCAAAGATTTTCTTGATATGTGCCTGAGTGCTCATGTTCTTGGCTAACATTATGGTGTTAGTGTGTTGCAGATCCTTGAAGATTAATATTTTATTGTTTGGCATGTTTGGCGATGTTTTTTTGCATCCTCACTATGTTGTAACTGACTTGTGTTGGTACACATTGTAATTTATTCATGTATCAAGGCCAGCAATTGTAATTTATTCTTTATTTGTGGCCGACTAATTAGTGGACATAAATCTATGTAGCGAATATATATATGGGATTTTTTTCCTCATTTATGGGATGTGTTCAAGTGTAAAAGTGATGCACAAGTGCAAATAAAGGTCACATCATTCAAAGAAAAGTGTGGAAGAGTTTGAGCAAAAAGGTGGAAGAGTTTGAAGAAGTTTTTCTATGCCTAACTGGAATTGTCATTAGGATTTTGTAGAAGCTATTTTCTCAGTTCATATTCATCAAATGGATTTAATCTAATTGTTGTATGTAAGGGAGTGATCCTTCCCTTTGATCAGTGTGCTCTAGGTAGTGTGCTTGAATTCAAGTGCATTCTCTTTTATTCCTCATTATACTTCTAACAGGGTATAATCTTGTGGACTAACATCCACCATGGTTTTTCCCCTAACAAGGTTTCCATGTATAAAATATTGGTGTTCATGTGTCTTTGATGTGTTATTTTATACTTGCACTATTAATTATTAGATCTATGATATAAGGATTGGTTAATGTTGTATAAGTTTGATTTTGGTAACAACTGATTCACCCCCCCTCTCAGTTGTCTATCCTTGTTTTTCCAAATAATTGATATCATAGCTAGTTCCTCTGAAGAAAGCTTAATAGCTTAAGGTGATATGATATGGCATCATTCAAGAAGGATAGTCCTAGATTTTATTGTACAAACAACTCTCTATGGAAAGTCAGGATGAAATTTCATTTGAGGTGCATTGGTGAACATTTCTGGAAGATGACAAAAATTGCATATACTATTCCTTAGAATGGTCCTTTCTCTACAAATGAGATCAAGCAAGAAAAAATTAATACCAGGGCATTAGAAACACTAGTTTGTGGTTTGAAATATTTGAAACTGACAAATGTGATGGGATTGAAGACTGCATATCACATTTGGAGAAATCTAGAAACATTGTATGAAGGAGATGCACTGGTGAAAAGTGCTAAGCTACAAATTCTAAAAGAAAAATGGTAGCTTGAAGATGAGTGAAGATGAGAGCATCTTTTCCTTCTTGCATAAAATAAATGAATTGGTGATGGAAATAAGATGTGCCGATGGAACTATGGATGATGATGAAATTGTGGCTAAGATACTTAGATTTGTGCCCCATTCCTACAAGACAAAAGCTCATGCTATTGATGAACTTAGAATAGTGACAAATATTACAAAAGGCATGTTGATTGGAAAACTTGTTGCATTTGAATTAAGTGAATTCGGTGAGTCTGCTCCTAATATTGGGTGTGCTTTCAAGGCTACTCTATCTAAGAAAAAGTGATGATTCAAGAGAAAGTTCATAGAGAACATTCAGATATGAAGATGAGATGAAGTGGATTGAAGATGAAGAAAGGGAATTGGAAGAACCAGAAGGATTGATTATGAAAAGAGAATCAAGAGGTCATGTTAAGTACAAAGGAAAGTTACCTATTAAACATTTTTCTTGCAGTAAGATAGGTCATTTTTCTTCGAGACATCCTAACAAAGTTTCAAAGTATAAGCCTGAGGACACTATATTTCAAAGAAAGTGTTATTATGTTGAAGAAGGTTTAATTGATGAAGAATCTGATAAAGAAATTGGAAAAGAAGATGGTTGGGTATTTATTGCTATCAAAGAAAATGGTCATGTGTCCACTGAATCTGCTAGTAATGTAAATGTTAAGAAAGCTCTTGTAGCCAAATTTGAAGAGAAAGATGAGTGAGCAATTGACAGTAGATTCTCACATCATATGACTAGTGACAAAAGAAAATTTCTAAGCTTGGAAGGCTATGATGGCGGTGTTGTGAGGTTCGATGACAACACTTCTGGTGTGATTCATGGAAAAGGCACTAATTCTTTTGGTGGTAAGCACAATACTGATAATTTTCTTTATGTAGAAGGCTTAAAGAATAAATTTTTAAGTGTTAGAAAAATGGTAGACAAAGGCTACAATCTGTACTTCAAGAATGGTAAGTGCAGAATAACAAGAAGTTCAGGAAACAAAATTTCTTCAGGAACAAAGACAAAAGGTAATATCTTTCATTTAAGTACTACTATTGAAATTTGTTTGATTTCTCAAATTGATGTAAGATGGTTATGGCATAGGAGGTTTTTAGGGTTAGAAGGAAGATATATAACAACTTAAATGTAGATTTGATCAATAAAATAGAGAAAAAAAACACATAGGAAATTATAGCAGAAACAAGACAACACATAATTTAATGTGGTTCACCCAATCTGGACTACATCCACAAAACCACAGCCATCCAATGATTTAATTATCCAGTGAAAAATATATACAATATCACAAAAATTCCATGCTAGAACTATCCATCCCAACCACTTATAACAAGCCTTTAGAAGCTTCCAAAAATTAGGGTTTACAAAGTCAATTTTTTTTGTTTAGAAGATACATGAAGAGTGTACAATACTAAGAAGTGTACAATATAGCATTATCAGTCACCACATACCAATAGAGGCTATTTCATGTGAACTTTGATAACATTGTCGAGATAAGTTCTACATAAGCAGTCATAGATTTACCTAAGTCAGAGAAGCCTAGTAACACTATGTGCAAGGAATGTCAGATGTGAAAGAAAACAAGAAATTCCTTCCAGAGAAAATAGTACAACTCTAATGGAGTACTAGATTTGATACATACTAATCTATTTGGTCCTTCAAAAATCAAAAGCCTACAAAGTGAAAGGTATTTTATGTTACTCATTGATGATTATTCTAGAATGATATGGGTGCTTTCTTGAGACTAAAACATGAAGAATTAGAAAAATTCAAAAGTTTTAAAGCTATGGTAGAGAATGAGATAGGTCAAAGGATCAAATTTCTAAGGTCAGACATAGGTGGTGAATTTACTTCATGCGAATTCAATTATTTTTGTGAAGAGAATGGAATCCAAAGACAACTATCTACTCCTCGGACCCCTCAACAAAATGAAGTTGTTGAAAGAAAAAATAGAACCATTCTAGACACTGCTAGAACCATGATGCTAGAAGAAAATGTTCCTCATTTATATTGGAGAGAAGTTGTAAGTACTACTATGCACACTATTAACAAGGTGAATGTAAATAGTAATTCTAGTAATACACCTTTTGAGCTATGGTTTGGTTATAAGCCTACTCTCAAATAATTCAAAATTTTTGGAAGCAAATGCTACATCAAGAGAGATGATGATATAGGTAAGTTTGATGCTAGAAGTGATGAAGGAATATTCCTAAGATATTCTACTAAAATCAAAGCTTACTGGTGCTTTAATAAAAGGTTGAAGAAAGCGGTTGAAAGTGAAAATGTTAAGGTTGATGAAGATATTGGTAAATCATCCAGATCTTGTGATTATCATTCAGATGATCAACATGATGATGCTAACAATAATGTTCAGATATAGAATCAACTTCAAATTGTTCTGGTGAACCAAGGAAATCAAGATTCAAAAGCAAGCAAAAGTGCAAAAGAAAGATCACAAGAAAAAGAGGTAAGATAAAACTTCAAAACTCCTAAGTAGGTAAGATGAAATCATTCTAATAGTTAGATCATAGGAGACAAAAGAAAAGGTGTGTAAACTAGAAGAATATTGTCTAATCTCTAAAGTTGAACCTAGAAATATAAGTGAAGCATGCAGAGATGAACATTGGATGGAAGCCATGAAAGAAGAACTATTGCAGATACAAAAGAATAATACATGGGATCTTGTTCCTAGACCTCATAATAAAAATGTAATTGGAACCAAGTGGGTGCTCTAGAATAAATTGAATGAACAAGGTGATGTGGTTAGAAACAAAGCAATATTGGTTCACAAAGGTTACTCATAGATGGAAGGTATTGACTTTGAAGAAAAAATTTCTCCTATTGCTAGAATTGAAGCTATTAGATTATTTCTTTCTTATGATACTTTCAAGAACTAAAAAGTTTAATAGATGGATGTGAAGTCAACATTTCTGAATTGTGAACTAGAAGAAGAAGTTTATGTTGAACAACCAAATGGATTTCAGTTGACTAATGAAAAGGACATTGTATGTCGATTGAAGAAATCTCTTTATGGACTAAAGCAAGCCCCTAGAGCTTGGTACACTACATTGGATAAATACTTGTTGAAACTTGGATTCAATAAAGGTACTGTTGACATCAATTTTTATTTCAAGCTAGATTAGAGCAAAGAACTAATCATTGAAGTCTTTGTTGATGATATTATTTTTGAAGGTGATGATGATTTGTGTATGAAGTTTTTTGATGAAATGAAAAGTGAATTTGAAATGTCAATGATAGAAGAGCTAAAATTATTTTTAGGATTGCAAATTACTCAGTTAGATAATGGAATATTTGTATTTCAATCTAATTATGTGAAAGAGTTACTAAAAAAGTTTAGCATGGAAGACTCAAAACCAGTTGGTATACCTATGGTGACTAGATGCAAACTTACATAGAATGATGATTCTCTTAAAGAAAATCAGACAAGATATAGGTCAATGATTGGTGGATTACTCTATTTGACTTAGACCAAGCTAGGTATAATGAATTATGTATGCATGGTTGCTATATTTCAATTTGATCCTAAAGAGTACCCTATGATTGTTGTGAAAAGAATATTCAAATATCTGAAAGGGACAGTTGATCTTGGTCTTTGGTGCCCTATGGATTATGATCTTACTCTAAGTGCTTTTATTGATGTTGATTGGGCAGGAGATGTAGATGGCATAAAGAGTACTAGTGGTGGTGCATTATTCTTAGGTAAGAAGCTGGTATCTTGGTCAAGCAAAAAGAAAAACTCGGTTTCATTATCTACTACTAAGGAATAGTACATTGTTGTTGCAAATAGTTGAACCCAAGTATTATGGATGAAGAAAATGTCGAGAGATGTTATCATTGAATATGAAGAACCCATTGCTATATTTTGTGACAATTCAAGCACCATTAACATATATAAGAATCTAGTATTGCATTCAAAGAAAAAACATATATCCATCAAGTATCACTTTTTGAGAGACAAAGTAAGTGACAAAGAATTTAGATTGGAGTACATACCTATCAAAGAGAAAATTGCAGATATATTTACAAATTCATTGCCTAAGGATACTTTTCAGTACCTTAGAGGCAATTTAGGGGTGATTTCCCCTCTTGATCAGAACTATGATGCAAGTATTTGCATTATTCTATGAATTCATTGCCATATCATATTCTGGATTCATGTTGTGGTGGCTGCTACTCAACGGGAGGAGTAAGATGTTTCAAATTTTGAAATCAGAGCATATGTACCTTTTCCATTGATGTCAAAGGGGGAGAGAAGCAATGCAAAATTTTTGAAAAGCAAAGCAATGAAGGAAACAAGAAAAAGTGCAAAATCTTAGGGGGAGATTGTTGGAGAAGAGTTAGTTGGGTTGATGGTATTATTTTTCACATCATGTGTTGTCATCAATGCCAAAGGGGGAGATTTTTGGATGTTGTTCTTGTGTTGCTGATATATGATTGTCATTGATTTCAACACTATTATCATTTTAATCTACTTAAGGTTGTATATGTCGAGGAGATTGAGAAAATTGTAAGAAATATAGTACACACAGCCAGTGGAGTTGAGAAGGTCAGAATTGTTGTAAGCTTTGTTTGTTGAAGATCTAAAGGTGTGCTTCAAAGGGTTTGTTGTTGAACCTTTCTAGTATGTTGTCTGAAAGTTTCAGAGGTGCACATAAAGTTTTGTGGAAATAATGAAGATCTATGTACCTACAGTTACTTAGTTTTTGTAGATGGTGTTCTTAGTTGAAGTGGATGGAATTATGGTAATTTCATGTGTTGTGGATATACCTATGATGTTAATGGATAAGTCTAGGTCATACTCTATCCTTGTTATACATCCACAGTTATTGGAGTGTTCGTGATCAGATATTTTTCTGATATGTGCCCAAGTGTTCATGTTCTTGGCCGACATTGTGGTGCTAGCATGTTGTAGATCCTTGAAGATGAATATTTTATTGTTTAGCATGCTTGGATATGTTTTTTTGGGTCCTCACTATGTTTTGACTAACTTGTGTTGGTACATATTGTAATTTATTCATGTATCAAGGCCGATAGTTTTAATTTATTCTTTATTTGTGGTCAACTGATTAGTGGATGTAAATCCGTGTAGCGGATATATATATGAGATTGTTTTCCTAATTTATGGGGTGTGCTCAAGTGTACAAGTGATATAAAAGGTCAAATAAAGGTCAAATCATTTAGAGCAGAGTGTGGAAGAGTTTGAGTAGAAGGGTGGAATATTTTGAAGAAATTTTTTTGTGCCTAATCGCAACTATCATCGGGCTTTTGCAGAATTTATTTTCTTAGTTCATATTCATCATATGGATTTAATCTAGTTGTTTTATGTAAGGAAATGATACTTCCCTTTGAGCAGTGTGCTCTAGGTAGTGTGGTTGAATGCAAGTGCATTCCCTTTTTATTCCTCATTATACTTCTAACAGGGTATAATTTTTTGGACTAACATCCACCGTGGTTTTTCCCCTAACAAGGTTTCCACATATAAAATCTTGGTATTCATGTGTCTTTGATGTTTTTTTATACTTTCACTTCTAATTATCAAATATGTGATATAAGGATTGGTTAATTTTGTATAAGTTTGATTTTGGTAACAACTAATTCACCCTCCCCTCTTAATTGTCTATCCTTTTTTTTCCAACACACACATACAAGTCATCTTTCATTTTAAATTTTGAATTAGATCAACAAGATTTCTTGATAGAGACAATCATGGATTGACATGTGGCAATATTTCATCATCATTCATACCACTCCCCTAACCTAAATTTGGACATGTGTCCACACATGCGAGATGGAATATTAATTTGATGGGGGTTAAAAAAAATTATGTGAACATTTATATTATCATAAAGTGATTAAATTAAACACTCTAAAAGATAATTAAGAATACAATTAATGTGCACATACTTGAGTGTGTACAAAAATGATTTTGTAGAGGATTCATTGTAATGATCAAGGAGAAATTATCGAGTGCCTTTTTAAGAAATAATTGAGCATTAATAACGATGAAGTAGAATGGTGCAAGGTGGAATGTAGTGTTGGAAGAGAGAAAAAGGTGGTACGGATGGGCGGATGGGTGCAGAAATGGATTTCTAAAAAAGAAGAAATATTTATTATGACAAGTACTTACCTCAATTAGTTAGAATGAGGGACACTAGGTCCATTGCCTTCAGTTGCAAGAACTTTGTGGCTACAAGAACTGTGCTCGGGTGCTCCATGTTGATAAAATTTTGCAAGAACTCTTCTTTGGAAGTTGAATTTTGATATAATCAGAGACGGTGCCCATTCATCAATAATTTGAACTTGATAGGGTCAATAGTCATGAGATACATAGCCCCATTGGGAAATACCTTAGCAACTTCATATGGCCCTAGCCACCTTGTACTGTGAGTCATAAAGTAATTCCCAATCACCTTGCTGAATTCTTTTTTCTTTGATAAATTTTTTGTGCCATTTGACTCTTTTAATTTGCACAATTTCAATATGTTGCAATGCAGATTTCCTCAGCTCATCTAATTCATTCAACTGCATGATCCTTTCTTTATGTGCCGCAGAAATTTCCATCTCCAACTCCATAACACTTATGAGAGTCTTGTGCTCAAATTTGATAGGAATCATGGTTGTCTTCCCATATAGTAGCTCAAATGGGGTGAAGCCTATATTTTTCTTCTATGTATTCCTATAAGCCCAAACTGCTTCTCATAATCTATTTGCCCAGTCCTTTCTGTGAATATTCACTATTTTGGTGAGGATGGCCTGAAGCTCTCTATTTTTCACCTCAACTTATCCATTTGCTTGAGGGTGATAAGGAGTGGATTTTATGTGCCTAATGTTATATTCACTAAATAATGTTGTAACAAGTGTTCAGGTGAACTACATTCCTTGATCAATCGCTATTTCTCTGGGTACTCCATACCATGTGAAAATTTCTTCATAAATAAATTCTGTAGCTTTTTTGTCTCTTGCATGCTTCATTTCATTGACTTCTACCCACTTAGTTACATAATCAGTGCAAACCAAAATATAGGACTTATCATCAGGTGGAGGATCAATGGGTCCCACAAAGTCTAATCCCCACTTGTCATAGGGAGTGACTACTACTTGAGGATAGAGTGGCATCTCATCTGACTTAGTTGGCCTACCCATCCTTTGGAATCGATCATATTTCCTTGTATATCTTCATGTATCTTTATGTAATGTAGGCCAATCATATCCTATGTTCAATATTTTCATTGTTGTCCTTTTAGCTACAAAATGTCCTCCACAGGGTTCATCATGGCATGCATGTAGAATTTTATAGGTCTCATCTTCCCTCAAACATCTTCTCATAACCTGATCTGGTCCAATATAAAATAGGCATCTAGCTATCCATGAAAAAGAGGACTTTGCAATCAACAATCTTCTCTCTTTTGGAGAGAAGTGAAGAGGAACTCTCCCTGTTATAAGGTAATTGGCTATGTCACCATACTAGGGTGTCTACACACTAATGGAGAATATATGCTCATCAAGAAAGGAGTCATCTATGGCTTGACTATATTCAAATATTGTTAGCCTTGAAATAAAATCTGCAACAACATTGGCCTTTCCTGGCTTGTCTACAATAGTTATTTCAAATTATTGCATCAATAACAACCATATGGCTAACCTTCCTGAGATTATGGGTTTTTTCTTGAGGTATCTAATGGCTACATGATCATTGTGCAAAAAAATATGATAGCCTATTATATAGTGCCTGAATTTATTCAAGGCATATATCACTGCTAGCATCTCTTTCTCTGTTACTATGTAATTGAATTCAGCTCCCTACAATTTTTTTCTAACAAAATAAATGGCATTTTCAATAGCTTCTGCTTTTTGTCCTAGGAATGATCCTATGGAATAATCTAAGGTATCGGTATGGATATGGAAATGAATTTCCCAATTTGGTCTTTGAAGTATAGGAGCATGAGTTAGAGTTGTCTTTAAATCAGAAAATGCTTTGTCACAACTTTGTATCCATTGGAACTCAACATCTTTAGTCAAAAGAATATATAGTGGGGTTTCTATTTTTCTAAAACCTTTGATGAAACATCTATAATAGCCTCCATTTCCTAAGAAACTTTTAACATCCTTTTGTTTTGCAAGTATAGGCAGATTATTGATTACCTCATTTTTTGTAGGATCAACTTGAATTCCAAGGTGGGAAATGTAGTGGCCAAGATCGACACCTTCCTATATCATCATGAAGCACTTTTCACTCTTTAAGGACATATTTTGGTCTTCACATCTTTGTAGAAATTTCTTCAAATTTTCCAATGCTTCATCAAAACTAGCACCATAGGTAGTAAAATCATCCATATAAATCTCCATACAATTAAGGGAGATATCTTAGAATATGTTGATGATTGCTCTCTGAAAAGTGGTAGGGGCATTGCATAACCCAAAAGGAAGGAATTAATAGGTGTATGTCCCCCATGGATATGTGAATGTAGTATTCTCTTAGTCTACTGGTACAATTTGAATCTGATTGTAACCACTGTATCTATCAAGAAAAGAAAAGTACCTATTATCGGCAAGAGATTCTAGGACTCGATCTACAAAAGGTAGGGAAAATGATCCTTCTTAGTAGTAGCATTGAGCTCCCTATAGTCAATAAAAACTCACCATTTTCCTCCCTTTTTGGGCACAATCACCAATGGAGACACCCACTAGCTATCTGAAATAGGGTAGATAAATCCTGCATCTAGTAGCTTTTGCAGTTCTATTTTGACAATCTCTCTTAGTGCAGGGTTGATTCTTCATTGTGCCTACCTTACAAGCATACAATCATCTGTGATATATATCTTATGAGTGCAAAGCTTTAGATATAGTCCCTTCATATCACAGTAATCCCAGGAAAATGCATTTTAATGGGCTTTTAGCAAATTTTCCAATGTCAACTATTGTCCCTCACTCAATTTACTATTTATATTAAGATGTTTTCCTTCAGAAACCTATACTTGTGTAGTCAATTCTATCATAGATGCTTCATTAATACATGACATGTTAAGTTCATGTGGCAGCACTGTGTGGAGCATACCTATTACTGGAGGAATTTTGTTTCCAGAGAGAGTGGTTGCAAGAATAGTGGTTGTAGGAAGATCAAGAAGAACTGACAGAAGTGTTTGTTCGATGTCCGCGGAACCAGATGCATGAGTAGTGATGATTCCTCTATATAAAAATGGTTTTGAATGATACTAGATAACACTTCATCTTCATCTTGAAGTTGCAGGAGAGGACTTCTTTGGCTTCTTCACCAATATGTGGCCATACAGAATTGTCTTCATTATGGGATAGTTGAGTAGGAAGATAAAAAACAAGCTTTTTAGTGTTCCTTCCATCACAAATGGTCATGTCACTTAACTAAAATCCAATATAAGAATTTTCATTTTCTAATCATATCCGACCAAGGATAATTGGATACCCTCCCAATGTGGCTTTAGGAGAAAGAACCATGAAGTTACAAAGATACTCCCAAGAGTCTAGAATCAGCACAAGGTCTTCTAGCCATCGGGCTTAATAGTGGAGCTATCATCAAGTTGCAGGATAGTAGGAGTGGATATCATGTGTGCAATATCCATTTTCTACAAGATGTCTTTAGTCATCAAATTGATTGCTACTCCTAAGTCAATCAAAGCATTCTTTATGTTTATCCCATTTATAATAACTTCAACTATAGAGCTATCTAGATCATTGTACTTGGTGATAGTTAATTTTCCAAGCATGATGCCAGAAAGTTGCCCCACTCCATGAACTGTAGCTAGGTTCTTATTTTTCCTGCCCCATTTCCTAGGCATTCTTCCTTAATTTCCTTTCCATAGATAGGGACATATTTTATGGCCTGGAATAGGGGTATTTGGACACATATATGCTTTATCTGATCTAGGATATCAAAAGTGGTTTCCTCCTTGTAATCCTTTTTTCTTGGTCACATCTAATCTCTGGGAGAATGGTGGCTCTTGTTTTATTTTCTTGGTTGGAGGCGGTTCAAGATATTTAGGTGCACAAGGCTGAATGGGATCAACTAGAGATTATTCTTGCTCTTCCATAGGAAGCTCAGTGATAATGGGGGTAGAAGGAGCTATCAAGGTGGATCCTAAATGTAGATGTATGCCACTTAAACTCATAACATATGCAAGAAATTGTTGGATCAACTAAATATATAGGCTATTGTTGTGGTTTATTATTTGGGTTGGGTGTGGGTTGGGCTGGTAACTGGGTAGGTTTGGGTAGATTTGCACTTGGATTAGTAGGAGGAGGCATTATAGTAGGTTGTTGGGGTTGAGAAGATGGTTGCATATAGTTGGTTGTCTGATTTAGCCATTGTTGGCCACCTCTCCATTGAGATGTCTCTTGCCAGTTTCCTTCAGGTGGTTGACAAGGTCCTTGAAACTATTTCCAATTCCCCTGAGGTTTTTGCCACTGAGGTGAGGAATTTTGATAATTGGACAAAGCATTTGGAGGGTTACCCCAAGATTGTGGTGGGTATCCTCCATAGTTGGATGGACAAGGTGGTTGCCACTGGTTACCGAATGAATAAGAATTAAAATATGGTCCAGTAAAAGATAATGGATCAGGTGCCATAACTTGTCTTGAAGCCCATGGCCTTTTCTATGTAACAAAGTAGACTTGGTCTTCCTCAATCTGGATTGGTTTGAACTCAGGTGAAATCTGCTTGTTTTCAATGTTAGCTATCACCTTGCATCTGTAGTCCCTCTTCTTCTATGTACAATGAGGGAAATATTCTATCAACATTTCCTCTGCCTCCTCATGTTTCTTCTTATCTTGAAGTGTATCCAACTGAGTAGCTAGATTTTTTATTATATCCTACTTTAAATCTACCAACAAATTAGTAATGTCCATCCTTGAGACTCGACTACTGGATGACTTACCTATAGAGGATTGGTAAGCTCTTCCTTCCTTTGAAGCTGCCCTAGAATAATTCTGGCATATCTTCTTGATATCTTCCCAAGGGACTTAACTGATATCTCCTCTAGCCATCTCATCCAAGGCATCAGTGCAACTTTCACTGATTTCTCTTAGAAAAAAAGAAACTTTTGTGAGTCTTCTTTGAGTGTATGATGTGGAGATTTCTACAGACAAAAAAAACCTTGAAATGAAATCCTCCATCCTCTCATATTCCTTTTGCTACATTATTAAAATGTCACCTCCTCTCATATCACTACCCCTACAATACTCATTGTATTTCTCAAAAAAGGTTTTCTTCATATCTTCCCAAGTTTGTATAGTGTTTCTGCCAAGGCCCATACACCATCTCAATGCAAACTCTTTCAAAATCATAAGAAATAGGTTAGGTATGTGGGCATCAGTAGTATAGTCATAGCTTTTGTAGAGTATATCAAACTCAAACAAGAAGGTATCAGGATTGTTGTGCAATTTCTCACACACGCCCCATTGAAAGTTAGGACCCTCTCTTGGCTTGCCCTTTTGGCCCATTTTTGTGGCTTATCTTTGAAAATCATGGGGTTTTGGTCTTTGGTGCTAGCCTTGGTTGTGGGTGCCTTTGTGTTGTGTTCCTAGTGGTTTTGGGGTCTTGCGGATGTCCTCTCTATGGTGGTCTTCTTTTTCATTCTATTTTTTCCTTGGTATTTTTGTTTGGGTCCTAAGGGTTGGTTTCCTCCCTTAGGCTTTCCTTTGTTTTCCTTGTTTTTGGCATTTTTTCGGAGGTGGAACCAGGATGGGACTTAACTTTGAACTTTCACAAAGTTCATAGTTTTGTTCTCATTCCCGTTCTGGCTCTGGCACCAGATCCACTTCCCGATCTCCTGTTTTCTTCATTGCTTTGTTTGTCTTCAGCCTTCAGGTTGATTTTATTCCCTTGGTTTTGTATTTGCCTCTCTTTTTCCTTCGTTGGTTAGAGGCGGAACCGAGATGGAACTTCACTTTGAACTTTCACAAAGTTCGCGGTTCGATTTTCATTCCCGTTCTGGCTCCGCTTCCTACCTTCCCATTTTCTTCATTGCTTTGCCCATTTTTGGCCTAAGGGTTGGTTTCCTCCCTAAGGTTTTCCTCGGTTTAATTTGTTTCCATTTTGTCAAAGGCGGAACCAAGATGGAACTGAACTGTGAACTTTCCCAAAGTTTGTTGTTTAGTTTTCATCCCCGTTTCAGCTTTGCCTCCCGTGTTCTTGTTTTCCTTGTTGTTTTGTTTGTTTTTGTCCTTCGGGTTGGTTTTATTCCCTTGGTTTTTTCTTTTCTTTTCTTTTCTTTCATTTGTCACAGATAGGACCGCGATGGAACTTAAATTTGTACTTTGGAAAATTTTGCGGTTCAGTTGCCGTTCCCATTTTGGCTCCATTCTGCTGGGGTTGGTTTCATTTTCACCTCCGCCTATTTCCCTTCCTTTCCAATCTTGGTTTTTTTTCCTCCCTGCCTATTTCCCTTTCTGTTCCTATTCCTATTCCGCCTCTGCTTCCACTGGGGTTAATTCTATTTCCACCTTTGGCTATTTTCCTCTTCATTCCTATTCCTGTTTTGTATCTACCTCCGCCTATTTTTGGTTCCTCTTTCTCTTGGGTTTTGATGATATTTTTGAGCATTAATGGTGGCCCATTTGAATGTAGGTTGGATCGAGCTGGGGAAGAGTGGGTATACTTTGAAGATTTGGTAGGATCTGTAGGTGTAATCAAGTGCATTTGATGGCTACTATCACAAAACCCATCCCTGCATGCAAGGTAAATTTGGTTGGTGGCCATTTATGGTGGGAATACATGATTTGAAGGGGCTCAACTTGGCTTTATTCGATCTGAGTTGCTCCTTCACCCAACAAGGATTTGATCGATGGCTTGTTTTCTAGAAGATGTTTTGTGCACATTTTTGTTAGTGCGGGTGAGGCATTAATGGTGGCTATGGCTCGAGAAAATGTACCCGACTTTGTGCGATCCTAGATCGATCTGAAGGGGCTTTTGTTGTATTCATTGTTGGACAATGAGTTATTGCTAGTTTTTGGGGCCAATTTGGTTGGTGTCTGAGCTTCTTTATAACCCTACCTGTGGTTCACACAGGCATGTTCTATAAGTATGGCCTTTCGCCTCTTTTGTAAGGGTTTGTTCTCCCAATAGTTGATTGAGCAGACTAAGTCATAAGACTTGTAAACAATAGATTTAGCAGTAGAGTAGCATTTTAGAAGATTAGAAGTTAGTTTTTACATTTCAAAGCAAATTTTGTAACAAACTGGAATTGTTGCAAATGTGATAATTCAATACAAAGTGGAGACATTGTGTTATGACTAGTGACTTCTTTGCATTAAATAATCCTACATGGTTCTTGTTCTACCTTTTAAATTGCTTGGAAATGTTTGAATATATCATAGGTTTAATTAGTAATGCTTGTGATTTAATGCTTGGAGTGTTGTAGCAATCCCTGGTTCATACTTTTGCCAGCTTCTTAATTGTGGGAATGTTGTGCAAGGTCAACCTGTACCTCATATTTATGTGCTTAGTTCAACTGTAGATATTCATCCAATCTTATTGATGAATGCCCATAGTCTGAAAATATTTAACACCTTAGAAGATTGCACTATTTTCTACAAGATTGCAGGTATAGCCTGGGTTGAACAAAAATTAATTTAAGGGATTGGTTCATTCCAAGTATTTCATCATTTGCATTGTTAAGCTTAGAAGTAGTGTTAACATTAGGACTTCTGAAACCCTAATTTTTTGTTGTTTCTTTTATTATTTGGTTAGAACTAGAAATTTGAGCATCACTATATCTTAAAATCTGATGAGTTTAGAGCATTCAACATTTGTACATAAGGCCCCTTGTGATTACCAACATTTTCACATTTATCACTGAGTACGTTCTACTGCATTTTCATGACCTAACACCCATGAGACCTTGGGGTTATCTCTTTCTTCATAGAGATCAATCTTTCAAGAGAGATAGGATAAATTTTATTCTTTTTGAGTTGTCATGCAAAAACACCAAACAATAGGATTGGTGCTAGAAGGAGGGCATGAACAAGCAAGCTGGAGAATTTTCTAAACACCATTTCTCCTGAGAGGCTTAGAAGGAGTACCAAATCTATACCAGGAGAAGAAGAGTTTCAATAATTGCCACCTCCAACCAGGTCAAGAAGGACCAAAAGAGGGGAGGAACCATCATCCAATCCATCATTGCCACCGTCATCACCGTCATCCACCTCATCTTCATCCAATTCGAAGACTGGTTCCATTCCACAACCCCGACTAGTCATCCATCAACCATTACCACCTCCACCAATGGATTTCTTGGAAATCAACCCATCACCTCTGACATTCAACAACTACAATGTTATACCCAAGAACCCTAAGAATTTTTTTTCTAGGTTTCACACAAATGACCCTAATAGAATGACAAAACAAAATATTAGGATCTTTCAGACTTGTTTGAGAGATAGAGGGATTAATTATGAGGATGTTGCATGTAGAATTTTCCCCTATTATCTAGGAGAGGAGGCGTTTTATTGTTATAATCATTTACCTACTACATCCATCCATAACTAGATTGAGCTTGAGGCCACATTTCTACTAAAATTTAAGATTCCCATTAGTGCTAATGAGCTTCATATGTAGTTTACAGGAGTCAAGAGAGAATTTAATGAGCCTATAGGATCATTCAACAATAGGTTCCACTGAGCATACACTAGACTTCAAGCACCTTATGCTAGAAATGAGGACACTACCCTAGAGGTCTACTTCGAATCCCTTGACAACCTTACATCCACCTTCCTTAAGTGTTGAACTAATCCCCCAACTACCTTGCTCACTGCATATACAGAGGCTATTAAGGTCAGTACCAACCTGAGACAACACTTTTCAGGACCTCTACCATCTCTAGGGCTTGTTGCTCACCCAATCCAAGTCCAATCTCTCAACCAAGCTCTAACTAATCACATGCCTATCATGAATCCCATTCCATAGTTGCCTCTAGTGCCTCACCTAGGTCATCCAATAAACTAGGTCCAACCAATACCCGGTTATCCCCCAAAAATGCTAACCATCCCCTCCATTCATAGTCACAAGCTAGTTTCCCTACATATTTGCAGAACTCAAAAGTTTTGAATTGGTCTAATATTTCTGGAGGAGTGTTAGGATACTCCCCAAACACTATGAATCTGGTCCCTTACAACAATCCTGATAAAGAAAGGTTAGATGAGCTAACTGAGCAAGTGAAGAAGCTGAACATGGAGGTAACCTACTTGAGGAAATAGAATAGCGAACTCCAAGCTAATCTAAAGAGCATGCAATCAAGTTATAATAGAGGGAAACACTATGAAAAAAGTTAGAACTTTGAAAGAGGACAAGGTTTTGGTTAGAACTTTGATATAAGTCAACAAGGTGGACAAGGATTTGAAAGAAGGTAGCCACCTCAGAAGAATAGGCCATGGAACACTGGGCCTAACAATGGAGGAGTCCCCACTCCACTGGATCAACCTTCCAATCCAGAGAAACCTCCAAGTGGTGTGTACTTAGAAGAATCCACTTTTTCTGGATGGTGTAGGCTTCATAAGATAAGTCAACGCTTTGAGCTTGACTGCCCTGAATTTTGAACTGCTGCTTCCATTTTTCAATATGAAGTTGAAAACAACTCCACCGGCGAAGAATTGGTGCCCTCAAATCCCTATGATTCCCCAATTTTAGAGTTGAATCATGCTCCTTTGCCAAGGGATGAGGAGAATGAACCAAAAGAGGATTCAAGTAGCTAGAATGGGGAGGTTGAACAAGTGCTCAATGAAGATGAAATCTCTCAACTATTTGATGAAGAAACTAAGAATGCCAATGGCCCATTGGATGTTGAAGAAGTGCAGATGTTTCAGAAAACTATCAGAAAGTATGATCTAAGGAGCAAGCCCCACAGGAATCCACAAGCTGGAGGAATGTTTACTACATCTACCCCTCCACACAATTTTACTACTCCACCAGATCCACATGCTAATAACACATAATACCTCCCAAAAGAAAGACAAACAGATGTTTCCAAAGGAAGCGATGATCATGCAACAAGATATAGGAAGGTTGGTCATTCTAAGGAGGTCCACATTGATACGAATGTGGAACAACTGGGAGAATATGTCACTGAGGAACTCAGAAAAGTGAAAATGAGTCTTAATGCTTTTGAGTTATTAAGAATTCCTGAAATTAGAAATGTAGTCCTAGGGTTCTTTAATTCAAGTATAGTGACACAAGGAGTAGCAACCAATGAGGCAATTTGAAGGCCTCCTAGTTCACAAGAACCCCAAAGGTCCTAGTTAGTCACAACCTAGGGATAGGGGTAAAGAAAAAGATAAGGGTTGGGTTACACAAGCTAACTCACAGTTGAATTTATTCCAAGGAAAAATGGAAACCCCTCCTTTTCTGATCTCTATTCATATATTTGGTAAAAATCTATACAATTTCCTCTGGATTCACGAGAATCCATGAATTTTATGCCATTTTTTGTCTATAGGGCTCTTGGTATTACCCCTACAGCCTCTTAGAAGAAGGTCACCCAATTGGACAAAATAGAGGTGAATATAGTAGGAGAACTAAACATGATTCCCATGCAAGTTGCCTTAGAACCAAGAGTACAACAAGTACTTAATATTCAAGTAGCTGACATTCCTGAAACTTATGGTCTGATCTTGGGTAGAGATTTTACCAAGGAACTAAATGGATACACATCCACAGACCATTCCCACATGTGGTTCCCCTGGAAGGGAGTCCAAATCATATCAGAATTAAGAGAGAACCGAAGTATTCCATTAGTAAATATCAAAATAATTCAAATGAGATACTGGTATCAAAAGTCAGTATGGAGAACTGTGCACTAGCCTCCCCTGCTTTAGATATAGAGGAAATCTTAGTGCTGCAAATCTCTTTTGGTGAATCCACATTAGAAGCGAGCAACTCCGAAGTGAAATTTGAACAAACAAAGAAACTTGATGATTAGGTAGATAAACAACTCAGTTTGTTGGATAACTTCAAGGAGTTCATCCCGAAATGTGTAGAAGATCAAGTTCAGCTAGGTAGAAATATGGATTTCAAAGAATTTCTTCTTCCTAATTGGCGTAGAGTTCACGATGCTCCTCATTCTGAATTGGAATGTTGCTTGTGTCAAACTGTAGTGGAACAGATATAAAAGCACATTAACACAACACCAATTATTGAGTTAAACATACAGAACCTTCAAATTAATCTAAAAGGGAAGGACCCAAAATCTCCTGAAGAGCCTCCGGGTGGCAACAAGGAAAAAGGTACCCAAGAAAGGTAGGAGCTAATGACTGTTGGACATTAAGGTTTGATGGATCTAGATCCAAGAAAGGTGCTTGAGCGGGGCTTGAGCTGATCAGTCCTAAAGGTAAAACCTACTTTGCTGCTCATAGACTCTAATTCCAGTGCACTAACAATGTAGCTGAGTATGAAGCTCTAGTTCATGGACTATTGATGGCATTAAGAAAGAAAGTCAAAATTCTGCAAGTGTTTAGAGATTATGAGCTAGTGGTCAGGAAAGTAAGGAAACAATAGTCAGGTCATGACAGAAGGATGACCAATTATAGACATAGAGTATGGGATCTTATTGAAGGATTTGATGCCTTCAACATTCAGTTGATACCTTGAAGTAAGAATCATATTGTTGATTCCCTTGCACAATCCGCAAGTACATTGCAGCCCGTATCACTTTTAGGCTTAAATAAGTTCATTGTGGAGCTTATTCTAGTACCCTTAGTGCCTGGCAATGTCACCAATTTTCAACTATTTGAAGATGATAAGCATATTCTTGATTTTATCACTAGCTGTGATGTGTTTGCTTCTCAAGTAATTGATGAGGTTGAACCTCAAGAGGCTGAAATTGACCTAGAAGGAGTCCTCAATCTGAAAATTAATACCTTCCCAAGAGGCATGATGCAATTGGAAAGGATCTTTGATCTAGACAAGATAAGAGATCAGGAGCATAAAATGAAAAGGGAATCCCTCAACTATCAATGTGAAACATACAACATGGGGACCCAAAGTGATGTCAAAAATGTCTTTATTGGTAAGGTGTGCACTCTAGATGAGAGGAAAGGGATTATTGATGTCTTGCACACATATCAGGATGTGATAGCCTAGAGTTATGATGACTTAAGGACATATGACACTTCGATCATCACACATACTATCCCCCTCAAGTCAAATGTCAAGCCATTTAGACAAAGACAAAGACCAATTAATACTCTCCTAGAGTCCATTATTCAAAAGGAAGTGCCAAAGTTAATTTCAACACAAATGATATTCCTAGTAAGACATTAAACATGAGTTGAAAACTTGGTTCTAGTCATGAAGAAAAATGGAGAAATCAGGTTGTGTGTTAATTTTAGGAACCTGAACAGAGCATCAGAAAAGGATTATTATCTAGTCCCTTCACTAGATGAGGTGCTTCAAATTGTTAATGGATCTCAGATGATTTCCTTTTTGGATGGGTACTTTGGATACAACTAGGTCATGGTCCAATATGAGGATAGGCACAAGACTACCTTCACTACGAAATGGGGAACCTTTTTTTACCAAAGAATTCCCTTTGGATTAATCAATATTGGAGCTACCTTCTAAAGGGCTATGGATATTGATTTCGAGGACATCATTGGAAAGTGTATAATCATCTACATGAATGATTTGATAGTCTTTTCCAAGAAGAGAAGTGATCATTTTGCAGATTTATGTAAAGTATTCCAGAAATCCAAGGAATTTGGCATTTCACTTAATCCAAAGAAGTGAATCTTTGGAGTCACTGAGGGAAAGTTGTTAGGACATTTTATTTTAGAATGAGGTATTACCATTGATCCTGAACGAGTGGAGGCTATACTAAAAATTTGACCCCCTGCAAGCAAGAAAGAAATGAAGTCATTCTTTGGAAAGATTAACTTTGTCAAAAAATCTCACTAGATTTGCAGAAATAATCAAGCCATTGAATGTCATGTTGAAGCAAGAAGAAAAGGTTGAATGGAATACAAAGGCTAAGGAAGCATTTGCAGAAAACAAGAGTGGTATTATTGAGGCCCCTATTTTGGTGAGTCCTGATTATGCTAAGCCATTCTGTATCTATGCATTTTCTTCTGATCACTCATATGTGGGCTTGTTGACACAAAAGACTGATCAAGGGAATGAGCATCCCATAGAATTCATAAGTGCACCTTTGAAAGGTGTGGAATTGAGATATCCTAATGTTGAAAAGCAGGCTTATGCCTTGATCCAAAGTGTGAAGAAGTTTAGGCACTATATACTGAGAAACAAGGTCTTTGCTATAGTCCCCGATCCCGCAATCAAGTTGTTGTTGATGTAGAATGAGTTGGCTGAACGTAGATCTAAGTGGGAAACTATGTTACAAGAATATGATATTTAAATTCAACCCATGAAGTTGGTAAGAGGGCAGGGATTGACCAAGACAATGGCAGAAATGGGTCCTGACCTTGTTACCCAACATTATAATCTTGAGGATGTTTCTCTGGGGGATTGGTATGATGACATTATCTACTACCTTTTGAATCAGTAGTGTCCCAAACACCTTAATTCAGTACAAAGGAGAGCTCTACATTTGAAGAGTGGTAGTTTTATGATGAAGGGAGTTGTCTTATACAAGAGAAATCATGAAGGTGTCTACCTGAGATGCCTAGGGAAGGAAGAGGTAGGGAGAGTAATGACTGAATTTCATGATAAATATGGCACAGGCCATGGTTCAATACCTTCCACTGCAAATCAAATCCTGAGGGAAAGCTATTATTGGCCTATCTCATTCAAAGACACACATCACCATGTGAGAACTTGCCATGTGTGTCAAACTACAGCAATCAGGTAGAGGTGTGCAACTCTTCCATTTAGCCTATCATAGAGGTAAAATCATTTGCACAATGGGGAATGGACTTCATTGGTCTAATCAACCTATCTTCATCTGTAGGCCATAGGTATATTCTTACTATAACTAATTATTTTACTAGATGGACAAAGGCTTTTGCTTGCAAATAATGCACCTCTGAAGTGGTAATCAATTTCATGGAATCAGGTATTGTAAACTGCTTTGATTGTCCATTGGCTCTAGTTAGTGATAATGGGCCTGCATTTGGATCATTAAATATTTCTAACTGGGCTTATGATCATGTAATTGCAATAAAATTTGCATCCAATTACTATCCACAGGGGAATGGTTTGGCTGAGCCTTCCAATAAAAATCTATTGGAACTCATCCGGAAGCTACTAGAAAAGAAACTCAAGGATTGGCATACCCAACTTAGATTTTCTCTTTGGGAAGGCCACACTAGACAAAAGACATCCTTAGGAATCTCTCCTTATCACTTAGTGTATGGCTTGGAACCCATATTTCCCATTCAGTTGAAGATCCCTACCCTGCAATTCATCAATGAATATCATGATGGAGAGGATAAGCATGAAGCATGCTTAACTGAATTGTTACACCTTGAAGTGAGAAGGGATAAAGCACTAGAAAACTTTTCCAAACATCAGGGTATAGTGAAAAGATGGTTTCATAGGAGAGCCAAGGTGAAGGCCTTTAGAATCTTTGACTTGGTTCTCTATTGGGATAAAGCCCATGAAAAAAAGGGGGAGGATGGAAAATTTGATAGACTTTGGCTCAACCCTTATCAGATTGCAGAGATTCTAGGAGATAATTCCTTCCATTGGAAAACCCTCACTAGAGGAGATATCCCATTGCTTGTCAAAGAGCAGTATTTGAAGCATTATTTTTAGTCTTGAGTTGTTCTCAGCTCTGTCCTTGTACATAAGTAGATTAGGTTTCCTTTTTATTTTTTTGTTGTTGCTTTGAGTTGGGTTTCTTTGTTTTTCCTTGCTTTCTTGTTGTTTTTGGTTTGGGTCTCTGCTTGTCTGTTGCTCTGGTTTTGGTTTGCTTTGTTCTACTTGGGTTGGTTTTCCCTATTGCTCTGGTGTTGCTTTGGGGTCATCCTACTTTCCTCTGGGCTTGTTGCATCTGTACAACCGACTGCTTGTCTGGGTCTGCTCTAGGATTTCTTTTACAAACTCTTATTATCTTTTCAGATTCATTCAAACTGGTATATTTTCTTCATCTGATGTTGCATGGGTTGGGAATTAGTGTCACTTGACTAGGTTAAATTCTAGAATGTATTTGGGTCCTATATCTTCACACAAATCTTAATAATTTTGAGGTCGCATATGGTATTTAGGAGGTCTGACTGGGTGAAAAATCTTAAATTCTACTCCAATGCCACTGTGGTTCTCATCCTTGAGTGTGGGCTTCATTTCGTGCAAGGTGAAAAGTAAAGCTTTAAAAGAAAATCTCAAAGAGAATATCAAAAGAAAAGAAAGGGAAATACTAAAAATAAAAATAAATGTTCACCTTTTTAAGGGTATCCTAGTATCTCAACTGGGGCTATGGATGCCTGGCTGGTAGTAGAGCTATGCTAGGGAGATTCATAGTGAATAACCTCACTAGGGCTATGGATGCCTGACTGGCAGTGAGGCTCTATCCAGGTTGCTTTTGAAGTTAGAATCTTTATGTAGCCATGTCAGACTGAGTTTGGTCCTTTTTGCAACTTAGGAAAGGGAAATGAATGCATATGCACATACTTTTACCTTGGTACAGTAAATGTTGGATTGTTAGTGATTTCAATAACCTTGTCTTGGTGTAACTTGATGCTTGGCTTGAAACCAAGGATTCAGAGTCCATGACGCCACTTTGTCATCAAAATGGTTTGGAGAATTTCCCCAATAGAGTCACCATTTGTTGTAAAGTTTTGCACACATGCCCCACTGAAAGTGGGGACCCTCTCTTGGCATGTCTGTTTGGCACATTTATGTGGCTTTCCCCCTATTTTGTGTTTATCTTTGAAAATATTGGGGTTTTGGTCTTTGGTGCTTGCCTTGGTTGTGGGTGCCTTTGTGTTGAGTTCCTGGTGGTTTTGGGGTCTCGCAGATTTCCTCTCTGGGTTGGTCTTCTTTTGCCTTCTTTTTCTTCCTTGGTGTTTTTGTTTGGGTCCTAAGGGTTGGTTTCCTCCCTTAGGTTTTCTTTTATTTTCCTTTTCTCTATCATTTTTTCAGAGGCAGAACTGGGATGGGACTTAACTTTTAACTTTCACAAAGTTCATGATTCCTTTCGCTTTCCTGTTCTGGCTCCAGCTCTGGCTCTGCTTCCTGCTCTCTTTTTTTCTTTGTTGCTTTGTTTGTCTTCGGCCTTCAGGTTGGTTTTCTTCCCTTGGTTTTTTATTTTCTTCACTTTTTCCTTCATTAGTCGGAGGCAGAACTAGGATGGAACTTCACTTTCAACTTTCACAAAGTTCATGGTTCAGTTTCCATTCCCATTCTGGCTTTGCTTCCTGCCTTCTCATTTTCTTTGTTGCTTTGCCCGTTTTTGGTCTAAGGGTTGGTTTCCTCCTTTAGGTTTTCCTCGGTTTTATTTTTTTCCATTTTTTTAGAGGCAGAACTAGGATGGAATCGAACTCTAAACTCTCCCAAAGTTTGTTGTTCAGTTTCTATTTCTGTTCGAGCTCCGCCTCCCGCGTTCTTGTTTTTCCCGTTGTTTTGTTTGTTTTTGTCTTTCAGGTTGGTTTTCTTCCCTTGCTTTTCTCTTTTCTTTGCTTTTATTTCTTTTGTTGGAGACGGGACCATGATGGAACTTAACTTTGAACTTTGGAAAAGTTCACGGTTCGGTTCTCGTTCCGGTTTTGGTTCCGCCTTTGCCGGGGTTGGTTCTATTTCCGCCTCTACCTATTTCACTTCCTTTCTCGTCTTGCTTCCATTTGTGCCCTACCTATTTTCCTTTATGTTGTTGTTCCCATTCTATCTTTGCTTCTGTTGAGGTTGGTTATGTTTCCACCTCTGCCTATTATCCTCTATGTTCCTGTTCCTATTTTGTCTTCGCCTCTGCCTGTTTTTGGTTTCGCTTCCGCTTGGGTTTGTGCGTGATTCTATGGCCTTGGGAACTCTAATGGATCTGCTTGGGTTTGATGATATATTGAGCACTAATGGTGACCATTTGAATGTAGGTTGGATCGAGCTAGGGAAGAATGGGTGTACTTTGAAGATTTGGTGGGATTTGCAGGTGTAGTCAAGTGCATTTTGTGGCTGCTATCACAAAACCCATCCCTACATGCAAGGTTGATTTGGTTGGTGTCCATTTATGGCGGGCATACGTGATCTAAAGGGGCTCAACCTGGTTTTGCTCAATCTGAGTCGTTCATATGACTAGCTTGGATCTGATTGGTGGCTTGTGTTCTGGCTAATATTTCACATGCGTTGTTGTTTGCATGGATGAGCATTAATGGTGGGTGTGGCTTGAGGGAATTTACTTGACTTTGTGCAATCCTAGATCGATCTAAAGGGGCTCTTGTTGCATTCATTGTTGGATGATGAGTTATTCCTGGTTGTTAGGGGCCTATTTGGTTGGTGGTTGAGCTTCTTTGTAACCCGAGCTCTGGTTCACGTGGGCATGTTCTATAAGTATGGCCTTTGGCCTCATTTTTAAGGGTTTGTTCTCCCACTAGTTGATTGAGTAGACTAAGTCAGAAGACTTGTAAACAGTAGATTTAGCAGTAGAGTAGGATGTTAGAAGATTAGAAGTTAGTTTTTACATTTCAAAGCAAGTGTTGTAACAAATTGGAATTGTTGCAAATGTGATGATTTAATACAAAGTGTAGAAATTGTGTTATGACTGGTGCCTTCTTTGCATTAAATAATCTTGCATGGTTCTTGTTCTACCTTTTAAATCACTTGGAAACGTTTGAATATATCATAGGTTTAATTAGTAATGCTTGTGATTTAATGCTCGAAGTGTTGTAGCAATCCCTGGTTCATACTTTGGCTAACTTTTTGATTGTGGAAATCTTATGCAAGGTCAACCTATACCTCATATTTATGTGCTTATTTCAACTGTAGATATTCATCTAGTCTTATTAAATGAATGCCCACAGTCTAAAAATCTTTAACACCTTAGAATATTGCACTATTTTTTGCAAGATTACAGGTATAGCTTGGGTCGAACAGAAATTAGTTTAAGGGATTGGTCCATTCCAAGTATTTCATCATTTGCATGGTTACGCTTAGAAGTAGTGTTACATTAGGACTTCTGAAACCCTCATCTTTTGTTGTCTCTTTTATTATTTGGTTAGAACTAGAAATTTGAGCATTGCTATATCTTAAAATCTTATGAGTTTAGAGCTTCCATCATTTGTGTGTAAGGCCCCTTGTGATTACTAGTATTTTCACATTTATCACTAAGTTTTTTCTACTACATTGTCATGACTTGACACCCGTGAGACCTTGGGGTTATCTCTTTGTTCATAGAGATCTACCTTTCAAGAGAGATAGGATAATTTTTATTCTGTCTGAGTTGTTGACGTGCAGAAACACCAAACAACAAGGATCTTCTATGACAAGTCCATAGAACTTAGGAAGGACTGAATCAGGGATATTTTTGAGGTTATCTACTTCATTCTGTTCAACAATGGGAAAATGAAAATTTGTTTGGTTCTACCTATTAGGCCTTTCTCCATTTGCATCAGCCATGCCTGCTTGATAAAATTCCAAAATAAAGGGTTCTTCAATAGGATTTTGATCTTCAAGGGAAACTTCAAAACTGGTCAAGTTAGGGAATATATCAGCAACGGGTTGTGGCTCTTCTTCTTCTTCTTCATTCCTGGGTAGATTTGAAATCTCCACTAGTTGAAATGGCCCTGGATTATTAAGAAGGAATCTCCCATAAGCATCCCTTCTTCTTCTATGCATGCGGTATCAACTCAATATCAGAAAAATCACACAAAGAATGGATGGGGAAAAATAGTGGATCATAACTTCTAACACTAAGAGAAAACTCCAAAAATAGTAAAGCAAAAAATTATCAATGAATCTAAGGGACTTCCTAGTTTGACACCATCCTCGACAAGGCTGCCAAAAATGTCGGCCTCCTATAATGATTTTAATAACTAAGCCTTTATAGTCATGATTCAAACATTGGACATCTGACATGAATAGTCATCTTAATCATCATGAAGGTACATTTAAATTGTCATCCTAGGGACATGAACTTGAAATGGGTCAGCACAGTATGCACACTAGGAACTTCAAAGTAGTCACCTTCATTCTAAAACTAAGAAAGACTCAATACTGAAAGTAAATTGGATGGAAGGAAACAAAACAAATGTTGAACATCACTTAATCAAATCTAAACTAAACATGCATAACAAGAATGAAAAATTTGAGCAGCAAGCAAGAAACTACTCTACTCACTTTGGTTACAGGAACAGTCATAGAATGGAATTCTAGTGGCTACAGGAAATGTCAATGTGAGATTCTTAACTAAGTACTGAATAGAAAATAATACCAATATAACTAAACTAAAGGAACAGATTACTCACCAAGTGCACCCCCTTGGATGATTATCTTCTAAAACTGATGTAAACTTAGATACTCAACTCATAATCTGATTTTATTTATTGGAAAAATGTAAATAAAAAAGTATGCCTGATAGTATTAACAACTTCTACAATAACTTGGCAATCGACTCATCAACTTCACTAACTCTTGAAGAAGGGGGATATGAACCTTATTTATACCAAATAAATAGGGTAGGCAACTCCCACTAACTGAGAGGATGCAATTTAGGGAAAGAAGAGAAAAGAGTGGAAGAGCAGTTACACATGCAGGGGAATCCATTCAAACATGCATGCCCAAACATAGACTTGACCACTATAGTAATTCCTGCAATGCTCAATGTCATTAAAGATCAACATTAGGCAGTTACATGCGATTTCCATGGGAATCTTTTGTCATCATCCTCAATTGACCTTCACGTGACTCCTTAATGTGACCAGCTAGTGGTTGCATTTCTCAACTTAGTGTTTCCAATTATGTCTCCATGGCAATGACAGTACACATAATAATCACATAACTATAACTACCTTAAAGAACATTCATCAATCACATACAAGATTAATATAGATGGTCCACATAATAGGTAAATATCATTATAACTAACAGACATGAAATTAATCCCAAATGTCTAATGTTTAAGAGAAAATATATGAAAGTGTCAACATGTAATATCAAAGTTTGTGGTAACTTTAGCAAATAGACAAGAGATTCTACCCATAACTAGACCAAAATCTAGACTCATCATCACTCATAGTCTATGGATCCTTTTCCTTGGGGATTAGTGAAAGGAATGTGTGGTTGATTGCTCTCAACATTGGCATCTTCTTTATCAACTCTTCCATAGCCAGTGTCACGTCGTACCCAACTATGCCCCTATTTTTTTGAAAGAATCCCGCTAGGAACCCATCTGGCCTAGATTCTTTATCTAGATTTAATTGAAATGTAACCACTATTACTTCCTCCTTACTAATTTTTTTATGCAAGGCCTCATTCTATTTTAGATTGATTATGCTTGGGATGTGGCTGATAAGCTTGTCCCTTACTTCCTTATGCTCCACTTCTTCTCTATTTAGAATTGCTTCAAAGAATCTTACAACTTCATTATTCACTTCTTCTAGGGACTGTATCATTGTACCATCTTCCCTTTTTATCTCTCTGATTTTGTTTCAACTTCAATTTCCTATAACTAATTTATGAAAGTATTTGGTGTTTTTGTCTCCCTCCTTTAGCCATGTCTCCCTAGACTTTTTCCTCCAAAATAATTCTTCTCTCTTTAGAACTTTAGTAAGTTCCTCTTTCAAAACTTTTTCAATTTCAAAATCCTCATTTCAATTTCTTTTCTCAATGGATGTTCATTTAGTGCTGCTAGGGCCTTCTCTATTCTCTCTTTTTCCTTTACTATATCCTTGAAATGTAGCATGTTCCATTCTTTTAGTTTGGTTTTCGCATAGTTCAACTTATAATTTATTTTGTAAAGATGGGAATCATTCCCCACCCTAATCTCCTCCTAGCAAGTTGTAATCAAGTCTAGTAATCTCTCATCCCTAAGCCACATGTTTTCAAATTTGAATAGATTTCCTTTTGGTGGCACATCAAGTTTTATAGACAACTAAATTGGGAAACAGTCTGACCTAGTGTAAGGCAATATCATCACTTGATACACCTTATTTTTCCTTTCCCATTTCCTAAACAATAGAAATTGGTCTAGTATCGCAACAATATAGGTAAACCCTTTTCTTCTATTTGAGTATGTGGACACTCCATTCTTGTCCTATATCTTAATTTATTATTATCAATAAAATCTTGGAAGTCCTGTTGGATATTGGTGAGCCAACCTATTCCTCCATAGTTCACTTCATTAGTCAAAGTAGCATTGAAATCACTAGCTATGATCCCACTTTCCCCATTCAAGTTTGCAAGTCTATTGGAGATATATTTCCATAGGAATCTCTTATTTGCTACTAAAATCAGTCCATAGACATTTATAATAAAAAAATGTTCAGTCCTTTGTAGTGATTTGCATCTCAAAACCAACCAATTCCCTTTCTCAGTAATTACCTCTCCAACAATTGCTAATGGGTTCCAAATGATACCCAGTCCACCCAAGGCTCCTTCTACACTAATAAAGTGTCATTTACATTTCCTCTAGCTTCCTAATATCATGTCACCTTCTTCCTTGTTTAATTTGGTCTCTTGAAGCAAAAAGATATCTACCCTAGATTGGTCAATTTGGTGCTTGACCAGATGCCATTTGTGAGGGGCATTAATTCTCTTGACATTCCATGTTATAACCCTTGTTTCACCTAGGGAAGGATTACATCATTCCCCAATGTTAATTTCATTTGGCCTACACCATTAGCTATAATTTGTAGTTTTCCTTATTTATTTTAGGTCCTCTTTTGCCATTTTTCTTGATGTTTGGATTTTTTATCTTTCAGTTTGATTGCTCCAACATCCTCTCCTCTAGTATCTCACCTTCCTCCACCTCCTCTTCCTCCTTAGATTTTGGTTCCACCTCACTCTCTTCCATTTTATCTTGTAAGCTCACCTGCTCAAGTTCCTTGGGTTAATTCACATTTTTCTCTACCTCAACTTTTGCCTCTTCCTCCCCATAATCTACCTTCAGTTCTTCCTCCTTTTCATCATCAATATTTTTAGAATGGGTTTTTCCCACATCTTTATTTTCTTACATAAACACCTCCACCTCCACAGGTGAGGGAGGTTGATCCTTCCCCTGACATAACAACTTTATTCCACATAACTCCTCTATTTTTAATATTGTGGCCCCATCATCACATGCCTCTTTATAATTTTCCTACCTCTTTCCCCCAATTGAGGCATCAATTGGGTCCTTAGATCCTCCACTACTTCTTGAATCAGTAGGAATTATTTCCATGTCCCTTCCTATAGGGCTACCCTGGACATGCCCCCATACATATTCATTTGCCTTGTTGACATTCAATCTTCTATTGCAAACAAGTGTTCCATGGTCTTTGGATTTTCATATTAGACACAATTTTAGTTGGTCCTCTCTTTCCATCTTTTGGATCCACGTTCCACCTTCCAAAAAAATTTACACTTCCCGTGGGTGGTTTTTTTTGGGGTTAACCCTATGCATATTCTAGTGTAGGTGCTCAAGAATCTATTTTCTACATATTTTTCCACTGAGATGAATGAACCTAAAATTTCCATGATCTCCACTAATGTGTCATCATCCCAAAATTCAATCAGGAGGTTGCATATAAGTGTACCCACATTGCGCGTTCCAAAATATTATGATTCCATGAATCAAATTTGGGGTACCAATCAATCAAGTGTACCCTAGAACTACCCATATAGTGTGGCCAAATACTAAGGGCATTCCATTTCTCTTCTTTGGATGGGAATTCTACCAAGAAAAGTTGGTCTGGTTATGCCCTAATATGGATTTGGTTGCCCCATTTCTTTTGGAACCACTTGCCTATTTCCTCAATTAAGCACCAACCCCCCATTTGAGAAATATCGAATTTTCCATAAGCCTTTCAACATCATTTTTTACTCGTGTCTTGTCTACTTTAGAAGAATGCTTCACTAGATTAGGCTTTGGAAACTTACCAATCAAGTCTACATACTGGTGTGAGGGGACTTCATCCATAATCACCTTCTCTTTTCTATTCCATTGTCTATTAATGCACTCTTTGTTTCCATTCATTTCATCCCTCCAATTGGTCAAGGTATTCACCCTCAGCTACCACCTTTCCTAGAACCACCCATGTCCATTCCCTAATGAACTATTACTACTCAAAGTCCCCCTCTTATTGATATTTAGATTTTGGTTAGTTCTCCATCATTCCACCCTCGTTTCCCCCTATCTTTTTTTCCATCCTTGTAGACGAGTCTATGGGAGTGAGGATCCTTTCTCCCATCCCCTTTTCCTATGGATCAACTCCAGGACTTGGCAATTCTTTCCATAGTGTTTACCTTTGTGCTTAGGATGGAACTTTTCCACCCATCTACCACCTTCAAACACCCATTATGGCCTATAAACTCTTTCATTTTCCTTCCTTTCTCTTGCAACATCCCTTGTCGAGTGTGAATCCTCTTCAACATCGCCCCACTCTTTCCCGTTCAAATCACTTGATTTTATTTTCTCATTTATTGATTTTTAATATTTATAAATACACATTATATATATTGAATAAATAATACAATAATAAATCCTTACAATAAAAAAATATAGAAAAATAAACCTAAATGAAACTCTAGGTGAGGATAAAATTAAATCATGAAATGTGTCATCCTATGAATTGAGACAAAAAACACATGACCTAAGTAAGCTCCAGTAGCTAGTGTGAAGAGGGACCTAATTAATTAGTAAAATACCCTTTTATTTAGCTAAAACCTCTACTGATGAATGCATAAAAAAAGGTGTCTTAGAAACTAGGTTGAATGAGATACCCATGTACAAATAATAAGATCTCTCATAAATAGAGAAAAATGAAAAAAAATTGTGAGAGAAACTCCTCTCCAAAATAGAGAAAGGAATATGAAGGACTAAGAAGCCTCAAAAAAATATCTCAAAAACAATAGGAACATGAAGATGAACATGAAGAACATCAATAAATTGTGAAAAAATTGCAAATGACTATAAAAATGACTAATATAGTGTTATAATTGAAGAAGCTCATTTAAACAAACATGATGATTAGGACCAAAATAACAAATATATGCACATGAGTTACCCCAATGAAACTAATTGTAAAATTACTAGATAACAAACCAAGGTAACAATCTGATAGTAAAAAATATAAATTGCACATCAATCTATATGAGTGAGCCCAATGATACTACTCAACTAATGCACAGTATAATGAAAGTAAAATGTATAATTTTCAATATTTTAAGGAAAAAAATCACTTAAACATTGAATTTCACCTCCAAAAATAGGAATGCAAGAGCGTTTATATGGTCATTTTTCCATGTCATTTAAATGCATGGGTAACTAACCACTACATCCACCTAGTACATAATAATATAAACTAGACACATATCTCACTATAAAATGAAACCAAGGAAGAATTAACACCAAAAATATGATACCTACCATAATGTTGAGAAGGGAAAAAGATGATAGGTCCATTAAAATAATATTTCACAATGGAGTGCATGAAAGAAATGAGACTTCATCAACATTTGCATAAGATTATACCTATAACTGAAAAATTGTATGCAAAACAAGGCACACATGCATGAAGGTAGATAAGGTTGTGATTGCAAACAATAAATAAAACACAAACAAAAAAAAACATGTCACCTTATCATATATCTATCTATTTGTGTGGAAATTGAATACATACATCACAAAACTAGTCATCTAATTTGAATAAAACCATAAAGGGAATGAGAATGGATATGATAATAATCTTGGTGTTGTCTAGATACTTATGAAATATATGCCACCCATGTTCTCCTTCCTTGTTAGTGAAGGAGAAATTAGAGAGATAACTATATGATATTATCTTATCTCTACACAAGAAATAGGATATTGAGAAAATTATTTCTCATAATCTCCTATTAGTGCTCAAAGTTTTAGGTTCCTAAATACAAAAATCTAAGATTTTTTTATATACCATGTTTTCCAAACATAGGGAAACTAGTGAATAATTTATTATGGTGGATAATACCTCCATTGATGTTAGGCTCTATTTAGTCAAAGGGGGTTTCCCTAAGATGTTGTATTAGATACAAACATAACAAATAAGAATAAGAATTGACAAAAACCACACCCAAGATGTAGTACACCCCTATTTGTCTACATAGAGTGTATATGTGCTAGTTGGACAATGAAATACTTACAAATTCATGAAGTAGATCAATAACCATGTAAAGTGTCTAAGAATTTGTCTGTAGTAACCCCTAATATTATTATGCACATCTAGACAAGGAAGTAAAGGTAAATAAAATAACACAATATAAATACATATTCATTTATTCTTTGAGTGAGTTTGTGAGATTGTAGGTTGAGAATGAATTGGATTGGTTACTTTATTTAGTTAGGCAATAGGGTCACGTGTCTTATAAACCAAAACATGTGATTATTAAAATTCACTCTATGATACCTCAATGAAAATACCAATGAATACTATACCTTTTGCTTCCACATATAAGCTAGGATCTATGCATACATGTTAGCAAATAGATAAAATTACAACACATATAAATGGACATGAACTAATTATGTATGAGTAGACCCATATATATCTTGTATTATTCTGATAAAATACCTTGAAAAATATTTTGAAAGGATTTTACTACCTTCCAAATGATGAACTAATTATAACTAATACTAAAATCATTAAATGTAATTAAAAAGACCAATGAGATCTTAAAAATAATATGAAATACTCATGGAAATATTTAATAAATGCTATATCTACACATTAAGATATTTTTTCTAAAATTATAATGTTGTATATTACACCTTCAGGATAAGACCTAATAAAATTCAATAAAATATACCCTCAACCATTTACTTGGGATATTTTATTTTACTAGTTTGGAATATGTCTTTGTTGTTTTCTATAACCCGTTGTCATATCCTTCTCAAAGTTTAAAATTTATAAATATATACAATTCAATAACAACACATAAATTTGGTAGAATAACCTTGGTCATCTACAATAGGATAGGTTTTCCATGCTTTATTTCATCATCTTCACATGGACACACACATGGAATTGTGCCTTTGATATAAAAAATATATGTATTATACACAAATAAAAGTCCATAGGTACAAAGATATGTGAAAGAACTATCTTTTATCTAGTAACATTACTTGCTAGCTCATTAACGTGTTCTATATAATGTAAGGAGATAGATAACTCTTACTTCAATTTCTTATGAAACCTTAAAAAAGAATACGATATTAAAAACTTGACATGAAATATAAGGTTAAAAATAATAAAAATTGTGAGATATATTATCTAAAAGTTCCATGAGGTTCATTAAGAATTAAGTTCAACTATCACATAAATAAAAACCTATAAATTTTTATAATTCACCATGGAATCTATATTTGAATCTATGATCTTTAGATGGAAAATGTTTTTTTATGAAGGAAAGACATGTTGGATTAGTTCTAGATTTAAATTTTATTATTAATAAAATCTTGGAAGGTTTAGAGGAGTGGTTGAGGTTAATAATAATAGATGTTAGAGTGTGATATTAGTTGGGAGGTGGAAATGAGGAATGAATGGTTTCCTTTTGAAATTAGATAGTAAAAATAGATGTACATGAAGGACCGGGTGTCTTTAAGTTATCTCAGCACCCACATAAAAATATGTGAATAGTATAATTTATTGAGAACATTGTGGGAATTTGATGCAAAGTGGGCATGGCAACTAGAAACTTGAATTTACTTCTATAAGCCCAACCAAAGTTTAAAAAGAAAGGTTTATGGGGGAATGTAGGAAAAGGAGGTCCATAATCAGAGGTAGTATAGAGGTGCAAGGAAATTCTACAAGTAGTAGAAATGATGTGGTGAAAACATGTGGAACTGGATAAGGAAAGTAGATATATAGAGAGAATGAAAAATTCTAGATCCACTTCAAAAGTTTTCAAAGATGATGAAGAGGAATATTAAAGAGATATAAGGAATAAATGAAAGAACATTAGAATGGTAAGATAATTCTAAATTACAATTCGATTCCAACAAATAGAGAAAGTAAATGGAAATAACATGATATAAGGAATAAATTAAAGAACATTAGAATGGTAAGATAATTCTATTATTTGTTGTCCCTATTTTTTTGGTCTTGGTCATGGCTCTATTCTTACTACTAGTCTATTTTCTATTGTTTTTCTTGTCCTATTATTGATTGTTTACATTGTATTTGACTACTTTGTTTTATCAGGTTGTTCTGCCAGTTGTAAGCTTTGTATGGAAATATCCTTTGTTGTAAAAGGATCATGGCTCTTTCAAAATACCTTCTTACTTTATCAAAAACATGATATAAGGAATAAATGAAAGAACATTATAATGTTAAGATAATTATAAATTACCAAATGTGGAGTCCGAAAAATAGAGAAAATAAATGGAAATAACATGAAATGGTTGTAAATACTAACACAACATATAATTAATAGTAAATTTTCACTCTCATGGATTGCTCACTCTCCCACCCAAGCAATTATTTTAATGTTGATTCGAAATAGCCCTCTTGCAACTCTGAAATAGAGAAAATAAATTAAATATTTATAAACATATTAGGAATATATGAAAGAAAATTAGAATGGTAAGATAATTGTAAATTACCATTGGATTCCAACAAATATAGTTCAAATAAACATAAATAACATGATGAAATGATTTTAAATCCTAACACATCTAATTAATAATAAATTTTCACTCTCATGGATTGCCCACTCTCCCACCCAAGTGAATTTTTGAATGTTGATTTCAAACAGCTCTCGTGGAGCTCTGCTACCTCTTGTTCTCTTGTGTTACAATATGTCTTGCCAAAGTGTGAGCTAGTTGTAGGTTTGTCTCAGCCTATGGTTGTGGTTTCATATGTACCTCCTACTGCAAGTTTTGATGTGGGCTCTCCTACAATTCCCTCTAGAGGAGCTAATATTTTTTTTATGCTATGAGGTCAAATATTGTGGGGGTGTACACTTGGTGGCTACTGAAGTGTGCGTATGTTGCTCCTATTATCTCCTTCGAGCATTATTTTCCTACTAGCAGAGGTTTTTTTGTTGTTGGATCTTCTTCTTCTATGGATAGGCAAAGTATTTTAGATTACGGTCTATGGCTTTTAGATTCTCATCCCCTAGCTTTGAGGCCATAGAATCCCTCATTCAATCCCCTCAAGGAACTTGTTGATATTATGCATGTTCGGGTGAGATTTCCTTATCTCCCCTTATAGTTTTGGGGTTCCTCTTCTCTTCGGGACATAGGTAATGCTCTTCATAGATTTTTAAAAGTGGATGAGGATTCCTTGAATTATATGTACACCCCTATGCTTACATTTTGGAGGTTGATCTTTCTTAGGAACTACACGAAGAGGTTGTGCTCCAAGTGAAAGATTGGTCTCAGTCTTAGCTCGTGGATTATGAAGGTATCTCATTTCATTACAGATATTGTTTTGCTATTGGAAACTTGGATCATGATTTCTCTTGTAGCTCTCATCCTGCTTCTTCTTCTACATGGTGGAAGAATGCCCTCAAGGACCATCTAACTATGTAATCAGATAATTCCTCTTCTTCTAATAGTGAGGATTTTGAGGCTCCTTCTCCTCCTGCTCAAAAGAAAGTTCAAATGTTTTTGTTTATTGTTACCACTCATGTGGACACTGCTAATGATATTTTGGAAAAAATTGCTCCTATTTTCGTGTATGTTGCCTCCCCTAAGGCCCCTAATGCTCCCATTCTAGATAATGTTCTCTTCCATAGTTCTTGCTACTCATGTTTAGAGTTCGAATATTCCACCCATTTTTGTTTTCTTTTCTGAAGGGGCTTCTCCCCCTTCTTGTCAAAATGATTCAAACCTTGATTCTACTTCTTCTTTGATTGAGGTGCAATGTAGGAAGAAATTTACTCCTAAGATAAAAAAAATCTCGATTGACAAGTCTTTGGGGAAATTTCTTTTGGGTTCAAGCTTGGGTGTTTGAATTATTCTATTGGTGGCATATAGGCCATGTTTTGGTTTTTCTTGTTGGATTCTTTTTTATTGTTGGTATTTTTTCCTCTTTGGAGCTTTGTGGGCGGCCTATAGGTCAATTTTGTTGGCTGGAAAACTTGTTCTTTCTTTACTATTTTGTTTTGGTTTTATTTGCTGGTTGTGAGGCTTGTTTCACATTTTTGTATGGACCAAGGACCATTTACCCTACTTTCTTAATCAAAAACATGATGAAATGGAATGATAAATCTTATGATGAATGTGTATGGGAAAATAAATTATGTTTGAACTAAGGGTGAGTATAGGATATCTATTATTCCCATAAATGACAAGAACTATGTAGAAAGAATAAAAATAACCAAAACATGCTCATAATTTGAATTTTTTTAGGCTTGTAACTCCTCTTCTATCATAGGGATATGGATGATGGTAAGGAATAACATATAGGTATATTTTATCATGGAATAACCACTAGATAATTTCTTATATTATTCATACATAATAAGGAAAAATGATGCTCAATGTTCATGGGATCCTATACTTAAGAAAATTTAGGCTTTGTTAAGTTGAGCACTAATACTCCCTAAGAAAACTATGTTGCCTAGGTAAAGGGTTCAATGGATTTATTAAATTTACCCCTATAAAAAACTCTTTACCATTTCAAGATATTTTTCCTTTCCTTCTACTTCCTTTTATATTCCTTCTAAACTTCTATGATGTATTATCACTTTTATTTTCACATTAGAATACTTTATCTTTTTTATTTTGTATTGCAACAAGTCTTGCTACTTTCATGTCCTCTATCTATTTTTTTCACTCTTCAAATTATTTATTTTTTCTCTAGCTTCATCAATAAATATTTTTAATTATTTACTATTATAATTTTATGTTGTTGGCATTATGGAATTCCATTTACCCTTACATTGCTTATTTTTTCCTTCATAGTATGAATATAAAATATCAATAAGAATTTATTTTTGTTAAAATGACACATGGAAATAATCTACTTGAGAAATTTAACCAATTCACAAACCCTTTGTCGGGTATGTGCAGGATCATTGTGGGAAAAACAAGCCCTTAAGTGATGATGAAAATTTAGAAAATTAGAGTTAGGTAACTTCACGTAAAAATTTGAATAAGTTATCTACATTATTTCAAAAATATGTAAGAATAGAATCTATAGAAAATTGAATGTAGTTTCTAAACTACTAGGTTTATTTACATAATATAAAAATCAACCTATTAAATCTATCTGACCACCCTAACCACGATAAAATGATAATATTTTTTTATAAGATTTTAGATATAACTAGAGGACTCAAGTCTTGATGTGATGCACACTTTTCTGTAATTTTTTTCCTAGTAAACAATTAATTATGAATTTTTTATTACAAATTTTAAAAAATATAAAAAAATTGTATGCCTAACCACCTTAACTTGGTCAAAACTTCATGAAATTCAATATTTTTTAATCCTATAGAATGTGAAGCATAGAAAGTGACACATGTTTCAGATTAAAAAATGTGATACCATTTGAACGCTATAGATGTTTTTCTATCAACCTATCAATCAGGACTTTTGTCATAATTCAAATAGAAAATGAATAATAATTATTTATTAAATTCAAAGTAAAGAATAATTTATATTGGTGGAAAGCTAAGAATATACTTTAAAAACACTTTTTGTTTCATCAAGTTTGGGTAAAAAAAAATTCGTCAGCCACATGGGCAATCATATCACTTACATATCACCACTTTTTGGCCCATCATTATCCTGCACATACCCTATCATCTAAGAATGAACTTAAGTGCTCATTGATGCACCTAGTAATATAGATTTTAAGTTGCTTCTATACCTTGAATTCTTAAAATTTTGACTTCTTCGGCCAACAATATTAATACAACATAAAATTAGTTATCCACTCTCTATTCTTTAGTATAATGTATGACATATTTTTACCTCTTTTATTCTAAAATTCACAAGCCTCAATTTTGGCTAGATTGAATGTTTATCTCATCATAATTCCATATTTGATGAGGACCATATTGATGCAAGTCATTCCCCACTTGTGGCTACTAAGGAACCTTACATGCAATAATCTGGAAGAAAATAGGGTTCCCCCTTTTGGTTGCAAGTCAAACTACAATAATTAGCACCCTATGATATTATACTCACTTAAGAATGAAAAATAAAAAAAGCTACACATATTCATGGAAAGTTGCCCTACATAGACCTAACACACAAGATATGAAACCATTTCAATAAAAACTAAAATGACACTCACACTTTAGTACATCAAATATTTTATTTTACATGTATGGACTTGTACGGGTATGTGCAAGATCATGATGGGCCAAAAAGTGGTGATATGTAAGTGATATGATGGCCCATGTGGCTGACAACTTTTTCTTTACCCGAAATTGATGAAACGAAAAGGGTTTTTAAAGGATATTCTAAAATTTCCACCAATATAAATTATGCTTTACTTTGAATTTAATAAATAACTATTATTCCTTTTTTTTTTGAACTATGACTAAAGTCTTGATTGATAGGTTGATTGGAAAACATCTATAGCTTTCAAATGGTATCACATTTTTTGAATCTGAAACATGCATCACATTCTATGCTTTTCATACTATAGGATTAAAAAAATGAATTTCATGAAGTTTTGACTAGGTTAAGGTGGTCAAATATATGAGTTTTTATATTTTAAAAAAATTGTAATAAAAAAATCATAATTAATTATTTACGTGGAAAAAAATTACAAAAAAATATGCATCACTTTGGGACATGAGTCCTCTACTTATATCTAAAATATTATAAAAAAATATTACTATTTTATTGTGGTTAGGGTGGTCAGACAAAAACCTACTCTTTTTTTCCATGAAATTGAAGTACTACTGCATTGAAATTTCAAATTTTCAAAAAATACATTTAAAAAAGAAAAAACATAGTATTTTAGAAACTACATTCAATTTTCTATAGATTCTATTCTTACATATTTTTGAAATAATATAGATAAATTATTCAAATTTTTACGTCAAGTTGCCTAACTCTAATTTTCAGAATTTTCATTGCCTCTTAAGGGTTTGTTTTCCCATGATGATCTTGCACATACCTATACTTTTCGTATTTTCTTCCTCACATACATACACTTATATCTCTTAGGGTAAAAACTCTTACTCTCATCCTTTCTCTCTTTCTTTCCTTTTCCACATGATATTGTTTCTCAAATGTGGCCATTCACTCACCCAATAGTCTAGAAACTATTTCCTATGGGGTGCAAAATGAAATGAAGCACTTGTGTTTAACATATAAGAACTTGTAAAAATATATAATGAAAGGATTAAAAATATTGCAAAACATCACTTGCTACATTTTCTTCCTTATTATTCTATTTTATCTCCTTGTTTTCCCTTTCAAGAACAAAATTATTTCTTCAAGCATTCTTTCTTCTCACAATACAATAACTCCAACCTTCCTCTTAATTTGGATCTTCCCTTCTTAGACTTTAGACAATTTACTAGGATATTTCCTCCCTCACTCTATCTTTCCCTACTCTCAATAATCAAGGAATAACCTAGTGTCTCACCTATCCTTTTCTATCACATTTTATTACTAAGGATAATACTAATAACATCAACAAACCTTAAATTTCTTGAACAAAAATAAAATTACTCACAGACATGACCAAGTTGTTCCATCTTTCTAGAAATGAGCACAAAATCAAGAGAAACCTAACCAAATCATTAGAGGTTACATTTATAGAACTTAGCTGATTTGTGATCATGTTAAACTTATTTAAATGATCAACACTCTCATATTTTCATACTAAAAAAATTATTCATAAGAAATACCTTGTTGGAAGTAGAGGGATTTTCCTATAGTTTAGACAATGCCAACATTAGATCTTTATTTATTTTGATATGTCTAAATCCACTTCAATGCTACCAAGCACAACCATATTATTCCTAGTGTCTTTATATCAAGAATCTCTTCTTCTTGATTTGTCATATTCACTGGATTCTTTTATTTTTAACATAATGGTAAGAAAATATTCTTCTAATATATAGTCCTCCATTTTCATCTTCCAATGCTATTAGTTTTGGCCATTAAACTTGTCAAACCTAAAATTTCCTTCTTCCATTACTTCCACTGAAACTAGGAACCCTCCTTTTGATTTTATCAACCAACTAAATGTATGGCTTTAATACCAATTATTTGGAATAGGATAAAAAATAACTATATATTAAAATGAACATACATATAAGATATAAAATAATAATTACAAAAACTGGTTCAAGCGAGCATGCTGGTAGGAAAGAACCAATAAGAAAACCTCTAATTATAGCCCAAAATTAAACTACAAGTTTGCTTGATTTCGTACAATTATGAAGATTTTAAAGCATGTTGAAAACACAAAATTCAGCTCTGAGAGCTCGAAAAACCATCCCTGAACATATACTAACCTACTATTCCAAAAACAAAGACCTGTCAAATGTGGACATACCCCACTGATTACAAATTTTAAATTTGAAACCCACTAAATATATTTTCAATTTTTCAAGGACTCCCCATTTACTAAATTTTCACCCTATCCTTCTAAACCCTCTGCTAATTGAAGACCCCACTCAAAAATTCTTCCACTTTGAACAGGGGCTCTAGGTAGATTACAGTGACACACTTGTTGCAATTCAGCCACCAAAGAAGAATTCACCTGGCCTCTATTATACTACTGATTTGGAGCACTTTGAGCATGATTTTTCCATGACCTGGTGGGTTGACACCAAGCTAAAGGTCCAATAGAACACCATTGTTTGGAGGAGGCAGGATGAATGCACAAAGATAAGCTAGGGGTAAATAGTTCTCTTTGATTTCCAATTCCATGATAGAACAAGTATGCCTGTAGTGTTTCCTCAAGGCATGCAACAAAATATTGTCATTCTTAAACTGTAAAGCCAGTCTAGTAGCATCAAACAGTTCTTCAAAGCAATTCCTTTTTTGCACAAAAACCCTTAGAAACAGTCCTCCAATAAACCCTTCCCTAGAAAAGAAATTATAGTTTTGAATCGCATGGAGAATTGCATTATCCAAAATAAATTGAACTTTGATATATTTCTTGGCCAATTCCTTCAATTCAACCAAAGATTGTATTAGATCAAGAGCATTTGATAAAAATATGGAAATCACCTATGAGGGGAAAATAATATGACACGCCCATGGACTGGTGATGTCGAGACCCAAAATGATGTGAATGCCATCTTCAATTCTTCCATTATCTATGTTGAACATTGTTCAAAGGATATCTCGAGTGAGATAATCCTCCATCGGTCTCTCCCACGGTCTAACTAGTAGAAAAAACCTCATGTTCCAAGGATGAAAATCCATTGAGCTTGAATTTGGGTGATGAAGTACCGACTCTTGAAACAACTACATATTTATTTAATATAATATTATAAGTGGCTCACCACTTTTCTCTTAAAAAAAAGATTTAAAATAACACAAAGATACAAAGACATAGATATACATGGTTGGTCCAATATGGATTAATTTCATGGAGAAAAAACCAATCCATCCTTTATTTTGTCTAGTAGAATGAAGGGAGACAACCTAAAACACATTCATTATAGCTTCATCTATATGCTCCCATAGCTCCCACACATAATACAATATAATACTTATCCATAATACAATGTGCTCATAGAAGTGTGTTATCTTCTAGGGTAAGAAAATACAAAATAATATCTATGATTAGAATCTTAACTTAATGATGCTTGGTCCAAATTCACAACAAAAAAATAATTAAAAATGTAGTTTTTGGGAGTGCTACCCTTGAACCCTCACTAGGGGGATGGACCCCTGAGATCTTGTAGGGGTACCTTCTTGCACCCCCATAGTGAAAACACATATTCTAGTGCTCCTCCTACTATTTATATCACTTGGTAGATTTTAATTGGCATATCCTTATAGAGAAGAGTTGGAATCTCTAAAACATAACTCCTAGGTAGTATTATCTCACAAATACTTGAGAATCCACTTTATTATGTTCCAATACTCTTTTCTTAGATTCATTATATTCTTATTAACAAATCCCACTATGTGTGAAATATATATATTTGTACACACTATGTCATACATCAATCTTCCAACTATCGAGGAGTATATAACCTTGGACATTTAGTCCATCTCCTCTTATGTCTTGGGAAACATCTTCTTAGAAAATTTTAAATAGCTAGGAAAAGGTGTATTAACTGATAGCTACTTAATAAATATAAACATTTTGTTAAATCAAAGGAAGTATTTTGACACAATTATGTAATGGTTTACCTTGCATAATTGTATGCTAGTAAATATATCTTTACTAGTAGGAACTACACATTTATTACAAGTAGCACTAGTTATTTACATTACTAAATTTTTGTAAGAGGTAGGTAAAGAAAAAAGTAATCCAACAGACTTCTCTTCCTCATCCATTTTAATATCAATAGAAACTAGCTTACCCTATTATTGAAGGTATTAAATATTTTATTCAAACTTTAATTTTATCATTCATACTAAATGAATACTTATTTAAAATAAAAATCATTTTCAAGAGACTTTCCTTCATATAAAGTATCCATTTTATCGTCTAAGCGCTTCGATATGTATTTTGTTGATTTCTTTAACAAAAATAAATCTCCGACCTTCATATGTAGTAAATGGTTTTATTGATGATATAATAATCCATTGATCTCTATCAACAAGTATATCATCCATTTTTAGCTTGCATATCTTAAAATTATTTCCATTAATTTAATTTCTATCTATATCATTGTGCTTCAAATTATTCAATAATTTATGAATAAAACCTTATATGTGTAGGGATGAAGTTTATAACAAATAAAATAAAATATAACCAATCAAACAAAGATGAGAACAAGATTTTATATCACATGTAGAGAAAAGAAAAATATGTATAATAGAATTAGTGCATACATAATCTAAAATAATAACAAATCAATGGAAATAAAATACAATACATAGTAATTTTACCCAAGAGAATTATTTTGGGTGAAAAGCCAAACATTGTAATATTTCTCACTATTAAAAAATCTAAACTATTCTAAAGTACACTAATGAAGTTTTCTACCTTTACCCTTAAGCCTATGTAAATATAAATATGCACACCAAAAAAGGTTTTACACATCATGAAAAAGATAAACACGATCTCTTCAAAACATAGGAAAATATATAAATAACCCTAAATAATCCTAAAAGAATCAATATGTAAATTATATGACACTTATTAAACAAGAATCACTATCTACAATTTTTTTTTTATATTCTAGGGTTGATTATCCCATAATACTATACAACAATATTTTTTGACATGTTAAAGAAAACCTTTAGTAAGGTGCTATATATGAATTTATAAACTCAATAAGGATGTCATGATAATACACAAATAAGATTACAAAATTAGAATTTATTCTTACTCTGCCATTAGATTCTTTATCTTTTATAAGTTTCTCTTTCGTAGTGATGTAAATCTAACCATTAATTCATGTTTGCTAGCTTAAATGTGATACTCCATGATAAATTTTATTAGATCACTCAACTTGGAAGCATAAGTGTTTGTTACCTAGTAACTTAAATTTTCTTATTGGTGATCAGGTACTCAACTTGTGCACCTATTTTCTTTGTTTTCATTAATCAACCAAAAAAGAAACATAAGTCTAATCTTTACTCTTATTTTTGTGCACTCTAACCCAACCCAAAGTGTGTCATAAATCTTGAGTTCCTTGGAGGAAGGGGTAATAGAGATTACAATTTTATTGAAGAAAATGGGAAAAATTTATATCATTACACCTAGTATAGCTTGGTTTGTTGTGGTTGCAAAAAAAATGGTAGCTCTCCCCTTATCTAGTAGTGTCTTTCTTTTTCCTTGCATTAGTGAGTGTGGACTTCACAAATAATTAGTTATACTAGGCATGGATCCTCTTATCCAAGGATATTATTGACATTAATTTTTATGTATATATTTTAATTGATTGTACAATGAGAGTTATAAAGATGAGTCTATGTCTTAATATAAAAACATTAAAAAATATATAATATCTTTATCATGATATAAACTTGTTTTATTTTTTATTACATTTTTACTTCCCATTAATATAATTTAAACAAAGATAGAATTAGTTTCAATTATTATAATTATTTAACAAGACATAAGAATTATTGGTTCTTAGTAATTATAAACGAGCAGTCGCATGCACAAGCATGCAAAAATTAGCCGATAGGGGTCCACCGCAAATTACTATTCAATGGGAAGGAAGAAACAAACTTTTTTGTACAATGCATTGTGAAATATAAATAATGAGCAATATTTACAATTTTTTAATTGAGTTGAGAAAGGGAAAGGGTGTTAATAAGCCAATATGGAATAATGTGAGGTTAGTTTATAGTAGGAGGCGAATCTTATGATTTTGGATTTTACCTAGGATAAAACAAGTGGAGTAGATCATAATGAAAAGAGATGTGGGAAAATAAATTTATATATTATTATGCATAATCAGATGGATAGATCAAACATATCGATACATATGTATTAATGTTAAAGCGAACCTATGTGTGCATTGAAAGATATCAATTTGAATCATCTAACTTGAACATAATAAAAATCACTCAATTTTGGCTAAGAGATTATTTTATTTCTTCTTTTAATTGGAGCATTGGAAAGCATTTTAAACCTGATGTTATAGTCTAGTTCTCTGTTCTTATCTCACACACAGTGCATGTGAGATTAAGAACCATTTGCATAAAATGAAAAATTGATGTGTGTGTTTACACACCAAAACTTATTAGTTGGAAATTGATTCTGAAAATGTAAAATAAAACCATAGGTCATGTTGAAATAATTAATTATCAATAACTTTTTCTTATTAATATGCAATATTTAATAATTTAAATTACAATAATAATTTTAAATTGATTTTAATTAATAATCATAGGAATCCATAGTAAATTAATTTTCAACGAGAACATTTTTTTAATAAATTTATTCTTAAAAAATGACAATTTATAATGCCCCACCAAGTAACCCTAAAGGAAGTTGTAATTAATTACTTAAGCGAACCAATTTTATTTTTGTTAAAGTGTAATAACACAGACATTCACTTACGAATTACAACAACCTCTAAGGCTACAAGGTTGGGATTACTTAAACCTACACTTACATCTAACATATAACCATACCATAAAATTACTTTAAGAAAGAAGCATCATACATCATAAAGATATAACATACATAATAAGATAAACATCAAAGATTCCCTTTCATTATCATTGACTTAATCAAATAGTTATGTCATAATCAATAATCCCATATAAAATCTCATGCTAACTCTACCAACATCATTAATCCATTAAAGCATGTGAAACAATAATCAGATAACCACATCACACAATAATAGTTGTTGCTCAATAGTAGTGATCAAAACATCATAACAAAATGTGTCCAGTAACAAAGTATCTGCAACCCAACAAAGCATAAAGCAAACTGAACAAGAAGCAAAACGGAGGGGTATTACATTCTCCCCCCCAAAGACCAGGCTTACTCCTGGAAGCCTACAAACAAGTAGGGATATAACTCCCTCGTAAAAACTACAAACACATCAAAACCTCGATCCCTAAGGACGAGCATCCTACACTAAGCGACCAACTCCAAAAGTGTTATGTCATGGACAAACCCTAGCAAGGTGGCCCTGTTGGCCACAAGAGTAACACCCTGTGTTACTACCAACTCCTCTGCCTCCTAAAGGTGTAGTAGGCTCTTACACTCTACCCCAATCTGCCACAGGTGGAGAACTCTGGATTGGCTGACCAAAATTGAAGCGGTTCGCACGCCTCCATTTCCTGTTCCCCTACCTCGACTGGAAACCTTTATGTTTCCCTTTTGATACCTGTTGCTATTGCTGACCACCCTGAGATGGCCCCTTGTTGAGACCTAGGAGGTACACCTCCTTGAGGCTGACCTCCTCGAGCACTAGACACTACTGCCATACTGTACATCAGTGTGGTCTCCTAGTGTCCTGGACAAGTTTGCTACCAATAATCCCATCTGGCTCAAGGCATGATACTCATCACCTCGATGGTGATGCCAGTGGTCGAATAAGAAATGACCTCTGAACCACTCTAGGAAGGTCTCCCAAGATACTAAGTGAATATCAGTATGGAGCCTCTGCTCCTCTAGACTCCACCATAAGGACCCAAGTCCCTGAAGATGTAAGGTAGTGCACCATACTTTGGTATTACTACCATATGGGTGCAAAGAAAAACATCGGTCGAGGTCAATGAGCCAAGTCTCAACTTCTAAGCAACTTCCTGCTCTGACAAATAAAGATGGGTGTGCCCTGAGCAAATCCATAATATGCACTGAGTCTACTATCCCTACCTGAGTTGAAACTACTCTCTCACCAAGATTACCCTATGCATCTACCTGCCTCAGACCAAGGAGTGCCAAAGCCTCCTCAAGTGCTCTACGCACAGCCTTAATTCCTATTGGATCCTGCTGATGAACACTAACCCCTGGGGCATTCTATGATGCCCGAGGTTCTTCCTGATCTGGAACAACTTATACATGAGGAGGAGAGTCATTCTGACTCCCTTCAAGATCACCTACTCGACCACATCCTCATCCTTTGCCTCGTCCGCATCTGGGAGGCATACTCCTACATAGACACATAAAGGTATTAGACAAGGTACACTTGAAAACCTACACAACTAAGCTTAATAGGTACATCATAATCCTAGAGCACCTAGTGTTTAAACCTAGGCTCTGATACCATGGGTAATGCCCCACCACGCAACCCTAGAGAAAGTTTCAATTCACTATAAAAGTGTACTATATATATTTTTTTAAAGTGTAATAACACACACATTCACTTATGAATTACAACAACCTCTAAGGCTACAAGGTCAGGATTAATTAAACCCACACTTACATCTAACATATAACCATAGAATAAAATTACTTTAAGAAAGAAGCATCATACATCATAAAGATATAACATACATAATAAGATAAACATCCAAGATTCCCTTTCATTATCATTGACTTAATCAAATAGTTACATCATAATCAATAATCCCATATAAAATCTCATGCTAACTCTACCAACATCATTAATCCATTAAAGCATGTGAAACAATAATCAGATAACCACATCACACAATAATAGTTGTCGCTCAATAGTAGCGATGAAAACATCATAACAAAATGTGTCCAGTAACAAAGTATCTGCAACCCAACAAAGCATAAAGCAAACTAAACAAGAAGCAAAATGGAGGGGTATTACACAATTTTAGAAAATTAAATAATTTTTTTAATAATAATAATGTGTCTCAAAAATTTAAGGTATGATATAATTTTATCTCTATTTTAGTTTTATAAATATTAGACTTAGTTACACATCTATATTTAACCTTTTTGTCTAGCTTAACCAATCAATTAATTGATTATTATTTAATTATCTTAAGATACATATGGATAGAAATACATGGAAAACTTGAAGTTGTGGATTAAATAATATTTATGAAAAGTACGAAACATTAAAGGATTCTCCTTTTTTAAAGAGTTATTAGTCATGCCTTTAATTACTAATATTGAATAAAAAAGAATTCTTTAAAAATGTTAGTCCATAACTTTAGGTGTGAAATATCTATTGCAATACTTATGTGGTACTAGATAATGTATTACTTTGATGTTATTTATTGTGATTTTTTTAAATTTGAATATTAGTTATGATGGTCATCACTTATGGCTTTTTGAAAAAAGAAAGATCTTTAATATTTAATACTTTTTATAAGTAGTATTTAGTCTATAATTTTGGAAATAAAAGCATTATTATGCATGTGATTTATGTGTTAGTAATAGTAAAATAAAATGGTGACAAGTAGAAAGGATTGAAAAGTAGTCAATTAGAAGGAAACTGGAAATAAAGATATCATTTTTTTATGAATTACTTCTAGTAAAAACATGTTCCTTAATTGGTGTATGAATAAAATAAAAAGGACTTAGATAAAATAAAATTATAAATGGATGACCAAATAGAATAAAAAATGGATTTTTTGTCCAAATAAAAACAAATATGTAAATGCATTTATTCAGGAAGAAAGTGAAAATATTATATTAATAAATTTTATATGATTTGACAAGCACAAAAAGGATTATATAGGGGAAAATATCACTTAAGAGAGTAAATATGTTTATATTCCAATTGAAGACTCACCGATACCATCTTTGATCCAAAACAAATAAAAAAAACTCACCAAAAGGAGAATGTGATGAAACTATACACATATTTTGCATTATTAGAATAATTGAATTAAAAGGTATAGCTTGGTTTGTGGGAAAACAATCATACATTTGACTTCAAAAAAGATATTCTACTTTACCCATTGAAATAAAAAAGGAAGCATAAAAAGTAAATACATGTGCAAAATTAATATAGACAATGTGAAACCAAAAATAATTAATTAAATTTACAATTGGTTTACCTAATCTATTTATTTATATGCGAACATTATATAGTTGGGAGTCATGAACATATTTTTTGGAGCACTCGTGCTGAAGTAAACATATACATAGCATGCAATGTACACTTGAGTTGGCCTAATGGTGGAGAACTTGTACTCTTGAAAGAGAGGTCACAAGTTCAAATCTTGCAGGGGTAAGGTATGTACACCTTGTACTGTGGAGCATGAGTTAGTTGCCTCCCTCATATTGAAAGTACGAGGAGTCCCAAATATTGTAAGCCATTTGTAGACCCAAAAACAAACCGCCTGGTATCATGGAATATAAAAGGACCTTTCCCTTTTTCATGTGGAAACTCTAAGACACATGCATAAAAACACTCTTTCCCTCTAGTGCATGTAGTGAAAAGTGTTATAAAATCCATGGAAAATAGCATGACTTGTAATTTCTTGACAAATTCAATGAATTTTAAAGTCATGACAAATGCCATGAATTTTATAGCACTTTGTTGCATCCCCTGTAGACCAAAATAACTCCTCTATTTCTTTGTCCTCATAATCTTAAATTGTAATACCCGTCCATTTTGTCCTTTTGATCGAACAGTGTTATGCTCTTTTATGTTGTACTTTTTGTTAGTACCTTGACTATGGTACTCGGTTGTTATTTGATCACTATCTATAAAGCGATGTTAATGTTATCTTTTGATGTGATGGAATTTTAATATGATGTTATCTTTATGACATGTTTTGAATTAACATAAATGGTTATTCGAATTAATGATGTTTATGCTTTGGATTATTTAGTATGTTAGATTGGTCAGTTAGTTACAGTGTATTGGTGAAGGGGACGGTATCGCATCACTCGCTTAATGCATCATTTCCTCTTCACGGTGTGCCTTATTTATGACCTATTATTGCATGTGGATATATTATTTGTTCGCAAGTTGACAAGTACAAGACATCGCCTCCACCTGGTTTCATAGGTTTGAGCATGTCTAAGGCCCAATGACATCCGATTGGGAGACAGTATCTAGGATTTCCATGCCAATTCGTCACCCTGCTCATAGTGTGTCGTCGGTCCTAGTGTGGCCCAGTTATTTTATACGGTTCAAGTTGCCTTGTTTCAGTTTATTTAGGAAGTTAGAATAATGTTAGAAATGTGATTTAAATTAGTGAGTAATTTAATTTAATTAATAAATAATTTAATCTTGTAGTAGATTTATTTTATTAATTGATTAAGTTATTTGTGTTGAAATGAATTACATTATTCATTTTGGAAATACATGCATAATTGAGTTGGAATTGAAAATTAAAGAAAATGGTTAAAAAGTCAATTTAGAAATTTGAAAATTCAAAAATTCAAAAAATGAGATATTTCCTATTCTGTTTTCAGAAATTTATGAGGGTGGTTGTAGGATTTTTTTTTTGGGAGGAATTTTTTTCATTATTATCATTTTTCTTCACAAGTTTGGGGATAGAGGGTTTTTGGAGAAAATTGGAAGAAGAAGAGGAATTGTTCAAATTTGTGGGTTTTTGGATTCAAGCTTGAAGAATCTAAGGAACTCAAGAGGGAATCAAGGCATCAACAAGGTCTTCACTCAACTTCAAAGAAAACAGGTTCATGTTCTTTAAATGAAATTCTGTTTGATCTTCAATTTTGTTTTTTCAAATTGATGGAAACTTCATTTGAATGAAAGAAAATGTGTATATATATGCTTGTGTGATATTTGTTTTTATATATTTCTCTTAATAAAGTTATGCTAGCAATTTTTTTTAGAAATTTCAAATTTTTAAAGAAAAAAAAGGGCTTGTATTTTAATTCTGGTTTATTGGTGTTTTTTTTCAAAAATCCTTTAAAAAATGATAGTCATTATAATAAAAAAAATGTGTTTAAAAATAAAAATTTTAAAAGGGGTTGGGGATCACCCCACCCATGGGAAGCGCATGGGGAGCGGCCAAGCAACCCCATCCACGGCCTGCACCACCAACGGTGGTGGTCTCGCAGCCCGGCCACCACACGATGCTGCCAGGTCACTCGCGTCCGTGTCCCTCCACTTCCTCCACCCACGCCACCCACGCCATCCTCCTCCCTGGCATCGCCCGGCCACAAAAACGCATGTCGCCATGGCCCAAGCCCTTAGCCTCATGGGAATGAAGCATTCATTTAGGGTTTTTTAATATTAAAATGTATTTTAATATTTTCAATGTTATATTATAGTATTAAAATATTAATATATATTAATATTTAATATTATAGCATATAACATTAAAATATTAGCATTTTTTTTTTTATTGTTAATTAAATACAAATATATATATAATTTTATATATATATATTTGTTTGAGTTAGTGAATTTAATATATGTATACAAATTTTAGATATATACTTATATTGAAATATTGATTTAATTAAGCCATGATTTAATCTTATTAAGATATATTTAAAATAGTAATAATATTAATGTTTTAATGTTAACATTTTAAAATGAGATTTTCATTATATTATATATATTGTTTAAATGGGAATTTTTTTTTTTTTAAATGGGTTTAATTTGAATATGGAAATCAATATTTTATTAAACATGGGGCTTTTGTTTGAATTGTTGATTTACTAGATTATGTTTCATGTATTCAAATGCTAATGTGGAAATAAAATGATTGGAAAATGGCGTATTTAATTCAGTCTATCTAATGTTTAGGGTACTAATTGTTATTGAGGAGATGGGTTTAGTGAACCCCAAGTAGATTTGATTCTTGCCTTTTCTTTGATCTGTTTGTATGGTCATTTGGGAAATGTGGGTCTTAGTATTTGACAAGTCTTCCAGATGAGGTCTTTTAAATATGTGGGTTGTCGTGTCTTGTTGTCAACCTATTTTGTACCCCTTTGGAAGTGTGTAGTGCATTGTCATTGTTTACTCGGTTTCTGTGAATGGGGATGTTTTGTGTCTCCTATGAAAGGAGTGGATTATGGGATATGCATCTCCTTGTAAGGAGTGACCTTGTTATGTGATTTGTTGCCTCCGGTGTTGGGGTGAGTTTCATTTTATGTCACCTCCTGAGAAAGGAGTGGTCATGGTATCTTGGTTTTTGTACTTTGTACCCTTGGTGATTGGATGGTAGGTGTGTTGTCAAGTAGAAGAGTGGCTTCCATTAGGGGCCAGAGCCCGTAAGAGGTATGATTGGGTAACCTACGGAAGTAGTTAATCAAGTGATAACTAAAGTATTGTACTTAGAAGTTTGGGTAGTACTTCACACTACAAAGATAATTATACCTCACTCATGGACCCAAGTGCTCGGTTAGGCTTGGGATGGGTGGGAAGGTTGGGAATGGAAAGGTCATCTATCTTGTCTGTACAAAAGGTATTTGATTCTGCATTAGTAAGTATGAAGGCCGAGGATTTGTTTGAGGCCACCATCTTGATGATCCACAGTGGGTAACTCATGATGAGTTGTGTGATGACACTCTGTCTAGAACAACAATCAGTTTTTTTAATTATTATGTGTATGGTTTCCTTAACATACCTGATGTGACAACAATTGGTATTTGATTTTATGTGTGTATGGTTCTTTTAACATACTTGATCTTCTTTTTATCTAGAAGCAATGTGACCATGTTAGAGTTGTACTTGAGTTGTACTTGAGTTATATTAGTGTTGTACTTGTATTTTACATGTGATTGGTTGTGTCATTTTGGTTTAGTTATGTGTTAGTCGGTGTCTAGAGGTAGATGTCCTTGGCTAGGATTCCTTGTTACTATCTCCTAGCACGGGGGTGGGCCTTTGGGTTCCACTTGGTTGGGTGGTGTGCACCTTAATCCGTTGGGCTTCCTTCTTGTTCATGTGGATGAGATTTCTAGTTGGAGAGCTCGTATGATCTAGCTTCATTCCATGCTTTATTTAATTCAGTTAATCTTGTGATTTATTACCCCTCATTGTTATTGAGGTGGAAAGTTGTAATTTGTAAACTTTAATTATGGACTTGCCTGATTTGGGGAATGAGTGTTGTAACCTTATTGTTTAAATTATGGATATATGAAATGGAAAGTTATCTTTTATGCTTGATTTAATTTATCTTATTTGGAATGTATGTATTTAATTTATTTAGTAATTAATGTCTTGGTTTAATTCATGTTTTTTGTTGAGGTTCTCTATAACCTCTATCTCGTAACCTTAGAGGATGTTGGCATTAGTTAGTGAACTTGCTTATTAATTGTACTTATTGTTCTTAGAAAAAATAAAAAAATTAGTTTGTTTAAGTAGTTAAATGCAACTTCCTCTAGGGTTGTGTGGTGGGGCATTACATAAATGCAGTACGTTTTGCACAAATAATTAATCAATGAACTGCATATCCCATGAACATATTTTTTGGAGCACCCATGCTGAAGTAGATGTATACGCAACATGCAATACATATAAAAATCATGTGAAAAATTTGGATCACACACATCAAAACACTCTTGGCCTCTAGTACATCCAATCATAAATTCTATAAAATCCATGACAAATAGCATGACTTTTATTTTCTTTGCAAATTCCATGAATTTTAAAGCCATGTCAAATTCCATGAATTTTATAGCATTTCCCTGCATTCCTTGTAGGCCAAAATAGCTCCTATGTTTCTTTGTCCTTGCAATTTCAAAATTCAAGTTACATTATTTGGTACTAAATATTATAGACAAAATAGAGAAATTTTAAAAGAACTATTAGAAAAGAACTTAAGAATCATAGGTAAATGATAGCTAATCGAAAACCCACATTAAACATATTAATACAAGACAAGCAGTTTATGTAAGAGTTGGCTTGCCAAATGAAAATTTGAGCTACACTCTTTGACAGTAAACCCACATTAAATAGAACTCATAAAGCCAATGGGTAGCAATAATTTGTGCAATCTAAGGAAGTATATAGTAAAAATGGTCATTGAATTGACAAGCCAATTGTTACATAGAGTGCCAACTATTACATAATGAACAATTTTCTTTCGGGAACTAAGAAAAAGAATATCATAAAACATATTGATACAACACAAACAATATATGTAATAGTTGCCTTGTCAATTTAATATTCAAGCTACATTATTTGGCACTAAATATTATAGAAAAAATAGATATATTGTAAAAGAACTATTAGGAAAACACTTAAGAATCGGAGGTAAATGACAGATGATTGAAAACCCATATTAAACATATTGAGACAAGACAAGCAGTCTATGTAAAAGGTGTGTTTTCAATTGAAAATCCCTAACGTGGGGAAACACTTACCATTTTTCTTATGTGTATCGAGGCAACCAACTCCACCACCACCAACCCACATAAGTAGCAAGCTCCACCACTGCCATAAACAACACTGACAAGTTTGTTGCAGGTAGCTTCAAATAGATGAGAAAAAAAGAATATCATAAAATAGATTGATACAAGATTAGAGCTATGTTCTTTGGTAGTAGATATTGAATATAGATAAAGAGATTGTATAAGAGGTGTTATATTAACACTTATTTGCTACAAAATATTATAGAAGAAAAGGGAAATTGTATTGAATTCCCCAAAACATAGAGAGAAACGTATACACACATATATATATATGTATTGAATTCCCCATTGCATATTTAAAATTATATATATAGGTAGATATATATATCCATATATATAGATGAAGACAATTGTGGCTTGTATGACAATGGAACAATAATTTATATATATATATATATGTATATCTAAACAAATGTGTATACTATCTTTATTTGTATTTATGTAGACTTTGATTTAAAAAGAGTTAAAACTAACATATATAAGTATTATTTAGCTTGTGAGAAAATAGATACAATACAACCATAGAATTCGATGATATAGTATTGAGATATTGTTAATAAAAAATCATTTAATGGTGGATTATATGTTACATGTTCATAAAGGCACAATGGCTCTTTTGAAAATACAATTGAATTAATATATTTTCTTCCACATTTTAGAGTATACTTTCCCATACTGCAAAATTGAATATTGCATTTACTTCCTCCTATGCCACCATACCACAATGCTAGGATGCATTAACCCTCACACAAGAAAACACTTCCCATTTTGCTCCCACGCATCAAGGAATTTAACTCCACCATTGCCAACCCACATAATTTGCAAACTCCATGTCATCATAAACAACCTTGAAAAACTCGTCGATGCCCACCAGTGATGATTGATCTCTAGTGCCAGGAAATTCTATTCATGGTTAGGCTAACAAAAATCTCAATGGAAATTTGAAACAAGTACCCAATAGGTAAATGCCAACTATGACATAGATTCTTTTCTTCTATCAATATGTTTCATGATATTCTCTTATTCTCATCTGTTTGAAATTGCTTGCAACAAGCTCTTCATTCTTGTAGTTTAGCTCTTGTATTATTCATATCTTAACCTAGGTAAATGTTTTTGTGCATTTGATTAAGGATTGTGCCCTCATGTATTTTTTTTCTTGGCATGACACTTTAGGAGTATCTTATTCTATTGTCCTTGTGACAAGAATTGTTTTTAACTTTCAAAATTCTAAAATTTTGTAGATTAGTATAAACTACAAACATAACATTGACCTATACCTTTGGACTCCTTTGAATTTGTTTTGGTTTGTGTATGTTTTTCAACCACTGGTTATTGTTCCTTGTCATCTTTGTGCATCTTTGGTGCTATATGTATTTTGTACAACAACTCTATACAAAAAACTATTCATAGTAGTAGTTTACAACTTCTATTCTCCATATGTTAAAGTTCTATTTAAAATGGGTTTTTAATCATCTAGCATTTGAGAAATTATAAAAGAGTTGGTAGAAAAACACTTAAGAATCACTGGTAAATGACAGATGATCAGAAACCCACACTAAATAGAACTTTAAGAGAGGCAGGAAAAAAAAACAGACCCAAAAATTGAAAGTTGGCCAACAGTTTCCGTTCATCTTTCATTTACGTTTAATTCTTAAGTGGTATCCTAATAGCTCTTATAATTGTTACATAGACTACTTGTCTTGTACCAATATGTTTCATGATATTCTTTTTTCCTCATCTGATTGAAGCTCGGGTATGTGCAGGATCATCATGGAAAAAATAGGCTCTTAAGTGGTAAAAAATTTAGAAAAATCAGAGTTAGGAAACTTGACATAAAATTTTGAATAGGTTATATGTATTATTTCAAAAATATTTAAGAATAGAACTTGTAGAAAATTGAATGTAGTTTCTAAACTCCTAAGTTTATTTACAAAAAAATAAAATCTGTTTGGTGAAAATTTGAAATTTCAATACAATAGTACTTACATTTCAGGGAAAAAATAAGAAGTAGGTGACTGTCTGACCACCCTAACAACATTAAAATGATAATATTTTTTTATAATATTTTAGATATAAGTAGAGGACTCATGTCCCGATGTGATGCATATTTTTTTGTAATTTTTTTCCAAGTAAATAGTTAATTATAATTTTTTATTACAACTTTTAAAAAATAAAAAGACTCGTATGTCTGACCACCTTAACTTGGTCAAAAATTCATGAAATTCATTTTTTACTTTTTTAATCTTATAATATGCGAAGCATAGAATGTGACGCATGTTTCAAATTAAAAAAATGTGATACCGTTTGAAAGTTATAGATGTTTTTCAATCAATCTATCAATCAGGACTTTTTTCGTAATTCAATAGAAGATGAATAATAATTATTTATTAAATTCAAAGTAAGGCATAATTTATATTGGTGTAAATCTGAGAATATCCTTTAAAAACCCTTTTCATTTCATCAATTTTGGGTAAAAATAAAGTCGTCCACCAATACTATCATATTGCCACTTTTTAGCCCATCATGATCTTGCACATACCAGCTCATATAACAAAATGTTAATTTCCATCATCATTTTGTTTGGATGGAAAGGAAATATATTGATTAAGTTGCATTATCGAAAGATCGATCATGGTGTTGGTTTGATAATATACTACTATAAAAATCATCACCTTCAACTTTATTTTATAGTAGATTTGAGGGTTTTAAAACTATTGTGGTTCAAAATTTTTAAGTCGATTTACATGGATATTTTTCATGAATTATTTACATATAATATTTAATGCTAGGTAATGTAGCTCAAATTTTTAGTTAATTATGTGGCGTTATACCCATTTTGCACAGATTATTGCATCATATAATTTTTTTCATAACATGAAGAAAATAGGTATCGTCATAAAGAAATAGGTTTAAATAATTGATTTCACAAGTTGAAAAGAAAATTATAAGCATGGAGAAATGTAGTTGGTAGAATATAGTATGTTGTGTATTTGTATCACTCAATATATGATAGCGCAAGGAAAAACTAGAAAACCCACGCTCATTCTCATCCCTGCCATATTGGCATCAAGAAGCCTCATGGGCTCTAGCCAAACCCCTGAGCAAGAAAAGTATGGGAGACCCATCATAAATTTAATGGAGCCATATCATATATCAGATAATGGTGAAGAAGAGGAAATTTCAGTGTTTTCATATATGATTTCTTATATTGTAGTATTTGTTTTGGTGTAACAAATTTAAAAAGATGGGCATGTTGATAAAGAGTTGTTTAAAGATAATTTTCTCCATAAGCTAAAAAGATAACTGTAGAAACATGGACAAATGTAATGTGTACAATAGACTATGTTTATTGTAGTCAAGTTCATAAAAGAATTTGTGCATGCATGTATATATATAGCAACAAACATATGACGGTGAAATGAAAAAGCACACGATGACGAAGTTGCAAAAAAAATGTGTTCTCATATATGATTTCCTTTTTCTAGTGCTTTTTTTTTCTGCAATAACTTAAAAAAAAAAATGGTGATAAAGAATTGGGCAAGATGGAACTTGTTTGTAATGTCGATAAATATAGGAAAAGAACAATATATGAGAGATCTTGTTTCAATGTAGAAGCAATTTCGCGGATGAAAAACCTAGATATTGTTAAAAAGAAGACATCAAAGAAATATCAAAGTTTTTGCTTCAAAGCGTAGAATGCATACAAATAAATTTATAAACATACTTGATTTTGATATGTATTTAAGCCAATCTAGCCATGCAAGAAGAAAAGGGTTGAATGTATAAGTTAGTAAATTATTAATTTATAAAAAAAACCTTGTTTATGGTTACAACTATGGTCATCTTTTAGGCACCAATTGTCCAAAAAATGGGCTTCATATCTCCTTGTCCATCTATGCTTACCTTGAGCCCAACATGATATTACTGCAAAGCAACATTTTATTTCAATGTATCAAAATATATGCTTCTAGCTAGATGTGTGTGGAATGGAAAAAAAGACATTGCAAAATAACTTATAGCAACAACACGAGGCCAAAAATTATAGAATGCAGAGCACAACACTTGTTAAACCCTCCAATCTGGTGTATAACGAAGCTAGATGGAAATATTTTACTATTTTGTTCTCATTTATCGAGGCAACCAACTGTACCACCACCAAGCCACGTGGTCAACAAAATCTAACGCCATTGTGAACATGCTTGGGAAACCCATCGGGAATTGTGTGGAGTGTTATCATATATTAGACAAAAATTCAATGTATACAACACTATAAAATTTTGAATGTAATATACATGAAGAGTGAAACAATGAAATGCTCAAAAGATAATTCTATAGATCAAAAATTGCCAACTATTTGAACCAAATAAAATTGATTGAAAAGCTACTGAGAACACATAAGAATATGTGTAAGTAAAACATGAAGGGAAAATGACAAAACCAAGGGTATATAGGCACAGGAAATGCAAAATAGAATATAGTTGCAGAATTTAAAGATTATTACTCAAATGCAACATAATTTTTTTGATAATATTTCTAGAGTATGTGCATATATAGTTTAATATACTAGAATGTTCAAAACATGTTACTGACTTATAGAACTTTCGTCCTCTACTTATTGTTGGTTGGTATCTCTGTGATTCTTAAGTGTTTTTATAATAGCTCTTTTATAGTTTCCCAATTTTTCTATAATATTTAGTACTAAATAATGTAACTCGAATTAGGTGCAACATTGGAGTTATCCATTTTCTTTGCATCCTTCTAAACTTTAGACATGGAAGATGATTTTGTTACTATTTTTTGGGTTTTCTATTCGTAGTTGTATAATTTGTTTTACATTCACCATCCAAACATGCACACAACAATGTTAATCTACAGAAGAACTACCTTTTGAAGATTTGACTGGTTTGTTTTTTATGTATACGACATCAAAACACATGTAGTATTCTAGATACACAATTACAACTACTATAAATTGATGCATATGTAGATATATATACATATATACATATATATATTTTTGTGTATGTATGTATGTATGTATATACACACACACACATAGGGATAACTGTAGACATCTATATGTCCATCGATGTGTATATAGATCTATATGTATGGATGCCTATGAGACCAATAACATTTTTTGAACACTATAGTTGCACATTTCATGTATCTGACCATTACGAGAATATAGTATTCGATGCATTTGATTAGTCCAAAGTTGTGTTGCTATCTTCAATTTTTTATTTTCTTTGCCTATATACCATAATCTTTTTTTTCCTAATAAATTAACTATATTTATTTAAAACTTTCCACCCTTTCGAATGTCATGCTACACACACATACACATACAATTTCCCCCGCATATCATATTTTCCTAAAACTACAAATATAGAGGACTAATTACATATATACGTATGTGCATAGTGTCATAGCACATTTCACCGTTTTCATTCTCATGTTACAAAAACATATAAATAAGATTACACCAACATATATTTCCTTAAAACTACAAAAATATATGAGAAATCACATATATATGTATGTGCAAAGGGTGATTATAAAAATGTAAATAGATTCAATGTTTATATGCCTAGATTATTCATCTCTATTATTGTATCAATAGAAATTACAAAGTATTTCTAGTGATCACCTGTTATATGTGCACATCTTTGGTGTTATGTTGATCAAATAGGAAAAAACTGAAGACTAACAGAAATAACATCTAGAACTATTATTTATGTTGTCAAGATATGGGTACAATTCAGCCATAGTATTCAACAACATTCCATTTAGATCTTGTTAATAAGAAAGCATTTAATAGTTCACCATTTGGAACATGTTCATATGAAAGTTGTAAAATTGTTTGTAGCCAACCAATAAAATTTATTTATCATACCTGAATACATTGAAAAATAACCAAAACAATGCATAGAACTATTTCAAGTAATAACATGTTATATCTACACATCTTTTGCAGTGTACTAGTCAGATCTAAACATACTAAAAAAGAATAGAAATAGGATATAGAAATATTACTCTACAACATTGCAATCAAATGTTAATAAGAAAGGATTTAACAATGCATATGTGGAACATGTTCATAGCAAAGCTATAAAATTTTCTATACTTTACCACCACAATCTGTTTATCATAACTAAAAACATTGGAAAATACCAAAAACAATGCATAGAACTATTTCAAGCAATCAGTTGTCATATCTACACATCTTTGGGGTTATGTTGATCAGACCCAAAAATACCCAAAAACAACCCAATAGAATTCAACTATAGTATTCAATGGTATAGAATTTAGATGATAATAACAAAGCATTTTATAATGCAGTATGTGCAACATGTTCATAGAAAAGTTGAAAAATTGTTTGGACTGTGCTAGTTCAACATGTCTATTGAAAATCAATACATTGAAAAACACCCAAAATAGTGCACAAAACTATGGTAAGAAATTCAAAGCGCATGATCAAAATTTAAGGAAACTATTCAACAGTATCCTTCCTATTATGCTAGTAATTACAATGAAATAGTGAATGTATTAGTTTATGTATGCAACAGTTAGATCCCTAGTATGGATTTTTTTTACTATTGGAGATAATATTGCTATTCAATGATTATGAAGGGAAGAAGTGAATTTAAAATAGGCATGGAAGAACTAAAAATTCCAACATATAACAAGAATCAAGAATCATAGTGACAATGCATACTAAAATCAATGTGGGCACCATATTAAAATAAAAAGCATGGGAGCTCAATGAATGTGTGAATATATATCCAAACATAGGAATAAAGTACGTTCATATTTGAAAAACATAATTTTTAGCATCCCTTACTAAGCATTAAAAAGGAAAGACAAAAATAAATGTTGAAAAGTGGAAAAGAGCAGTCAAAGAATGGGCCCACTAGTGCAGGATTTTTCTAAAACAGGGGTAGATATCTTTGATATATCTGAAAGCAATAATTTACACTCCTCTTGGAAATAAACTTTTTTTTCTTTCTCAATGGTTGTTTTAAGCCACTCCTCAGAATTGAAAGTGTCTATTTTGATCAAGGCAGTAAAGATGTAAGGTTTACAAACAAGGTCTTTAATAACAACAACATGATTTGTTGCAGAGTCAGAGCTATGCTGCAACATGTGGAGGTCTTTTTCTGGAATTTCTAATAAACTAGTGGCAGCTTCATCAAAAGAAATACACCAAAGGCTCAGTGAATGGTCTTGCAGCTTTAACTTCAGAAGGTAGAAATAGTTGCATTCATCAATTTCCATCTAGTAGCAATAAAAAAACCAAACATCGACACAACGACATCTACATTTTATTTTTCATTCTTTCCCATTAACCAGCAAGGGGCAAGTAGGATAACAAAAAGAGTCAATATTTTCAATTTTAATGGTTTCCTTAAAAATGGCTTCAACAATTTTTGGCAAGCCAGGGCAGTTGTTCAAGATGAATGCAATAGTAACTCTATCATTTGAAGAATGAATCCTACGAGGTGCAGAAGAAGATGAAACCATATATTTTTCTTTGATCGGGCTCATGGATGTGAGAGTGTTTTCCTCAAGAATAGAAGGGTTAATTTTGAGGATTGTTGTTGTTGATATGTTGATAAATTTTCCATTAAATTAGCCTACATGGCCACCCCACACAAAAACTATGAATATATCACAAGAAAGATACATTTGCTCCAAGACATCACATTTTTCTTGCCAACTTAGGCCCCATAAGTTAGCATCAATGAAACAAGCAGCGATATCATATAGTTTAATAGTTCACCAAATTGTTTCAAATCCATTTTTCCTACGAACAGATGATATGTAGCCGACATGGACTAAAATGCCAATAATATCAACCAAACTACTATCACTATAATTGGTTATCTCACTAACTTGCACAAAGGCTAAGGTTTTTTTTGGCACAAAGATCTCATCTTCACACCTTTTCAATGTTGATTTTTCATCCAAAACAATTTCCAAATTACTATTTAATTTATTGTATTTTTTATTTACTTCCTTCAGCAAACCTCTTGATATTTAATAAGTTGCACCTATCTCAACTAAACCATAATGCAGTTTAGCAATATTGTCAAAACAAGTAATGCGAATTTTTGTCCCCTCCATATCTATAATGTCAAAATTGAAAAGTTGGCCTTCACCTCTTTGTTTATGGAAATGGTACATCTCTCTAATATGTGTTACATGCCCTTTGATTGTCCAAACATTATGATAAATGTTCAAAGATTTAATAAGGCTAACATTTGGAGGACTATTTTGTTGTTGAGGGGACAACTACACAAAAAATCTAGGGGTCCATTTAGAAGAAGAAGGTGACTCTAGTCCCAATATTTTCTCTTCTTGGTGGTTGAAGAGATACTTAGGGGTCCCAATGATTTGACAATCGAACATAATGAAAAATAAGGTGAATATGATTAAGGTCTTGAAAAAAAGGAAAATAATATATTGGGCACATTATGTTAGGCACATATGAAGGAGAAAGAGAACTTTTAAAGTACAAAAGAAACAACGCAACCCACCTTGAATCTTGGACATTTCTATAGACATAGTCTTGCAAAGATACAAGGGATCCTATTTTCAAGGTACCTGAAAACAAGTCATTGTATTTGGAAGGAAAAGTTCCTCTTTTCATATGGTGTCCATCAGACAAGACAAGCTTGTATCATTCAACCTACCCTTCATCACCACCAATTTTTTTAAAGGACAAGAGTTGAAGGACCAGAGAGGGAACGACATCTCCAGCATTGATGGAATGAATTGAAAATGAAGTCAAAGTTTTTTGTTTCTTTGCAGTCTATAAAGACAAGTTTAATCGAGGGAAATGTACTTGATCACAACAAATGGATAAAAGGAGTAAGGAAAAAAAATATTGCAAGAAGATATTTTTATGTGCTGGAAAAGAACAATGCATACTTGCAAATTTATATGCTTTACTAGGGTCATCCATGTGTGTATACATCTAAAGGCTAATAAAACTAGAAACATAAATAGCAAAGGCTATGTGGTGTGCGTTTCTGTATTTGAGAATCGTAAAATTAAAGAAACTAAAAGGAGAAGTTTAGGTTGAATTAAAAAGAGGAAGGAAACAATAAAAAAAAATTGCAATAGGTATTAGAAAAAAGAAATATAAACTTAAGAAATCAAGATCTAGAGGGTGGTGGGTGGAACCCTTAGAACCAGACTCTACAACGAAACCTGTGGGGATGTCACCAAATCAATTTTGAGGGGCTTTGGAGAGCCATCCACAAAGCCCAATTCCACAAACATAGTTGTGGGAACTTTTATAGGGAGGAAATTTTGCAATTATAGTTGACTGATTGGGAGATCTATTTCACAATAAAAATAAAAGATTAATGTATTTCAAATTCAAATGTCATTTGGTAGACAACTTAGAAATATTGATAATCTACAAACCATTTTACTAATTTGATTAAATGAAAATGGGTATAACCATTCCACTTTTAATACTCTCCACACAACAGGAGATACAACAACAAGAATAAAAATGATAAATGCAAATGTATATATCCCTATATGTATCTTTTTATCTTTGAGGTTTCTTATATATGTATGCATAAAATTTTTACTATATTTTTATATATACCTATATGCAGATATTTGTATATGTTGCTATTTGGTCTCTTCATCCTCTCTTATCCAAACAATAGGATATACAACAATAATAAAAAAAAATGATTAAGTACATATATGCATTGAATTTCCCCTTTGTCTACATATTTAAAAGAACACATAGAACCAGATATATATATATATATATATATATATATATATATATATATATATATATATATATATATATTGCTATATCTAAATAGATGTGTATACTATATTTATTATTGACTATGTAGTCATTCACATGCCAAGCAAGGACTTGCATAAAAATGAGCATAATTTCAAAGGAGAACGATAGCAAGAAGGAACAATAAGTAGGGGGTGAAAGTTCTAGAAGTCAGCAACATATTTTAAACATTGCAGCCTATGGCCATTAGGCTATAGCTATAGTTCGCCAATTTTATTTTATTTTTTTCCCCATGATCTAGCTAATCTTAGCCAGTAATCTCTTCATAATCAAAGTTTGAATAGATTTCATTCCAAAAGGTCCTTGATCTGCTTAGCATGTAAAATGGAATTTCAATACTCCACTTCTTGAACTCTCTTTTCCAAGGGAAACCAATGTTCTTTGGAGCAATAATCAAAGGAAGGATGCTTTTCCCTTGGGAAAGAGAGTCCAAGAAGTGGAGTATTGACATTATATTTTACATGCTAAATAGATCAAGGACCTTTTGGAATAAAATTCATTCAAACTGTGAATATGAAGAGATTATAAAATTGGCTAAGACTAGCCAGATCATCGAATTTAAAAAAAATAAAATCCTCGGGCTATTTATGACAGCGGGGAGTTTGCTAATTACATGGGTTGGAAGTGTTGGAGTTGGTTGCCTCGATACTTAGAAGGATAATGGTAAGTGTTTTCTCACGTGAGGGTTCATGCATCCTGTCGTTGTTGTACAATGGTGCAGGAGGAAGTAAATGAAATATTCAATGTTCTCGTGTGGGAAAGTATACTCCAAAATGTGCAAGAAAATATATTAATTAAGTTGCCTTGTCAAAAGATCCATTGTGGTGCTATGCTATTTTTAACTCTTTTTAAATCAAAGTCTACATAAATATGAATAAAGATAGAATACACATTTGTTTAGATATACATGTGTATATATAAATTTTTGTTACATTATAGAACAAGACACAGTGTTCTTGGTCTATATATATATATAGACCAAGAACACTATGTCTTGTTCCATAATGTAACAACAATTTAGTGTTCTTGGTCTGTATATATGGATATATATATATTTGCTTAAATGTAAATGTTAAAATATGAAATAGGGAATTCAATTTACATATATATACATATTTGCATATATGTATCCATCTATGTTTTGGGGAATTCAACACAATTTCACATGACGATTAATGCATCCCGTCATTGTTGTATGATGGCATAGGAGAAAGTGAATGCAATATTCAATGTTGCAGTGTGACAAAGTATAAAAACATACACGGGAAAAAGTTGGAAAATAACATTGGATAACATTAATTCTCACATATAGTTCACATTCCATAGCATTCCCTTTCAATGGATTTAAAGTTAAATTTATCAAAATAAAACCAAGCAATAAGTTGTACAAAATGCATATAGCACCAAAGATGCACAGAAATAACAAGGAACAATAACAAGAGGTCGAAAAACATACAAAGGCTAATTTTTTTTGAAAGTAGTCCAAAGACACAAGTCAATGTCATATTTGTAGTTTATATCAATCTACAAAATTTTAGAATTTTAAAAGTTAAAAACAATTCTTGTCACAAGGATAATAGAATAAGAAACTCCTAAAGTTCTATGGCAAGAAACGAAAATACATGAGGAGACAATCCTTAATTAAATGCACAAAAAAATTTACTTGCCTTAGGATATGAAGAATACAAGAGGTAAACTATGGCAATGAACAACTTGTTACATGGAGCTTCAAACAAATGAGAAAAAGAGAATATCATGAAACATATTCATACAAGACAAGAAATATATGTAATAGTTGGATTTTCAATTAAAAATTCAAGCTACATTATTTGGTACTAAATATTATAGACAAATAGGGAAACTATAAAAGAGCTATTAGAAATCCACTTAATAATCATAGGAAAATGATAGATGATCAAAAACCTACACTAAATAGAACTTAAAAAACATGGAGAATAGAATAGGTTAAATACAATAATGAAGAGTCTATTATGGGGAAGTGGGAAAAAAAATATCATGAAACATATTGATACAAGACAAGAAATATATGCAACATTTGGCTTCTAAATTCAAAATTAGAGCTACATTATCTGGTACTAAATACTATAGACAAATAGAGAAATTGTAAAAGAGTTGTTAGAAAAAATTTAAGAATGATAGGTAAATGACAGATGATCGAAACCCCACATTAAATAGAACTTCAACAGAGGTAAAAAAACATATACATAGACCAAAAAAATTGAAAGCCTCCCAAAGCTACAGATCAATGTCATGTTTGTAGTTTATAGCAGTCTAAAATTTTTTAAAATTTACAAGAACTAAACTATGACAATGAATAATTTGTTACAGGGAGTTTCAAATAGATGAGGGGAAAAGAATATCATGAAACATATTGATACAAGACAATAAATCTATGTAATAGCTAGCTTGTCAATTCTAAATTTGAGCTACATTATTTGACAATGAACATATGAAGAATACAAGAGCTAAACTATGGCAATGAACAACTTGTTATAGAAGCTTCAAATAGATGAGAAAAAGAGAATATCATGAAACATATTAATACAAGACAAGAAATCTATGTGATAGTTGTCTTGTCAATTTAAAATTCAAGCTACATTATTTGGCACTAAATATTATAGAAAAATAGGAAAACTATAAAAGAGCCATTAGAAATCCACTTAATAATTATAGGAAAATGACAGATGGTCGAAAACCCACATTAAATAGAACTTAAAAACATAGAGAATAGAATTGGTGAAATACAATAATGAAGAGTCTCTTATGGGGAAGTGGGAAAAACAATATCATGAAACATATTGATACAAGATAGGCAATCTATGCAATAGTTGGCTTCTCAATTCAATATTTGAGCTACATTATCTGGTACTAAATATTATAAACAAATAGAGAAAAATTGTAAATGAGATGTTGGAAAAAAACTTAAGAATGACAAGTAAATGACTGATGATTGAAAAACCACATTAAATATAACTTTAAGAGAGGTACAAAAACATACATAGACCAAAAAAATTGAAAGTAGCCTAAAGTTATATCAATGCCATGTTTGCAATTTATATCAGTCTACAAAATTTTAGAATTTACAAGAACTAAACTATGAAAATGAAAAGTTTGCTACAGGGAGCATCAAACAAATGAGGGGAAAATAACATCATGAAACATATTGATACAAAACAAGCAATCTATGTAATAATTGGCTTGTCAATTCTAAATTCCAACTACATTATTTGGAAATGAACATATGAAGAGTAAAAGAGCTAAACTATGGCAATGAACAACTTGTTACACAGAGCTTCAAACAAATGAGAAAAATAAAATATCATGAAACATATTAATATAAGACAAGCAATCTATGTAATAGTTTCCTATCAATCAAAAAGTCAATCTACATTATTTGGTACTGAATATTATAGACAAATAGGGAAACTATAAAAGAGCTATTAGAAAGCCACTTAATAATCATAGGAAAATGATAGATGATCGAAAACCCACATTAAATAGAACTTAAAAACATGGAGAATATAATTGGTTAAATACGATAATGAAGAGTCTTTTATGGGGAAGTGGGAAAAATAATATCATGAAACATATTGATACAAGATAAGAAATCTATACAATAGTTGGCTTCTCAATTCAAAATTTGAGCTACATTATCTGGTACTAAATATTATAGATAAATAGAGAAATTATAAAAGAGTTGTTAGAAAAACACTTAAGAATGATAGGTAAATGAAAGATGATAAAACAAATTTAAGAGAGGTACAAAAACATATATAGACCAAAAAAATTGAAACAATCCAAAGGTACAGATCAATGTCATGTTTGCAAATTATAGCAGTCTACAAAATTTCTTAATTTACAAGAACTAAACTACATCAATGAATAGTTTGTTACAAGGATCTTCAAACAGATGGGGGGAAAAGGACATCATGAAACAAATTGATACAAGAAAACCAATCTATGTAACGGTTGGCTTTTCAATTCTAAATTATAGCTAAATTATTTGGCAATGAACATATGAAGAATACAAGAGCTAAACTATGGCAATGAACAACTTCTTACATGGAGCTTCAAACAGATGAGAAAAAGAGAATATCATGAAACACATTAATACAAGAAAATCAATCTATGTAATAGTTGGCCTGTCAATTAAAAATTAAAGCTACATTATTTGGCACTAAATATTATAGACAAATAGGGAAACTATAAAAGAGCTATTAGAAAGCCACTTAATAATAATAAGAAAATGACAGATGATTAAAATCCCACATTAAATAGAACTTAAAAACATGGAGAATAGAACAAGTGAAATACAATAATGAAGAGTTTTTTATGGAGAAGTGGGAAAAACAATATCATGAAACATATTGGTCACACAAGATAGGAAATCTATGCAATAGTTGGTTTCTTAATTCACAATTTGAGCTACATTATCTGGTACTAAATATTATAGACAAATAGAGAAATTGTAAAAGAGCTATTATAAAAACACTTAAGAATGACATGTAAATGAAAGATGATCGAAAAACCATATTAAATAGAAATTTAAGAGAGGTACAAAAACATACATAGACCAAAAAAATTGAAAGCAACCCAAAGGTACAAATCAATGTCATGTTTGCAGTTCATAGCAGTCTACAAAATTTCATAATTTACAAGAACTAAACTACGAAAAATGAATAGTTTGTTATAGGGAGCTTCAAACAGATGAGGGGAAAAGAACATCATGAAACATATTGATACAAGACAAGAAATCATGTAACAATTGGCTTGTCAATTTTAAATTTGAGCTACATTATTTGACACTAAATACTATAGAAAAATAGTGAAATTGTAAAAGAACTATTAGAAAAACACTTAAGAAGTAGAGGAAAATGAGAGATGATAAAAAAACCCACATTAAATAGAAAACTACAACAATGAACAGTTTGTTATGGGATACTGAGAAAAACAAATAGTTTGTTATAGGGAGCTTCAAATAGATGAGGGGAAAATAATATCATGGAACATATTGATACAACACAAACAATCTATGTAATAGTTGGCTTGTCAATTCTAAATTTGACCTACATTGTCAGGGACTAAATATTATAGAAAAATAGGGAAATTATAAAAGAACTATTAGAAAAACATAAATACATATATATATATATATATGTGTGTGTGTGTGTGTGTGTGTGTGTGTGTGTGTGTGTGTGTGTATTTATATATGTATGTATATATATACATATGTATATGCAATGGTTGAAATTTCAGCCGATATTTTCGTCAACCCAACCGTGAATAAAATTTCTTAGCATCGAGAATCTCCTAGCCAACAACGCATTCCCCAGGGTTATTTATGACCATAAGGAGTTTTCTAAGTACATGGGTTTACACATATACATATATATATACACACATAAATATGTGATATATATATGTATGTATATATATCTATATGCATATATATATACACATATATATATACATACATATATATGCATACATATATATACATACATATATATATACATACATATATATATATATGCATACATATATATACATACATATACACATATATATATATGTATATATCTGTATGACTTACAGATTCCATAGCACAACCATTTTAAAACCCTCCAATCTGCTATAAAATGGAGCCAAAGGCAAGGAATTTTATAATAGTCTGCTATCAAACCAACATCACAATGGCTCTTTCGACAATGCAACTCAATCAATATATTTTTTCACACATTTTAGAATATACTTTTCCATACATATATATATATAAATACATACATATATATACATATATATACATATATAGAAACATATATATAATTTGTGCATCTTTGGTGTTATCTGCATTTTGCTCAATTTGCTCCTTGGTATGTTTCTAATAGATTTAACTTCAAAGAAAAAAAGAATATCATAAAACATATTGGTACAAGACATATACCATGTTCCATCCAGACAAAATAACCATGGAAATTAACAGTTTTTTATAAGGAGCTTCAAACAGATGAAGGAAAAACAAGAGAAACCCACATTAAATAGAACTTTAAAATATGGAGAATAAAAGAGGCAAGCCATCGTAATGAACACTTCGTTATGGACAACTGAAAAAAAGAATATCATGAAGAATAGTTTGTTATGGGGAACTTCAAATAGATGAGAAAAAAATAATATCATGAAACATATTGATACAAGACATATAACATGTTTCATCCAAACAAAATAACCATAACAAATAATAGTTCGTTATAAGGAGCTTCAAACAGATTAGGGAAGGAGAATATGATGAATAAAATATGGAGAATAGAAGAGGCAAACTACGATAATGAACAGTTTGTTATGGGCAACTGAGAAAAAGAATATCATGAAGAATAGTTTATTATGGGGAACTTCAAATAGATGAGAAAAGAATAATATCATCGAACATATTGACACAAGACATATAACATGTTCCATCCAGACAAAATAACCACAAAAATTAACAATTTGTTATAAGGAGATTGAAACAAGTGAGGAAAAAAGAATATCCCAAAACATATAGGTACAAGACACACAATCTATGTAACAGTTGTAAGAGGTGTTAGAATAACACTTACGAATCACACCTAAATGACAGATGAACGAAAACCCACATTAAATAGAACTTGTAAAGCCAACGGGTAGCAATAATCTATGCAAAATGTGTATAATGCCATAGAATTAATTAAAAACTTGATCTACATTGCCCTGCACTAAATATTATAGACAAATAGAGAAATTTTAAAAGAGCTATTAGAATAACACTTAACAACCACTACACTAATTTTATCATGAATATCTTTATGCTTTCATACTAACCCTCTGCATATATATATATATGAAATTACGCCTATTTTAATCTACAATTGCTCCTGTGGTAATGGGTATAACACCAAAGATGCATAGAGATAACTACAACCAATAAACGAAGGGAAAAAAATTACTAACCCTAACCATACTTTTTCACGAAAGAAAGAATATTTAACTCAAATTGCTCATATGGTAATAGGTATAATGCCAAAGATGCATAGACATAACTACAAACAATAAATGAAGGGTGAAAAAATTACTAACCCTAACCATATTTTATGATGAAAGAAAGAAGATTTAACTGTAATTTCTACATCCATACATAGCCATAATCTCTTTGAAGTCTCCAAAATAGGTATAACGCCAAAGATACAAGCATATAACAAAAAAACATGAACAATAAATTAATCATTTATGCAAAATACCCATGTAAAATGACTTATAAATTTCAGAGAGCAACAGTTTTAAAACCCTCTAATTTGCTATAAAACGGAGCCAAAGGCGACGATTTTTAGAATAATTTGCTATCAAACCACCCATGAACCTAAAGGGGATGATTTTTAGAATAGTTTGCTATCAAACCAACACCACAATGGCTCTTTCAACAATGCAACTTAATCAATGTATATTCTCGCACATTTCAGAGTATACTTTCCCACACTGCAACATTGAATATCGCATTTACTTCCTCCACTGCCATCATACAACAATGTGAGGATGCATTAACCCTCGTGCGAGCAAACAGTTACCATTTTGCTTATGTGTATCGAGGGAACCAACTCCACCACTGCCAACCCATGTAATTTGTAAACTCCACAGCGTCATAAACCCCGAGGAACTCGTTGTCGACAGAGAAATCTCCAGCACCAAGAAATTCTATTCATGACTAAGCTGACAAAAATCCCAACAAAAATTTCAAACATATAACCTATCAGCTAAATATTAAAATTTAATGTATTATATAATTTAAATTGTAATATAAGATCAAAATATAAAGAAAAGTTCTTTATTTTGAAACAAATAATAATTTAAAAAAAAAAAATCGACTAAATATTAAAATGTAATGTATTATACAATTTAAATTGTAATATAACATTAAAAAAAAAAAAAAGTTCTCTAATTTGAAAAAATTAAAAATTAAAATAAAAAATTATAAAATCATACATTTAAATTTATATTTAGTTTTATTATTATTTATTTTGTAAATAATGAAAAATTATTCTTATTTATTAAGTTTAACATGGTTAAAAATTTTGAATATTTTTTTTAAATGATTATAGCTGAATTTTATTTTTATAATGTCAAAAATGTTATATTCAAGAAAACTTAAATCCTTTATAAACTCGTTTAAAATTCATCCAATTGTACTATTTATCTGAAAACCTTATACCAGTAAACTATTTTTTTAATAAATTATTATTGAACCAACTCAACACGTAAGACCTAATATCAAGGAAGATGTATTGAGATCTCCCCCGGAAAAAACACTTAAAATCATTTTCAACTTTCACCTAATATCTAGTTATTCGATGAACTTGATTGCAAGAAATGACTTGTTCCAAGGCATTGGCAAAATGGCTAGTAATGTATTCTTTAACGCGTTGGTAACATAATTTTTATTTAATATTTTATGTTTGAAATATTGATGTTCTAACTAACGTCACGCTGTGTTATTTTAATTTAATATGTAGGAGTTGTTAGAACTGGTCAATCCAGTCAATTCACAAAACTCAATTTTTGACTGTCATTAGCGTGTGGAATGATAAAATGTAGAGAAAAAAATATTGACAATTTTTCATATTTTTTCTAGTTAATATTTTTTTTTTTTTTTTGTTATTTTTCAACAAAATTCAGTTCAACAATTCTACCATTGATTGATTGTATTTAGCACATGGTATTTAGCACATACAATGATAAACACGTTTAGTATTTACTTACTGTAATGCATAATTTCTTTGATGATTTTCACATTTCTTATAAATAATATATATTATCTTGAGTTATTATTTTTAAATATAATTTTGAATTAATATGCAAGAGTTGTTGGAACTTGTCAATCCAATTAATTCACAAACTTCATTCTTGGAATGATAAAATGTGAAAAAAAACATTGACAATTTTTCATATTGTGTATGGTTAATATGGCTCTAGGAAAATTCACCAATGGAAAATTCACTGTTGCCAATTTACCACCATGGAAAATTCACCAATAAAAAATTCAGTGCCAAGTAAAATTCACCCCAATTCACCAACCACATTAATATTTTTTAATATATATTTCAAAACCTTTGATTTTACTTGGGGTGAATTTTACTTGGCGGTGAATTTTCCGCTGGCGATGGATTTGTTGTATGCGGTTAATATACATTTTCTTTGACGATTACTTTTCAACAAAATTCAGTTCAACAATTCTAACATTGACTAACTGTATTTAGTACATGGAATGATAAACACATTTAATATTGATTGAGAGTAATTCATAATTTCTTAGATGATATTTACCTCTCATATAGGTAATATATATTATCTTGAACTATTATTTTCAAATGTAATTTAGTTGAGCAACTCTATCATTGATTGACAACACTTAATGCATGGAATGATAAACAAATCCAACATTAACTTACTATAATATAAAATTTCTTTGATGGTACCCATATTTTGTATGGGTAATATAACTATTATAATCTAAAAACCTAATTCAACTCAAAAACTTCATTATTAACTAATTGTACATAATGTCTGGAATGATAAACATGTTTAGCATTGACAAAATGTTATCTGTATCTTTTGTGGGTAATAGGCATTCTCTTGTGATGTTATTTTTAAACGTAATTCAATTCAACAAATTGTGAGAAGTATTTGCATGCTCTGATACCATGTGAAAAAATATCTGAAAGCTCAGATATGAAACTGAGGGGATATTGAAAATCCCAGATAAAACACACAGTGTTGCTTCTTTGTTTCCCAATCAACTAGGAATAACCAAAACTAAAAATGTAGAATAAAAAAATAAACAAATTGGAGACACATCATTGTGCATGCAAACTTGATTCTTCTATTAACCATAAAATAAAATTTAAAAAATGATTTTAAACTTGAAACTACAAACTACACAACTTGCAACAATCTAGAGCTGCACAAAAACTTACAACAAACTGGAGCTTAACTAGGAGCTCCTTACAACAAACTGTCTAGCTTCTAGGAGCTATCTCTTTCTATTTGTCTGGAGCTATCTGTTGCTCCCTGTACACACTCTAGCTATCTATCACTATCTGGAGCTTCTCAGAACTGTTGTTCATGCTCATAAAACATTCCATGCTATTGCAGCTATAACTTCAAACTACTTGCAACTTGTTGCATCTTCCACAAAATATTATGCCAGACTACTCTAACAACTAATAGAAATTCCGTCCTTTTTTTTATTCAAAATTACCTCTCAAAATTCAAATTTACCTACAACAATTAATTTTGTAGTCAGGAGAAAAACATGGATGAAGATCCCTAAAAAATAAAGCTATCATTGACAGCTCCTAATAGGTAGGTGAAGCTGGGGAGTATACGTGAGAAAGAGGCTCAGTCAGAAAATTAAATATTTCCAACACTCCCCTTTGACCGAGCCATCAAATAACATCATTCTTCATTCAAATCAACAACACCTAAATTTATTCTTAGGCATTCAAAGCAATCTCTACTAAATGGTTTGGTGAATTTTTTTGCAAGTTGTTGCTCGAACCTACAAAATTTTATTTTGATTTCACCCTTCTCAACTAATTCTTCATAGCTTGCTTCTTGTATGAAAAATTGAATTCTTTGTTAAAGCAATTGATGAAAGACTATCACAAAATATAGTTATTCCATATTTTTGTTCTTCTTTCAAATCTGCTAAGGTCCTCCTTAGCCAAATAGCTTGGCATGCTATTGCATTTTTTGCTATATACACAGCCTCAGCTATGGATAGGGAAACTATGGGTTGTTTATTGGAAGCCCTTGAAATGACTCCTAATCCCAAGTGAAACATATATCTAGATGTGCTCTTTGTATCATCCACACTCCCTGCCCAATCACTGTCTATGTAACCAACCAACCCAAAATCATTTGCTACACTATGAAGAATACCATATCCTTTGCTCCCATTCACATACCTTAGGATTTGTTTACCCACTTGCCAATGTGACTCTTTTGGAGTCTCCATAAATCTGGAAATCAAAATTACACTATGCATTATATCAGGCCTAGTTGTTTTTAATTACATTAAAATTCTAACCAAACTCTTATACATGGCCAGATTCACATTTCTTCTACAATATTCCTCGCTCAACTTCAAACCTATGGCTATTGTTGTTGGGGTAGAATTTTTATCTTGCATCCTAAACCTTCTTCAAAATCATTGCTGCATACTTTTCTTGAGAGGTTAATATAGCATCATGTGTTTGTTTTACTTCTATGCCTAGAAAATGCCTTAATAGACCCAAGTTTGTCATTTCAAACTCTCTTTTCATGGCCTCTTTAAAATCAACAATGAGAAAATCATCATCCCAAGTGAAAATCAAATCATTAACATACAAGACAACAACTAAAATTTTACCATCATCTGCCTTGATATAAAGAGTAGTATCACCATTGCTTTTACTAAAGTCATTGCTCAACAAATATGAGGCAATCCTATTGTACCATATCCTTGGTGCTTTCTTTAGTCCATACAGATCTTTCTTCAGTCTATATACCTTATTTTCCTGACCTAGAACTGCATAACTAGGTGGTTGATCCACATACACTTCTTCATTCAACACTTCATTCAAGAAGGAAAACTTCACATCCATTTGATACACCTTCCACTTGTGTTGGGCTATAATTGCTATGACTATCTACATGGTTTCCATCCTTACAATCAGAGCATATGTTTCATCACAATCTCTCCTAAACTGCTATTTGTATCCCTTGACAACTAATCTTGCCTTATGCCTCTCTATTCTTCCATCGACATTGCTTTTTGTCTTATAGACCCATTTCACCCTAGTTACTTGCTTGTTTAGAGGCAGATCAATTGGCTCCCATGTTCTATTACTCTCTATTGCATCTATCTCCTCATCCATGGATTCACACCATTTCTTTTCGTTCACAACATCCTCAAAATAAATTGCATCACTATGATAAAAAATGCAAAATTAATACTTTCATAAAACTCTTCATCATACCTTTCATTTTGGTAGATCTCCCTTAGAATCTTGGTCTTTCTTGGCATTAGAGAGGCAAGAGTGGGGTTTGAATTTCCACTACTGCTACTGCCTTGCTGAGTAGACCCTATTTGTGCACTGGTCCAGACTAGTTCAGACTTATCTGAAGCTCGTCCAGAGCTATTGGGAGCGACTATAGTCTCCATAACATCATCTTGTTGTACTTCATGCTCTTTCTCTACATCAATTGGAGTTGTCGGGAGTGGTATGTAGCTATCAATATTTTTTAGGCCATCCCATGAATCGCCCTCTAAGAACTCCATGTCTTTGTTGATAACAATTTTCTTGGTCACTAGGTTATACAACATATAGGCTTTGGACTCTTCACTATAGCCCATTAAGATGCACTTCTCACCCTTGTCATCCAAATTTTGTCTATTCTATTTTGGTACAAGTGCTTATGCCACACACTCAAACACTCTCAAGTGTTCAACCATCCACTTGGATTTTTTCCATGCCTCTTGTAGAATCTTGTCAAAAACTACCTTTGTAGGACTTGTATTTATCAATATACTAGTGTCGCTACACCTTTACCCCAATATTCATTTTGGAGTCTCTTGAATTTAAGCATGCTTCCTACCATCTCCACAATGGTTCTATTTTTCCTCTTAGCCACTCCATTTTGTTGCAGAGTATAGGCTATTGTTAGCTCATTCTTAGTACCATGTTGCTTGCAAAAATTCACAAACTGATTGGAGGCATACTCTCCCCTCTATCTAACCTTAGGACCTTAATGACAGTTCCACTCTCCTTTTCAGCCTGTACCTTAAACACTTTAAACGTTTCAAATGCTTCAGATTTGTGTTTCAAAAAATAAACCCATGTCTTATAGTTGTAATCATCTATAAATGTCATAAAATATTGGCTCTTACTAATATAAATTGTTTTCATAGGGCCACAAAAATTAGTGTGCACCAACTCCAATGGTGCTCTTGCCCTTGTAAAATTTCCTGATTGAAAGGGTTGCCTATTTTTCTTGCCTAAAATGAAAGCTTCACATCTACCACTAGACTCTACTATTGTTGGTAAATCTCCAACCATTCCCATCTTTGAAAAAATATTTAAACTAGCATAGCCTAAGTGTCCATGCCTGAGATGCCCAAGCTTGGAAGGGTCTTGAATGACTGTCTTGAAAGTTGCTTGTTGCTTTACTACTATAAATTTTCCATGCTTGGGGGCTACAGGTGTGGATTGAGTTGAGAGTTAACTCTCTGACCTCAATGGAAACATCCTATTCTTCATCATTTGCACTGCAACAATTATCTTCTTACTTCCATCCTTTTCATAAATAATGCATTCACCCTTCTCCATCAACACCTTGTATCCTTTTTGGATCAACTGTCCAGTACTCATGAGATTGTGCTTTACGCCAGAGGAAAAATAAATATTATCAATCTCCTTTTTCTCACCTTGCTTGGTTTGAAACAAAATAGACCCTTTACCTACAATTGGAACAATTTCATTGTTCCCTATTTTTATTTTAGACTTGAAATTTTTATCAATGAAAGAAATAAACTCTCATTACCACTCATGTGGTTTCTACAACCACTATCTAAAAACCATACCTCATAAATACCTTTCTCAACAATGTTGCACATGATGAAGGCCTTTTTTTTATTACCTTCAAGGTATGTGCAGGATCATCATGGAAAAAACAGGGCCTTAAGTGGCAATAAAAAAACAGAAAATTAGAGTTAGACAACTTGACGTAAAAATTTGAATAAGTTATCTATATTTTTTGGAAAAAATGTAAAAATTGAATTTATTTTTGAGCTACTAGACCTTTATTTTTTTTAAAAAATCTATTTGGTGAAAATTTGAAATTTCAATGCAGTAGTATTTAAATTTCAGGGTAAAAATAAGAAGTAGGTGTCTGTTTGACCACCCTAACCACAATAAAATGATAATATTTTTTTATAAGATTTTATATATAAGTAGAGGACTCATGTCCCAATGTGATGCATCTTTTTTTTATAATTTTTTTCCAATTAAATAATTAATTATGAATTTTTTATTGCAACTTTTAAAAAATATAAAATCTCGTCTGTCTAACCAGCTTAACTTGCTCCAAAATTCATGAAATTCAATGTTTTTTTTTTTAATCCTATACTACGTGAAGCATAGAATGTGACACATATTTTAGATTCAAAAAATGTGATACCGTTTGAAAGTTATAGGTTTTTTTTCAATCAGCCTATCAATCATGACTTTGTTCGTAATTCTAATAGAAAATCAATAATAATTATTTATTAAATTCAAGGTAAATTATAATTTATATTGGTGGAAATCTGAGAATATCCTCTAAAAATCCTTTTCGTTTCATCAATTTTGGGTATAAAAAAAGTCGTCAGCCACTTGGGTCATTATATGGCTTACATATCGCCACTTTTTGGCCCATCATGATCCTGCACATACCCTTCAGCCACATTTGTACTTTTCTTGGACTGATCATGTTTCATTTTGTAGAAGTTACTTGTATGGTGACCAAACTTATGGAAATAATAACATTCAACGTTGCTCTTGTCATGCTTTTGACTCAATTTGTTATTCTTCTTGGCTTGTCTAGAGTCGGACTGAGAGCTACTTTCTCCCTCTTGGCTATGTGCTTGTCCTGAGCTATCACTACCATCAATTCCACATCTAGATTCACCTCTACCACGTCTAGATTTATTTCTACCTCTCCCCCTACCTCTTGCATTGCCTTGAGATTTGAATGCTTGCTCATGGGTTTGTAGAGAACCCATCAAGCCATCAACAAACAATGTTGAGAGGTACTTTTCCTCTTCAATGGAAATCGCAACTGCATCAAACTTTGTGGATAAAATTATGAGGATTTTCTCCATAATCCTCTACTCTTCCATGGATTCTCCATTCACTCTCAATTGGTTTATCAAACTAGACTCGTGTGAAAATATGAGATAGACTCACTATTCTTAATTTGGAGTGTCTCAAAATATATTCTAAGCATCTAGAGCTTCACCAATTTAACTTTATCAGTCCCTTTGTAACTAGTTTGGAGGATTTCCCAAGCTTCCTTTGCATAGTTAGTTGCTACTATTCTGGGAAAAGTGGTCTATGTCAAGGTGGTTTCAATCAAACTCAATGGTTTTGCATCTTTCCTCCTTGCCTCCTTCAACTGTGTCTTTTGGTTGTTTGCGAGGGAAACATAAGTTGTTGGATGATCAGTCTCATCATTGAACGCACTAATCACAAACTCCCACAAATCATTTTCAACCATTAAGTTCTTCATTTTCTTTTCCCAAACATCATAGTTGTGTAGATTGAATGATGGCAGATACTACCAACTCTTACTCTCATCTCCAACCATGTCTCCAATAAAACAAACTTTAAACACCCAAAAAATAGATGTCCAACTCACTCAAGACTTAGGGCCTATTAGCTTCAATACCATGTGATAAGTATATGTATGTGTTGATACCATGTGAAAAAAGCATCTGAAAGCTTAGATATGAAACTGAGGGGATATTCAAAATCCCAAACACAAATAAAATACACAGAGTTGCTACTTTGTTTCCCAATCAACTAGGAATACCCAAAACTAAAAATGAGGAATAACAAAATAAATAGATTGGAGACATATATTTGGGCATGCAAACTTACTTCTTTTGTTAACCAAAAAATAAAATTTACAAATTGATTTCAAACTTGAAAATACCAACTACTTGACTTGTAGCAATCTGGAGTTGCACACAAACTAGGAGCTCTCTCTTTCTACTCATCTGGAGCTATCTACTACTTCTTGCACACACTCTAGCTATATGTAGGTATCTGGAGCTTCTCAGAACTATTGTTTATGCTCACAAAACATTCTCTACTATTGCTACTACAGCTTCAAAATTCTTCCAACTTACTTGTTGTACCCTCTACAAAATCTTCTGCTAGACTACTCTCTCAACTAATTGACATTCCTTTCATTTTTTCTATTCAAAATTCCCTCTTAAAATTCAAATTTACCTACCACAATTAATTTTGCAGTCAGGAGAAGAATAGGGATGAAGATCCCCCAAAAAGAAACTTGCCATTGAAGGCTTTTGGTAGGTAGGTGAAGCTAGGGAGTTGACGTGATAAAGAGGCCCAGTCAGAAAATTAAATATTTTTGAACCATAAAATTTATGCTTTGAGGGGTAAAGGAATGAGTTCCCTACAACTTTCTAGGGTTTTCACCTAGAAGGAAGAGGACTTCCCTTTTTGAGGCATAAATCTTGTGATTCATTCAATACTAGGGATTTAATATGTTTAAGATGGAATGTCCTAAATGTTGAAATGTGACAAGTAAATCTAACTATTTAACATAAACTAAAAGAATCTATATTGCTTGAAAACACATGATGTAATACAATAATGATAAAATGAAGACAATATGAAGTAAACTAACCTAATAAATAAAAAGAGTGCACCTAAAAATTAAAGAGGGCCAAGGTACAGATTCTGGAAGCCTCTAAAAACCTAGAAAATTTGAGTTTTGAGCCCATTAGGATACTTACACCAAGCTGGGTGACATAGTCCCTTTTCAAGAAAACTACTCGAGACTTCATTCCAACCAACTAGGTGCTCAAATCCATTGAAAGTTGTGATAGAAACCTCTAGTGGGACTAAGTCGCCACTATTGGTGACCTAGTCCCGTTCAACGTTTCTGAAAAAATGAAAGTGGACACGAAGGCCTATGATTTGTACTTTGCTTCTTTGATGAAATACAAAATCAGACCTACAAAATAGCCTATAAAACAAAGTATATTTTGGTTTCTAATGTGGGGTTTTTCTTGGTGAAACCCCGAGTTTGTATTTAAACTTGTAAAGAGATAGAAAATCTATGTAAACACTAGCCCTAAGTGTGTCTAGAACTAGGAAAACCTGAAATAAGACAAAACCCTATTCTATTGTGCAAGAATAAGATGCATGCAAGAGATTTAGAATGACGCAAAACTTCAATCCAAGAAACCCTACAACATTAGAAATGTATGTAAAAGGAATGAAAATGGGATGCAAACCTCAAATTTGAAGATGGGCTAAAAATAGAAGATGGGGTCACTTTAAAAAAAGTATTTATGTGTGATTTGGTGGCTAGTTGCACCTCCTCAACCTAGATTTCTCCATCATTCTCCATAGGCATCCATATTCAACCTTTGACAATGTGTAATCTTGAATGGGAAGTGAGCTTGAAGAATTGCAAAAGCCCTAGCTTGTTGTCCAAAAGCTTCAACTTTGTTGTGAAAGAGAGATGAAACTTCTTGAGGAAGATGTTTTGCACTTGATTCTTGAAGTTGCTTGTGAAAAATGACCAAAAAGTTGTGAAAATGACCTAAAAACAAGTATTTATAAGAAACAAGATCGGTAATTATTAGTAATTTTGACCTAAGAGGCCAACACCCATTGAGAATTTTTAGCAAGATATACATTTTCCTGCTTAAAAATTCAAAATTCCCTAAAAAAGGACTCAACTTGGGTGACCTAGTCCCACCAAGGAATTTTGAAGTGGGATTAGTGTTATTTCAACAATTTTGATGTTGTTTTTTAGGGGTTGAATAGTTCACTAGGTATAATAGGCCCCAAAGTAAAAAATAACAAACCTTGGGGGCCCATAAATGTTGTTTTAGGAGGGTGATTGATGCGAGGGTACCTAAAGTAGGACCCAAATGAGCACAAAATTGTCCTTTTCTTCAAAGGTATACAATTTTTGGTGACACAATTTCCAACACAAATAAAATGAAATTTGATTAATGAAAAAAATTATTATATTTAATATAAATGAAATGTAAAATATATATTGATTGTTTGATCATTAAAATAATTTATAATTTAAATAGAACACTCTTCAAAAAACTTGCATCAAATTAGTTAGCTTTTGTCTTTCTCCTTACTCTCTCTATGGGTTCTCCTACAATACTCTCTCTTATTATTCTCAATCTTATGCTCATTTGTGTCAAGAGGAGAATATCATTGTTGGAATGACTCATTTCTTCTAAAAATTTGAAATACATTTCACCAAATGGACTTTTTCCTTTGGATTCTATGTAATAACCCCAAGTCTCTATGCCATAAGCATTTGGTTTGACAATATATCTAATTTAACTCTAGCATAGATGCCTATGAAGGATGGGAAGGACATTCCTATTGGAAAGATGTCGACTATGTAGCCCAGTAGCAGTGGACTCACACTATATTATGATGAAAACAATATGAAATGGTCATCTGATCAGACTAACAGCGTAGTCATACAATATACAATGCTCGATACTGAAAATTGTGTGCTATTAAATGACTCATTTTTTGTACCCATCTGGTAGAGCTTTGAATATCCTATAGATACCCTCTTTCTTGGTTAGACTCTCAAGATGAAATCCAACATGTTTTATAAGATTTTGACAATAAACTACTTCCCTAGCCGATTTCAGCTTTTTATGCAAGGTGATGGAAATCTACTCCTTTTTCCTATGGAGAGGATTGAGAGGAACGATGATGCATACTGATCTACCGATCCACTCTATTTCGAAGAAATCTTGAAATTTGATGTGTGTGGGATATTGTATTTGGTAAACAATACCAACATAAGTGTTAAAAATGTCACAGAAGGCAAGTTTGGAAAGAGGGAGCTTCTTCTTAGAATGACGCTCGAGAGTGACAAAATCCTTGCATAATATGTTTGGAACACTAGCAATGCTTAATGGTCATTTGTATGGAAGGCTGTTAATAATACATGTAAAGTGACTGGTTAGTGTGGACCTAATGGCATATGCCAGCTCAACACCCAAAGCAAGCTAGTCTACATTTGTCCTCCTCACATCAATTAAATATCAAAAATGATGACCACTTTAAGGGATGCATGTGAAGCACATCACAAGGGCACACCTGCATTGAAAAAAACACCATGCCCCCCTCGACATCACAAAATGGTTGGATGTTGGTTATTCAATACTTCAGAATCTTAGTGAAAAAGAATACCAGGAGTCTTGTAGGAAAGATTACATCTTTTTCATCATCACATATGAGAATACAACTTGCTAGAAGCAAGATTTAACTCTAATTGCTGGAAATAATCCCACCTACCCCTACATTTATTTCTCCACCATAGATTTTTTCATTTTTCCTATCCAACATATCATGAAAATCTTCCTATATGTGTGAGATTTCATTCTCTAGCTCGATTCATTTAATCAATATTTTTCAACTCTTAAGTGTAGGACAAATTTTGAATGAAAATTCAAATGTATATCTTCTTTCCCAAGATTTCTCAGCTAGCACAATTAAATGTAAATAAATGCATTTTTTTCCCTTCATTTCTAGCCTTATATGTAGGTTTTAGTTAGTCACTTTTTTTTGTATTGATGAATGAATGAAAAGAAGAGTAGAAATGTAGAGAAAAGTAGCTAGTATTTTTCTATAACAATCAGAAACAAGGGAGTTCATTCTAAGCATAAGAAAGAGAATAAAATTTGTGTATTGGTTTTATATGTTTTATAATCTATGAATGTAATGGACTTTTTGTGTTTTTGAAATATCTGAAATATAAATATTTGGAGATCATCTCTATTTTTTTCTTTGATTTGTTCTATTGTGTTTTGTATTTTATCAACTCCTCCATCTCTTCCTTCATGTGGTATCATAACTGAAGGTTTTCAAAACGGATTTTCAAGGAGTTAAGGTTTGCTGAGAACAAAGATTTACAGTCGTCAATGACAACTCCAAGTACAAGTCTAACAAACCCATAAATTCTATAATTCAATAGAAAAATCATGATTGATGGTCAATCATATTGAAGGAATTATTCTTCTCTGAAGAAATTTGGGAGATTTTTGAAAATGGTTATCCAGAAGGGTATGTGGAGGATCATCATGGAAAAAATAGGCCCTTAAGTCGCAATAAAATTTAGAAAATCATAGTTAGGCAACTTGACGTAAAAAATTTGAGTAAGTTATCTATATTATTTCAAAAATATGTAAGAATAGAATTTGTAGCAAATTGAATGTAGTTTCTAAGCTACTAGGTTTTTTTTATAAAAAAAAATCTATTTGGTGAAAATTTGAAATTTCAATACAATAGTACTTAAATTTCACGGAAAAAATAAGAAGTAGGTGTCTTTTTTACCACTCTAACCACAATAAAACAATAATATTGTTTTATAATATTTTAGATATAAGTAGGGGACTCATGTCCCGATGTGATGCATATTTTTTTGAAGTTTGTTTCCAAGTAAATAATTAATTATGATTTTTTATAAATTTTTTTAAAAAATATAAAAAAATTGTATGTGTAACCACGGGTTAACTTGGTCAAAACTTCATGAATTTTTTATTTATTTTTAATCTTATAGTATACAAAGCATAGAATGTGACACATGTTTCGGATTCAAAAAATGTGATACCATTTGAAAGTTATAGATGTTTTTCAATCAACCTATCAATCAGGACTTTAGTCATAATTCAAATAAAAAATGAATAATAATTATTTATTAAATTCAAAAGAAAGCATTATTTATATTGGTTGAAAATTGAGAATCTCCTTTAAAATCCCTTTCCGTTTCATCAATTTTGGGTATAAAAAATGTCATTAGCCACATGGGCCATCATATCACTTAGATATCACCACTTTTTGGTTCATCATAATCCTGCACATACCTAGAACCAAAAAATGCAACATCATACAATTTATTAACACAAGAAAAGAGAGATTTATATAGAGACAACAACAAGAATAATTCTACAACTCTCTTTTATGTTTTTCAAACAATGCATGAGAGCATATTTCCAAGAGTTGCAGTAGCAAAAAAAATCTAAACAAGCATGGGATATTCTACAAATAGTATATCAAGGAATGGCCAAGGTGAAGACAATAAAGATGCAGATGTTGAGGAGATACTTTGAGATAATATTCATGAAGGAGATTGTATCAATAGATTTATTTTTCACACAAATTATTGGATTTGTTAACCAAATCAGGTCTCATGGTGAGATGCTTGAAGAAAGAAGAGTAGTTGAATTTTTTTTAAGAATTCTACCTATAAGATTTGAGTTTATAGTTGTCGTCATAGAAGATACAAAGAATCTCTCTCAATTTTCTGTGGATGAATTACATGCATCTCTTATTTCACATAAGCATAGGTTGAGCAAAACATCGAACTCATCATTGAAGCATGATTTCAAAACACATGCTTCAATCAAGTATAGTAGAGGTAGAGGAAGATCAAAAAACAAGCAACAACTAGCACAATTAAATGCAATAATGCTTTTTTTTTTTCAATCAGTCATAGTAGATGTAGAGGAAGATCAAGCAACAAGCAACAACTAGCAAAGTTAAATGTAATTAAATGCATTTTGTTTTCTCTCCATTACTGGGCATAGGTGTAGGTTTTAGTTAGTCATTATTTTGTGTATTGAAGAATGAATGAAAAGAAGAGAAAAAGTGTAGAGGAGAGCAACCAATATTTTTTTGTAGCAATAGCAAGAAACAAAAAAAAACATAGGAGTTCATTTTGCTACATTTTTTTAGCATAAGAAAGAGCAGCAACTCTATGTATTACTTTTATATATTTTATAATCTATGAATGTAATGGACTTTGTGTATTTTTTTAATATTTGAAATATAAATATTTGAACTTTGTGTATTTTTGAAATATCTAAAATATAAATATTTAGAGATCATTTATATTTTCTACTTTGTTTTGTTCTAATTCTATTTTATATTTTATCTACTCCTTTGTTTGTTCCTTCACTAATGAGTGGCCACCAAGGTATTGATATTACTATTAAACATATTGTGAAAGTATATGAGGACTTTATTATACCATCTCCATCCCCTTCTCTTTCAAATCCAAGAAAGGAAAATGATGCCAAGACACTTATAGTGATTTCCATAAGTGCCCCTCTTTTGGTAGCTACCCTCTTTTTGATATGGTTGTGTCACAAAATCAACCATAAGACCACAAAATTTATACAACATTCTAACCTAGTGGAATGGTTGTAGTCGTTTTTTTATGAGATACAACCTACTACAGGAGGTCTTAGACAAGATTTAGGAAGGGGCTCCTTCAGTAAATTTTATAAGGGAACCTTAAAGGATGGAGGAGAAATTGGTGTGAAAAATCTAGTGGATAAAGTAGAGGAAGAAGAAAATGGGGAGTGAGAGTTCAGAATCAAGATGGGCATGATTGGTACAAGCCATCATAAAAAATTGGTTCAATTATATGGTTTCTATGATGAGGGGTCTCACCGAATTTTGGTTTACGAGTAAAAGACCAATGGATATTTGGAGGTAGCTCTATTCATAGATAGTGACTTTCTTAATTGGATCTTACATGTTTAGATTGTAATGGGGATAGAAAAAGGCATCCGATATTTGCATGAAGAATGCAATACTTTGATCTTGCATTGTGACATTAACCCCAAAACATTATGTTGGATCAAGACAATAATCCTAAAATTTTAGACTTGGGTCTAGAAAAATTATTGCAAGTTGAACAAACTCGAATATTCACTGTAGCTTGGGGCACTATGGGTGTAGCACCAAAGTGGATTAATAATCTTCTTGTTTCTGTAAAAGTAGATGTTTATAGCTTTGGTATCATGCTTCTAGAAATATTTTTTTGTAGGAAAAATGTGAAGCTATATGCCTCAGAGAATCAAATCATTCTAGTTGACTGTATCTATGATTACTTTGAACATGGTTGTCTTGTTGAATTTATCAAGAATGGTGTTGGTGGGTCTTTGGTTCTTTCAAAAACACCCAAATATAAGTCCATCTATCAACAAAATTGTTGAGATGATGGAAGGAAAGGTTGAGATCGCACTACCCCTTCCTCTAGTTTCCCCACCACTAGTGCTCCCACCATTAGGATCTTTGATTATTTCAATCTCTGCATAGAAAAACATTATAGCTTTGGTGCACCATACTGAAGATAGGAATCAAAATCTTGTTATGTAATCTAATCAAAATACTACTTAGAGGTTGTTGAAAGTATTAAACAATTAACTTTTATATTTTATTATGACTTTCATTCAAGCATATCTCTTACTTGTTGATAGCTTATGTGAGATCATCTGGTTCTTCCATGCCATTCACTACCATGAAATTCATCTTCAATATTACTTTTAGATACCTAATGTTTAGATATAGTTTGCATTATTTTTGTTTCAGATCTACATGTTTAAGTGTTGTGTGAATAATGCCTCCCAAATGTATGAATTTTTATCTATCAGAATAAAATGTTGTAAGAATTCATCTATAGCAATGAATTGTTCATTTTATGAGGTTGATAACTCCTTTTATTAGGTGCTACATCCTATACTTTTGTTATGATGGTTGTCTTGTTTTAAATTTCTCTTTTCTAGAACTATTTTGTGAGTAGTTCATTCTATGAAAACTCTATTATAGTTACTAATTATTAATCTCCTATATATATAGATTATTTGAATGCTAAAAATTAATTCACAACAAATATTGAAAATAACACAACTATAATTTTGTAAATAAAAATCACATGAATAGAGAAGAAAATATGCAAAACAATAAACATAATTTTTTTCGAAAAATTGTCCCTACAAAAACACCAAAGGGAAAACCAATTCAATATTTGAGGAATTTTATTAAACTTCAACAAATCAAGAGTTACATAAATTATTTGCCTCTAATTGGTAGAGTTTCAGTAATATTTTTCTTCTCCAAAAACTCTTCCCTCAATTTCTCCTGTTGAAATTCCATTGCTACTATATCCTAAAAGGAAAAGTAGAGGTATGAAATCACTTTCCTAACACTAAAACAATAGAGGAGAAGTGCAAAGACCATTTTTAAAACTTCTTAAAACAACTGAGATGAACACATATAGGGTAACAAGAGTAACACAAATAAGCAATCATAGATAACACCAGATTTATGTGGAAAACCCTTTAGGGAAAAAACCCACCACACTAAGAGAAGACACTTTGTATTACTAGTAAAATAAATTACAAACAAAGCTCACAACACTTCACTCTCTGATAGTTAGCTCACAGCAGTAGACTTAAGTTTTCATGCACTCATTGTTACAATACTTCTTTTAGTATACAATGAATACAACTCTCTATCATGTCTCACTAGCCACTCCTACTCTACCATCACCTTCTCATTCACTTATATCAATGTAATCAACTATACAAGTCTTACATCACATTAATCATACCAACCAATCAAAAGCCTTAATTATGCATCGTTCACCCAATCAAGTAATCTAATCTTCTAACTGATTTTCCTTGCAATCACGCATCGGGTCACACAGGCATTAACTCTCCTTCCCTTAATCAGATTTTTTTACTAGCCGAAACACATCTTGCATTTACTTCTTTCACTGCTCTAGAATTTTACCAATCATATGTTGATTTCTTTCCAAGTGTTGCCTCTCTACTTGTTCACCACTTCTAGTCAGGTTAGATTGGTCAACACAAGTGACACACATCTCTTACCGTGCTACCTTGCCAAGTCAAAGTAGCCACTGTGGTATGGTGGTGACACTGTGGTACCATTCCAAGGTTGACAGACCTCCGCGGTATGGCGGTGCCACCGCCCAACAGCAAGTCCATCCTAACACCCTCATAGTATCAAGGTAGTGACATGTCTTCTAGCTCGTCACTTTACACCATGTCACCACCGCGCTCGGATCGACCTTTCGTAGTATGGCAGTGCCACCTTCCCAACTGCAAGGCTAAGAAAAGCCTCCTATGGTATGGTGGTAACCACATGTACCGACCGTCGAGCTACACCATGCTACCACACCCTGACTGCAAGACCTTCATGGTAAGGAGGTAACCGTTATCTTTGACCACCAAGGCTTACCGTGCCACCACAACATAGCCGAAATTCCATCACGGTGTGGTGGTAAGTGAACTTCGCTTAACTATCTTCGTTCACTACATCCATGTGCCACCAATGACCACCCCCCATGGTAGGGAGGTAAGGACTCACACTGACTATGCTTGTCAACCATGCTACTGCCATCCCAAGATGGAGACCTTGTGGTATGGAGGTAACACCGCCCAACCACGGTCAGATTGGCAGAGGCTCATGGTAAGGTGGTAAACCACCATACCATGCCTCTATGAAACACTCTTAGTGGTAGAGTGATAAAGGCTGAGAAAGGGATTATAATTTCAACAAGTCTTTTCAGAGGTGCAAGCCAGAAGTTGAGGCACTTTTTTCCAACAAGATCCCACTTGATGAAGACTTCTTGGCTTCCTCTAGACTTCAAAAAAACTATAGACGATCATAGGCCCCAAGGCCCATCGAGTTTGTGAACCATCTAAACTTGTATGTGCTCACTGGCTTCGTTAATGCATCTACAACATTCTTCAAAGTGTCAACCTTTTCCAAACAGACCTTTCCATCCTCCACCATGTCTCTAACAAAGTGATACTACACATCAATTTGCTTCGTTCTAGCATGGAAAGTCGAGTTCTTTGCAAAATAAATGGCACTCTGACTATCACAACAAATTGAAATCTTCCCTACATTAAAACCAATATCAGAGCTCAATCAACTCAGCCAAACAACTTGTTTCCAAACATGTGTTTCTACCATGTATGTAGCCTCAGTAGTGGATAAAGCAACTACAGCCTATCACTTGCTCATCCAACTGACTACACAACCATTTAACATGAAAGTGTATCCACTAATGGACCTTTTGTTTCCAATGTCCCTTTCCCAATAAGAATATACATACCCACGAATGTTGAGTGTTTTTTGTGATGCAACCGAACTGCCAAGGTAACACAGAGCATATCCTAAAGTCCCCTTCAAATATCTGAACACTCTCTTCATAGCATCCCAATGTGATCTTCCTGGATTTCCCATAAAACGGTTGAGAACTCCCACTGCTTGGGAAATGTCTAGTCTTGTGCAGTCCATTGTGTACATTATAATTCCAACAACACTTGCATAAGACACCCTAGTCATGTCCTCCATCTCAGTAGTAGATTTGGGACAGTCTTCAATAGATAGCTTTGTTCCCTACATAACTGGAACAACTAGTTGCTTGCAATAATCCATACCAAATATCTCCAGAACTCTATTGAAATACTTACTCTAACTTACCTAGAGTTCTCTACTTGTTTTGTCCCTGGTTATCTCCATCCCCAGAATATACCTTGCTACACCCAGATCTTTCATTTTGAAATTTGTAGACAACTGAGATTTAAGATCAGAAATCATAGACTTACTATTTCCCATGAACAACATATTATCCACGTATAGGTTAATAATAAGCACACAATCATTTTTAGACTTATAATAAACACAATGATCAGATTTTGATCTCACAAATACCATAAACAACACAAAAGTGTAAAAATTTGGTACCACATTCTAGGAGACTACTTCAAACCATACATAGATTTCTTTAATTTGTAGACTAGACTTTGTTTACCTTTTTATATGAAGTGCTCAAACTGGGACATATCAATTTCTTCTTCCATCAATCCATGGAGAAACATTGTTTTCACATCCATCTGGTCGATCTCTAAGTCATACACGGTTGCAAGTGACAACAAAATTTTTATATATGTCAGCTTAGCTATAGGGGAAAATATTTCTCCATAATCAATTCCCTCTATCTAGGAAAATCCCTTTGCAACCAACCTTGCCTTATTCTTTTCTACACTGCCATCTAGACCAGTCTTCTTTTTGAATACCCATTTATAGCAAATAGGCTTTCATCTTTCAGGACAAGGTACCAAATCTGAGGTTTCATTTTTCTTCAATGATTCCATTTCTTCATTCATGGCTTCCAACCAGGAATTTGAATCAGATATGGTAATAACTTCTTTTACAGTCCTAGGCTCATCAATTCTAGTAATCAGAGTATAGGCATAGTTTGAATCTAACATAGAGAAGCCATACCTATCATGTTGTCATTTTTCACATGTAGACCTTCTTACTAGCTAAGGTTGTGGTTCTTCACCTTTAGAACTCTCAGAGTTGCTTGAAATCTCCTCAATTTTAGGTACACCATGTAGTTACTATTTTTTTGGAGTTTGAGGAATCTGAACTATATCATTATTGTTTTCTCTTTTATCTATCTCTAGTTGTGGATCAACTACTAGGTATGTGCAGGATCATCATGGAAAAAACAAGCCCTTAAGTAGCAATAAAATTCAGAAAATCAGAGCTAGGCAACTTGATGTAAAAATTTGAATAATTTATCTATATTATTTCAAAAATATGTAAGAATAGAATCTGTAGAAAATTGAATTTAGTTTCTAAACTACTAGGTTTTTTTTTTTTTTAAAATCTATTTGGTGAAAATTTGAAATTTCAATGCATTAGTACTTAAATTTCAGGGAAAAAATAAGAAGTAGGTGTATGTCTGACCACCCTAACCACAATGAAATGATAATATTTTTTATAAGATTTTAGATATAAGTAGGGGACTCATGTCCGGATGTGATGCATATTTTTTTGTAATTTGTCTCCAAGTAAATAATTAATTATGATTTTTTTATTAAAATTTTTAAAAAATATAAAAACTCATATGCCTAACCACCTTAACTTGGTCAAAACTTCATGAAATTCATTTTTTTGTTTTTTAATCTTATAGTATGTGAAGCATAGAATGTAACACATTTTTTGGATTCAAAAGATGTCATACCATTTGAAAGTTATAGATGTTTTTCAATCAGCCTATCAATCAGGACAATAGTCGTAATTCAAATAGAAAATAAATAATCATTATTTATTAAATTCAAAGTAAAACATAATTTATATTGGTGGAAAGTTGAGAATTTCTTTTAAAAACCCTTTTCGTTTCATCAATTTTGGGTAAAAAAAATTCATCAGCCACATGGGTCATCATATCACTTATATATTGCCACTTTTTGGCCCATCATGATCCTGCACATACCCTACTAAAGGTTTTAGCTCACGAAATATTACACTTCTATTGTACAAAACATTCTCAGTATCAGGATTCCAAAGCTTGTATCCCTTCACACCAACCCCATAGCTGATGAAGATACATTTAACAACTTTGTTCACTAACTTTGATCTTTTCTCATTGGGCACATATACATGTGCCTCACAGCCAAAGACATGAATATGTCTCAGAGAGGGCTTCTTACCAGACCACGCTTCCAAAGGTGTCTTGTCAACTAGAGTAGAACAAGGTGAATGATGTACTAGGTAACATGTTGTAGCCACAACCTCATCCTAGAACTTCTGCTCCAGACCAGCACTGCTCAACATACTTCTCGCTCTCTCCATTAACATTTTGTTCAACCATTCAACAACTCCATTATGTTGTGGAGTATAAGGTGTAGTTTTATGCCTTTTAATCCCATGGTCTTTGTAGTACCTTTCGAATTCTATATAAAAAAAGTCACCACCATTATTTGTCCTCAAGCATTTAATTTTCCTTCCATTCTGATTTGCTATGAAAGTTTTAATTTCTCTAAATGGACTAAACACTTTTGATTTACTCTTAAGAAATTAAATAAATGCCCTTCTAAAATAGTCATCAATAAAGGAAACATAATATCTAGACTTCGATAGTGAAGGAAAATTAACTAGACCAAATACATTAGAATGAACATAATCTAGTACACCAGAAGATTGATGAGGACTCGAATAAAAAGAAACAAAGTATTGCTTTGCATAAATACAATGTTCATAAAAGTCAAACTCAAGGTTACAATCATCAAGCCCTTCAACAAGATTTTTATTTTTCAAGGTTTTTAAACCGTTCTCACCTATGTGACCAAGTCTATGATGCCACAACATGGTCTTCTCTATTGGGAGTTTCACCTCCAAGGCATTTGCAGCAAGAGAAACATCTTCATCTTCCTCTAGAGGAACAACTTTTCTTGACTTTACAGAGGTGTTATTGCATTGAATAGGATGTGCATCTAGCTTGTACAAAGTGCAAGTACATACACCCTTAGCCAACACCATTGCACCTCTAGCAATCTTACACCCTTTACTTGAGAAAGAAACTTCTACACCAACATCATTCAACTTACTGACATAAAGTAAGTTACAATTCAAACTTGGTATGTGCAGTACACCACCAATCCCTTTGATTCTACTTTCAGGGAACTGTATTTTGACTCTCCCATGGCCAACAATCTCCAATGTTGAATCACTCATGAGGTACACCTTTCCACCATCATACTTCTCATACTTAGTGAACCATTCTCTATGAGACATCATGTGAAAGGATGCACTCGAGTCAACCAACCAGACATCATCTGATGCCTAAGTTGCCAAGGCTATAATGAAGGCATCTGCATCACTCTGAGAATGGTTATTGTCTAAAGCATTACTCTTCTTATTCTTCTCCTTCCAATCCTTTTGGATATGACCAGGCTACCCACAAATCCAACATTTCACCTTGGAATTTTTACCAAGAGACTTTGATCTCCCTATAGATTTATATTTGGACTTCTTTTCCTTCTTTTTGTCTTTCTCCTTCGATCTAACTTGAACAACAAGGGCCTCTTTGGCCATCTCTAAAGACTTCCTATGCATCTCATCAGATAACAGTGAGGCAACAATATCTTCCATCTTGAAAGTAGTGGTCATAATTCCAACAGCCATTATAACATGATCCCAAGTGTTAGGTAATGAACATAATAGGAGCATGCAATGATCCTCCTCCTCAATTTTCACACCCACAAATGCTAACTGAGTAACACTCATATTAAACGAGTTCAGATGGTCTACAAAAAATGTACCTTCTTCCATCTTCAAGGAGTACAACTTCATCCTCAAGAATAACTTATTTACTAGAGACTTTCCCTGATAAATATCACGAAGCTTCTTCCATAATGAAGCTACAGACTTCTCCCCATGGACGTTCAGGAGTAAAAAATAGGCTACGCTAAGTCTTATCAAGCCTCTCACTTTTCTATCTGCAAGGTCCCAATCGTCTTGCTTCATACTTTGTGGCATAGTTCCAGACACAACAACCCAGAGGTCTTTGTCTACAACTAAGTCTTCCATTTTGACTTTCCATAACTCATAGTTGCCACAATTGAATTTTTCAATCTCTACTCTACCTGATGTACTCGCCATCTCAAATAGAACTAGGTTCTAACTTTGCAAGACTCCCACTAGAATAGTATTAGCATGAAACACTAGTCTTACTAACAAGGATAACACAACTAGCTAGGCTCTAATACCACTTGAAAGGAAATTAAGAGGTGTGGAATCGCTTTCCTAATGCTAAAACAACATAGGAGAAGTGCAAAGACGAGTTTTAAAAATTCTTAAGACAAATGAGATGAACACATACAGGGTAACAAGAGTAACATAAATAAGCAATCACAGATAACACCAAATTTACGTGGGAAAACCCTTTCGAGAAAAACCCACCACACCAAGAGAATACACATTGTATTATAGTAAAATAAATTACAAACAAGGCTCATAATCCTTACTCTTTGATAGTTAGATCATAGTAGCAAACTTGAGTTTCCATTCACTCACTGTTACAATACTTCTTTCAGTATACAATGAATACAACTCTCTATCTTGTCTCACTAGCCACTGCTACTCTATCATCACCTTCTTCTTGACTTATATCAATGTAATCGACTAGACAAGTCTTACATCACATTAATCATACCAACCAATCACAAGCCTTAATTATGCATCATTCACCCAATCAAGCAATCTGATCTTCTGAATGATCTGCCCTACAATCATGTATCAGGCCGCCCAGGTATTAACTCTCCTTGCCTTAATTGGATTCTATCATTAGCTAAAACATGTCTTGCATTTACTGCTTTCCCCGCTCCAGACTTCGACCAATCAGATGTTGATTTCTTGCCACGTGTTGCCTCTCTACTTGTTGACCGCTTCCAATCAAGTGAGACCAGTCAACACAAGTGATAGACATCTCTTATCGTGCTACCTCACCAAGTCAAAGCAGCCACTGCCGTATGACAGTGACACTGCGGGACCACTCCAAGGTTGACAAACCTCCGCGGTATGGCAATGCCACCGCCCAACCGCAAGTCCATCCTAACACCCCCATGGTATCAAGGTAGTGACATGTCTTCCAGCCCATCGCTTTACACCATGTCACCACCGAGCTTAGATTGACCTTCTGTGTTATGGCGGTCGCACTGCCCAATCGCGAGGCTAGGAAAAGCTTCCCATGGTATGGTAGTAACCACCTATACCGATCATCAATCTCCACCATGCTACCACATCCCAACCACAAGATTTCTATAGTAAGGAGGTAACTATTATCTTTGACAACAAAGGCTTATCATGCCACCACGACATGGCCGAAAGGCCATCGTGGTGTGGCAGTAAGTGAACTTTGCTTAACTTTCTTCGTTCACCATGGTCATCGCGCCACCAATGATTACCCCCCACGGTAGGGACGTAAGGCTTCACACTAACTATGCCTATCAACCATGCTACTACCATCCCAAGATGAACACCCCATGGTATGGTGGTAACACTACCTAAACCATGGTCAAACCGACGGAGGCCCACGGTAAGGTGGTAAACTGCCATATCACACCTCTATGAAACACTCTCAAGAATAGAGTGGTTAAGGCTAAGAAAGAGATGATATCACCAAGTATTTTCAAAGGTGCAAGCTAGAAGTTGAGGCACCTATTCCAAACATATCCAAGACTATCACTGCAAAAATTCCTCAAGTGTGTTTTCTCCAAATTCCCATTGATCCCCTTTTATAATCCTCTCATTGAGCAACCAATGGGCATGTCTTAATCTCAATCGATGGCTAAGATTATCTTGGCTCTAAATAACCCTAACTAACCACTTTCTAGAAGTCTCTAGAGAAATCAACCAATTAATTAATTAATATTTCTTTGTATGGAGACACCTATCCAAGCTACAAAATCTAACACTCCCTCTTAGCAAGGAAGGTGTTCTACATAACACCCAAATTATCTATGAAGAAGATGAATTTCACCTTCCTTAATGATTTTTTCAAAAAATTTGCTACCTATTGATCTATAGGTATATACTATAGTTGAAAAAATCCTTCGATGTAAACAATCCTTGATGAAGTGATACCTGATGTCTATATGCTTAGACCTTTCACGAAAAACCAAACTCTAAAATAATTTGATGCAACTCTGATTTTCATAGTGTATCACCGTATTCTCAGCCCTCTAACCAAAAAAGTCTACTAGTAACTTTCAAAGTCATATAGCCTCACACATCACCATGCTAGCTTCTATGTATTCTGCTTCTATAAAGCTCATAGCCATTAACTTTTGCTTCTTGCTATACCAAGAGACAACTCTTGATCCCAAGTTGAAGTATCACCTTGAAGTGTTTTTCCTGTCCACTGTACTTCCTACCTAATTTGTGTCAGTATATCCTATCAACTTGATACCATCACCTCAAGCATATTTGATTCCATACTTGATTGTAGCACACAAATACCACAACACATTCTTTGTCTCTATCCAAAGCACTCTCTTCGACTCAACCATGAATTAACTACGAGAGTTTACAACAAAGGATATATTTGGCTTGGTTTTGACCAAATACATGAGAGACCCAATCAACTATCTGTATAAGGTTGGGTCTACATCCTTCTCCCTAGATGAGTCTACCTTCTTCCAATTCATTATCATAGGTGTATACATGGCTCTACAATCCTCCATCTCAAACCTTCTCAAGATTTCAATGCAGTATTTCCCTTGTCCAAGAAAATTCTCTACATATTTTGCCATGCCTCCATGCCTAGAAAGTAGTTCATAAGCCCTAAATCCTTCATCTCGAACTATGCTGCAATGTCCCTCTTGTACTCCTCTATGAGCCCTGGAGTGAACCTATTGAAAATAATTCATTAGGTGGACACATTGAACAAGAATGATAATTTCACCCCTACCACCAAGTAGTAGAGCTCAACATCTTTCTCACTCTTAACAAAGCCCATTCCCTGCAAGTATCTATCAATGTGCTCATACTACACCTTGGGAGCCTGCTTGAGTCCATACAAATCTCTTTTCAATCTACACATGTGGGTTTCACTATTGTGTGCTACAAAGCCCTCTCATTGTTCTATGTATACCTCCTCTATGAATTTACCATTAAAAAATGCCATCTTGACATCCATTTGATGGGTCTTCCATCTCATCTATGTTGTAAGTGAGATCATGACTCATATAGAAGTATACCTAGCCACCAAAGGAAATGTATCCTTATAGTCTATTCCCTCCTTCTGATAGATCCCCTTGGACATGAACCTTTCCTTGTATTTCTTTATGCTACCATCTTTACTATGCTTGATCTTATAGATCTAGTGTGATCCAACCACCACCCTACTTTTCATTATAGGCACAACCTCCCACACATTATTTTGCACTATTAAGGTATATTCCTCAACCATCACATCTCACCACACCTATTGTTGTGTGGCCTCCTAATAACTAGAAAGTTTTCTATCTACCAAGTAACTAACTAATGCCATATAGTCATTATACCTAGCTAGTTACTTCCATTGTCTATTACTCATCCTAAGAGCTCCCACAAACTCTTGAGTATCTCTATTTGTCTATTGAACCTCATAGTTCCTCCTACCAATTATAGAGGATGAAATATCAACTTTCATGTCTTCCTAATGCATCTCTTTGGTCTGTTTCATTTGTTTCTCCATACTTTGTGAGCTCTCATGATTTGAGATTGTTCTTGTACTAGTAATTGTACTCGTGCTTCGGTGCCCCTAATCTGATTGTGTGAACCTTGGAGCTACTTCTCATTTCTCACTTTAATCATATCATGAAAAATCTCTAGACCTTGTAAATTCCTTTTCCTCCATGAATTTGACATCATTCCTAACTATAATTCTCTTGGTCCCTAGAATAAATATCTGATATGCCTTTGAGGTTTCGATGTACCCCACAAAGTACCCTCTCTTTGTAGTCTAGGATCTAAATTGGAACATGTAGGCCCTAGAATGTGATAAAATGCCAAACTCCCAAATATATTAAAGTGGCTGCTCTACTCATAACTAATGTGGCATATCTTGGTCATACAACATAGCCCTTATTGCCTCTAATATAGAATGATTCTTCCTCTTAGTAACCCCATTCTACTATTATTTTTAAGGTAGTCTACTCTCTCTTGATTCCTTCCCTAGTACAGAACTCCTAGAACTCTTTCCCTTTGTACTTGCCTCCATTGTCCAACCAAATAACCTTTATCTTCCTGCCTATCAAATTCTCTAAAAGAGCTTTGAACTCTTGGAAACGATTTAAGACCTCGTCCTTGGTCTTCAAGAAGTATGTCTAGGTCTTCCTGGAGAAATTATCAATAAAAGTAATAAATTACTTGTATCCTCTAAGAGAATTCATTGACATTGGTTCACATATGTTTGAATGCACTAGATCAAGAGCACCCTTGGATCTGATATCAGTCCTTTGAAAATTTTCTTTTGCAAACTTCCCTAACACACATCCCTTACATACATCATCATGTTTTTTGCTCACCTCTGGAACACCTGTTCCTATCTCACAAAGCAATTTAAGTACTCCATGATGTATATGGCCCATCCTCCTATGCCATAGCTCTCCTTGATCTCTAGGATTAATTTTTCTCATAAGTTGCTTCTGAGTATCAAACTATAACCTATAAAGTTATTTTCTCCTAACTCCAATAGCTATGGGTGATTTCCAATCCTTATGCTTGATTAGTATATGTTCCCCTCTAAAGAGTACATTGTATCCTTTATCCTGAAGGATAGATAAAAAAATCATATTCATGCCTAAGCCTAGCACATGCAACACATCATTAATGGGAATCAACTTGCCATTCTCCCTTTGAAATATAATAGTCCCTTTCCCAATTGGATTGAGTTTCAACATGTTCCCCATAGAAATTTGGATTCTAATGTCCTCCTCCTTATAACTAGAGAAGTTCTCTCTAACTCCTATCATATGAAATAATGCCCCACTATCTATATACAAAACACCCTGTGATGTTGAGCTAACCATAAAAGCTATGAGTGAAAACTCATCCTCCATTCTACTAGAAATCTCATCTACATTTGTTGAAGCTATCATCTACTTCTTACCTTTCTTTTCATTTTTTCTTCCTTTGCAAGTAATCGCTAACATAGTGTCCAAAATCGTGATAGCCATAACATTTGATCTTACACAAGTCATTATTATTCTCTTTTTGGATTTGATCATTTGCTAGACCCCTTCTTTGCTTTCCCTTTTACTGATAAGGCAATGTTTTCATGTTCCACCTCACTTTTTTACTATTACTATTGGTCCTGCTGACCAGACTTAGTCTAATCTCCTTTTGAGTGAAGTCACTCCATAGTCGATCCCAACTAGGTAAGGTGTCTCATCCATTAATAACTTGAACAAAGACATCCCATTGCTTAGTAAACTGATTTAGGGCTATTTGTACTAGCTCATCATCATCTACTCTATATCCAATAGCTTCCAACTCATCCTTGACATGTTGAAGTCTATTGAGGTAACTTGTAACTTCTTCTCCCTTATTCATTTAGGTATTCCTCAAATTTTCTTTGAGAATCAACTTTCAATTAGTGGTAGCATTTTGGTACAAAATTAGAATGGCATCCCACATCTTCTTCATTGTATCTAAATCTGCAATATGCAGAACTATATGGTCCTTAACACCATCAAGGATTAACCTCCTAGCCTTGGAATCTTATTATATGTTAAGATTTGTGTTTTATTTCAAGGTGTAGTTTAGTAAAATGCATACCTTTGCATTTTCACACTTGTTTGGGCATGCCTTGCTTTATTTATCCTTCTTTACAGTTTAATTGGTTCTATTTTTTCTCCACAAGGCCTACGAATGGCATACTTTTCTAGTTAATCCTGACATTCTCCAATGCATAAATGATCTCCTAATGATTTTGTTTAGTGTGTCTCTAATTTTTGGTCGGCACTAAAACACCACTAAGGGTGTCTTTGTGCCCCCAAGGTTTTGGGCCCTAATTTTGAGGTATCGTATTTGGGCCCCTCTTTAGTGTATGTGCCCCAAGCTTCATCACTTGGGACTAAGATTCCACCTAGGGAATCTTAGTCTTCCTTGAGTCCTTTTTGAGATTTAATTTAAAATTTTGGAGGGATTTAACCTCCTTCATTTAATTAATTCATATGTTGGCTTGGTGTGATAAAATTTTGGGATATTAACCATAGATAAATATAAATATAAGGTTCATTCATTCATTTTCATCCCAAGCATTCATTCCTAACAATATATATAAGCATTTAAGAGAAAACCATCAAGAATTTGGATTCATCATCAAGATTCAAGCATCATGTCAAAGGCTATTCTTGCATCATGTGTTTTTTTGTGCTAAACTTTGTGATGTAGGGTTTTGATTCAAGCAAGAAAGAAATTGAAGATCTATCAAGCATTTCAAGATCCATATATATTGCAACCATTTCACGCAAGTTTGTAGCCTTTACAAGGGTTTGGTGAGTTGTAGCACTGCATGTTATTCATTCACCATTTCCTTCATCATTTCTATGTCATTTCAAAGTTTAATTACCAACAAGGGGTTTAACCAAGGCAAACCCCCATTCACTAACAATGAACAAGTTTTTTGCATCTTGTACATTTGTGTTTCCAAATCTAGGTTGAAGAATTCAAGGTCACTTGGAGTGAAAATTTGTCAAAGTTGTATTAAAAAGTTGTCATCTTCACAAAAACTCACCTACAGGTTAGATCTGACTCTTTCAGAACCTAAGATCCGAAAGGAAACAAGTGTAGACCTAGGAGCTTAGGACCACATTCCAAATATTTAGAAATTCAGATCAGGACTAATACACCATCTTAGGTGTCTTAGTCCTCCACAACATATCTTTCAGAGGTTCTTTAGGATTTTGTTCCTACATTCGAATATTTTGTGTTTTCCCTAAAAAATAGCAATGAGACTAATACATAATCTTGGGAATCTTAGTCCTCCATGGCATATTTTGGAAGCTTCTTTACATTTCCATAATCTTTATATCATCTCTAGAATTCCCAGGTACACATACCCTTATTTGGTTTTGCTCATTTTCAATATTTGCATCTCTCATTTAGGTCATTTTAGGTTGTTTGCATATCAAATTATGTTTTCCAACATTGTATTTTCCAAGAATTTGCTTGGTGGTGAACCCGTTAAAGCTGAAAAGAACCCCCTCCTAAGTCATTTTAATTGTGTATTGGCTCACTTTGAGAGGTTGATAATCAATCCAATTAGGGTTCTGAGGACATATTTTAATGACCTAGATAAGATAGGAAAGGCAACTCACAACTTTCCCTATTTTATTTACGGTTCATTTTGTTGAACCCAATTTCATGAGCATTCATTTTTTGATTTCAAGTCCTTTAAAGTCCTAGATCTAGGTTCCATTTTGTTCATGGTTAGAATGACAAAAACAACATTAAAATAGAATATTTCTACTCTATTTCTCCTAAAAAAGAACGACTACATATAGTGGCCTAACTCCCAAGGTCCTGGTAGTTGGTTCTCAACTGTCTGGTGTCACTCAATTAGTTCATGCAACTGTAATGTTTGAGGGGCATGTGTTGGTAAAAGACTTTAAGCTATGACTCTCTTTCTGTAACAAGTGGATTTTAAACAAAAGAAAAAAGATAGGACAAAGGGGTAACCAGTGAACTTGAATCAACCTTATTTGATGTTCGGACATATATCTTCAATAATGAATGTTTTCAATCAGATCCAAAGAACCATAAGATGACACAACCTATAGGATGACTTATACTATTGCATACATTTCAGGTGCTTAATTAATTCCACACTTACAATATCACAAATACTTCAAGGATTTCAAAACAACACACATTCATTCATCATTAAGATCCTAGATCAATAAACTTCAAATAAACTTAATTCAATGACAATCTAACAAGATAATCTTTAAATCTGGTTTCTTCTAATGATTTTCACCACATAAGAAACTATCATGCTACATCACAATCACTGGCATTCAGATGGATTATAACTTATCAGCCTTATCAAACAAACAACTCAATTCCAAAAGTCATATTTTGAGAAAACCTGAAATTATATTAACTGTAAAAACTGTCAAGTAACAATGTATCTTCAAAACAATGATCACTACAAAACTCTATCTCCTAGCCTTCAGGTAAGCTAATCCAATTCTCAATTAGTCGACCTTTACAATATGATACCCTTTAGGTATTTATAGACATACAAAAGAAGTTCGAACTTCACTTCTATTTTAGGCTTCCCACCTTTTTAGGAACAATCAATTTTCTTGGAAACTCAGATCAACTTTGATCTTGAGTTCTTACATTATACATTCAGTTTGATCTAAAAATAGAAGATAGAAAATAGAAAAAAAGAAGTCATGCACCCTCAAGACTGTCAGTGTTGCATGCATGCAACATGCAAGGAAGAAGAACATCATGCATGCAAGATTTTTATGCATGTGAAGTCGGATCCGCCATGAACTTATCATAACTGGTGAAGACCTGTTGTAGCATATCCATATCTGGTCCATCAATCTAGTCATCTTCAAATTTGATCTGATCCAATTCAACTGTAGCAAACTCCTTCATACTTTTAAGTTTAATCAATTCTCTCCTTGTAACTTTTATTTCTTCTTTGACTTCTACAAGTTGATCTATCACCAAGTCTCCTCCATCTTCTTTATCCTGCATGAGTCCTTGAAATCTTTCATTCCATTTTTCTCTAACCTGACTCAAAGGCATGCCATCTTTTTTCATTACATTTACATCAAAAATTATAGCCATGACCGCTTCTAACTCTTCCAACTACCCAATTAAATTATTAACTGCTTCCTGAATCTCATCCTTGTGCTTGCTCAAAAATCCAGTCCTAAGCTTAAGTATATGAGAAGTATTTTCTACAAAATCTTTGTTATCATCTTCAAGTATAGATTCTTCTAGAAGAGTAGTTAGAGGCAATGTATTTATCTTTTCTAACTTTTCACCATACTCCTTATACTCTTCTTCTAGTTTTTCGGATGCCTCAATGTATTGATCCATCTCTTTTATTACTCCCTCTGCCTCTTTGTAGGCTTCAGATCCTTTTGCTAAAACTTCACCTACCTCTCGGTTCACCTTATCTATCCATTTGTCAACCATCTCCGCCTTACCTCTAACTTGCACCAAATACTCTACCTCCTTTTTTCTTAACAAAATAGGAGTCTCAATGGTTGCAACTTGCTATGACCTTGGAGAGGAAACACTCTTCAAGAATGAATGTAACTAATCCAGTTGAGCTTTAAGCTCATCTTTCTTCTGTTTGTCCTTCATCATCCTTGATTTAGCTGTGGAAGCCACTACATCAATTAGATCCATTTGTTGATTCCTAGTGGGTCTTCCCAAATTAACCATACTCAATTGATAGTCAGTCAGCTGCATGTCCCCTACCTCCTTTTCTATCATTGGCATGGCACATTCAGCAACTATCTGCCCTTTGTCTGTAAGCTTGGTAGAATGTAAGATTTTAGCCTTCTTTTTAGGCTTTTCCTGTTCAATTCCTTTCATCATGTCCTCCCAATTGAGAGGTTGAGGGGGTGTTCTGGCTCTCTTCTGCAAGTCTAACTTTAGCCATACAAGAGCACTAGGAGTATTCATCAATATAGATGAGGAAGCAGCAGTTGTAGAAGGTGGCTGAATATTTACATCAAGTTGAGAATCAACCCTTGCCTTCTCTTGTTGCTCCTGCAGCACATGCATCTGCACCAACTTTTCAGCCTCTTCTCTATCCTTTTGTTATTTTTTCTTCCTTCCTTCTTCTTCTTCTTTTTCTTGAACTTCTTTTTCTAATCTTTCTTTTTATAAAACCTGTTGTTTCTCCTTTTCTATCCTCTCCATTTCCAATGCTCTGAGCTTCTCTACCTTTTCCCTTTCTTCTTCAACTTGCTTTCTCCTTAATGCTTCTTCAACATCTCTTTCCTTTCTTAGAGCTTCAACTTCTTCTTCTTTCTGTCATGCCTCCTCTGCAAGTTTCAGCTTAGCAACCAAGATCTCCTTTTCCCTTCGATCTCTTGCTTTCTCCTCCTCAAGATCATGGATCTTTTCTATCAATTCAAACTTGTCATTCTCTGCTTTGATCTTGAGTTCCTGCTCTCGTTGCCTCATTTTCTTGTCTACTTCATTAGTTGTTGCCCTTGTTTCAACTTGTTTTGCTTGTAACTGCTGCTGGTGAAGTAGAGCATCAGTTTGCACCTTAGCATCCATTTCCTTTTGCTTCTCAACTGTAGCTCTTGCATCAGATTCTTTTGTAGCATCTTAAAATTGTTTCCATTGCTCTTCTTGTGTAAGAATCTGCTCAATAGTATGATCTAAAGGCATGTTTTCTTGCAAGTCCTTCTCTGATAGAGTTTTGTTGGAGTCAGTCTCAACTTCCATAATTTCTTCGCCTACTTCCCTCCCTTTAGCAGTTTCAGCCATGCCATAAAGTACTCCCTCCTGAACTTCTTTGCTCCTCTTTCTTGTTAATGGGGCTTGTGTGGGGGACTCACCCAATGTGGGTGTAGAAACTATAGATCTTATTGGAACTTCTCCCTCTGGTGCCTCTTCTTCTTCATCGACCACCTCAAGTTCTATCTCTTCAACATTCGGAGGAAAGAATTCTAATGGATCCTTGGGAGGTGTCTTCCTCTTGATTCTTTTGTACCCTTTGCCCTTTTTAAGGACTTGTCCCTGAGTAGTCTGAGCTCTCATCATTAGCCATTGCACACTTCTATCCAAAACTATTCTTCCAATTTTCTTTATATCAATTATTTCTTCCTCATTCCATTCTATTGGATCTAAGCTTTTGGTGCCAATGTTCAAGGCTTCATATGATGGATCTAATACAATTCCATCATCCACCAATGTGTCAGGAATATTTTCTTTAACACCCAATTATGTCATAAGTGCAACTTTCAATCTTTCATAGTTCTTCTTCCTCAAATCATATTCATCCTGCCAGTCACACCAAAAGTCCTCTAACAAATTAAAGTGTCTACTGAACACTGAAGGTAATAAGGCATACATTTTCTTCCTTGGATCAAAGTACTTACGAGCTGTATACAATCCCAATTTCAATTGTATCAACTCATTACACACTCCCTTTGCTCCCTTCAAGTATGGAAAACCATATTTCCCCAAATTCATGAGAAATTTATGACATCCAATCTTGTGCTTAATCCCGAACCGAGCATTAACTCCGATGGCTGGATATACAAATTCCATAAGCACTATTTTGTTGCTGCAGCATCTCGGCAATAAATGTGGATGGCCTTCAAAACCAAATAACCTAAATTATGTAAATCTAGGGTATTGGATGTACCAACTTCCCCATTCAGCAATAAAATCCATAGCTTCCGGACTCAACATGTATCCTGCATCTCCACTCAACTGGTTGATAACCACATATAGAAATGCATCATTGACTCTTCTGAAGCGAGTCTCAGCAACCTAAAGGGATAATTGATCGTAGTGCTCCCATACCTTCTTTTTCCCATACAAGACTCCCATAATACATACTCTATTTAATCTTGAGAAAATCCCCAATCTTGCTATAGCATAGACCACATAAGAAGTCATGAAAAAGGATTTAGTTTGTCTGACCCTTGTGAGCTGATCATTTATAGCATCAGAAACAATCATAGACCAATCAAATTGATAATCACCCTGAAAGATTACTTGAATGAAATGAAACATCCATTCCTTGAAGTGGAAGGCATCCCTCTTCCCAAACACTCTAGACAACATTAATATCAAATCAGATACCTCCTTCTTGAAATCTGCCCTCTTTGGCTGATCTGCAAGCTTGCTTAAGGATTTCTTCTCGGTGTTTAACCATTTTTTGTTCAAGTGAGACTTATTGGAGTCTTTATGTTTGCTATAGTTCTCCAATTCCTCTGTTTCAGTCAACTGCACCAAGTTCTTGGGATCAGGAACATTAAATATACTTTGGAACATTTGCGGAGTAAGATCTATAATCACATTGTTTTGTGAATCCATGCATAGTCTTGTAGCAGGATTATAAGTACTGGCTACTATCAATATCAACTCTGGACACTGAACTAATAAAGGAAACACAGTGATATGTGCAAGACCGAAGTCAATAATACTTTGTGTTCTCCCTGTCAAGTTTCCTCTTTCTGCAAAGGTCTCTTCATGTAATTCCTCAAAGTTATACTAGACCAAATTGGTATCTGTGATATCTAACCAGTCTGATTCTACCTTGCTCACCTTCACCACTGGATTCCTATGATCATACCTCAATGTATAAGGCAGCTGTTCTAGTTTCACCTTCTTTACTTTTGGTGTTGTCTTTGATGTTCCAACCGGTTGATTCCTTCGAGCAGCCTCTCCTGAGGTTCTAGACATCTTTCAATTCTCCTACAAAGCAAAGCTCTAATTAGACCTCTTATAAATCATCATAAAACATGCCTTTAAAACATACCTGTTGCATATACATCGGATAATCCCTTTTTACAAAACGTCTAGACTCGGAGCAAAATCCAATAAAGACACTTCCCTTAATAACAAATGGGCTCGTGGTTGGAACTGGGATAGTGGTCGGAACCGGGATCGGAATGAGAAAAGGATTTGTTTTCTTCCAAGTTTCAAATTTTCATATCCAAATTCAACTCCACTTCCGTCTCTGTCTAGATTATCATTACCTTTCAAAAAGACTTCTATTACCTTCAGAGCAAAAAACGGAATGGAATTGATGACTTTCATATAACAAGATTCTTAAGTTCATAATCAATTCCGATCCCGCCCCCACCGATGTTATCACATACTTCAAGAAAACCTTTTAGAACTCGGAATCAGAAATGGAATAAAAATAGAACTGATAATTTTGAAAAGCAAAACTCTTACATCCATAATCAATTCCAATCGTACCCCCACTGATGTTAATCATGATGTCATCCAATATTTTATTCACTTTATCTTTAACTTCATGATTAAAACGTAGGTTGCTTTAAAATGGAAAAAGACCTTTAAAACTCCACCCTCATATGACCGTGGGAACAATTGCATTTTAGGGCCGTTATTTAAATCTTATTTAATCGTGATCATCAAACGATACAAAACCTTAATTTAAACAAACTTGATAAAACTAGGGCATGGGTTTAAACCCTGCCATTTTACTAGACCAAAACAAATGATGAAACCCTAATTTAAATCATAAATCTAATCTACTCCAACTGACTATAAAAACACCCTTAATCTAATTTAATCTACTGCAAACCTAAAACAAGAAAAACATGACACAATCACGATTAAGACGTGAAAGCGACAACACCTAAAAATAAAAGGAAACGACATGACACGATAAAACAAGAAAACAAAGATTAAAGTAAAACAAACAAGACAAAACAAGAACCTACTCATTCAATCACACCAATAATCATAGATTTACCTTAAAACACAACGATTGAACATACGAGCAGATATAAAGCAAATACAATGAACACAATGCAAATAAACAACGAACAACAAAGATAAGAAACCTACCTCAAATGCAAACAAACCTAGGCTAACTTCCTGAATTGATTTGCACATAATATCCCTTCTCTATCTCGATCAATTTGCTCAAACGAACTCTGTTATTGCTCGTCGTGCTCTTAGACTTGAAATAATAATAATAATGATCGGCTTTAACCCTTAATAGAGGTAAATATGCAAATTTCTACCTACACCGGCAACCACCATTAATGCATTAAAATGCAATAAAGGCAGAGTCGGAATTGTAAGAGAACGAACACTCGTCTGTAGTGAAACTTTAGTCAAAAATTCAACAACAAAAAGTGGCGGGGGCAGAACTAAAATGGAAATGAAATCTCAAATTTATAAAATTTCCAAACTCAATTCCCATTCCGGTTCCTGGTCCGCCAACTAAAAACAAAACGAAAGCAAAAAAAAAAATTAAACTAAAAATACCAACTTAACAAAACCAACAAAAGAAACAAGACATAACCAAAAGTCAAAATAGCGGAGGCAGGGTCAGAATTGAACATGATTTTGCACTTTCTTGTAAGGACCAAGGTAACACCCATTCCAACTTCGATTCCGCTAAGGACAAAAACAAAGACAAAAGAAAAGACAATCGGGATGGAATGAAAGCAAGACTCAAAAAACTTTAGAACCCGATTCAGTTCCAGTTTTGATTCCGACAGACTTGAAAAACAAAAAATCAAAAATAAAGAAAAACAAGGGGGACCCATTTTGACCAAGGCAAAAGATGGGGTGGTTATGCAAGGCATAACACATTCATTTCATCTTTCATTAGTGAAAGTGCATTTAGGGTTTCTTATATTTTCTTTAGTCAAAGTGCATATAGGTTGCATTTTTTTCATTCCATCATTCTATCTCATTGAAAAATTGAAAAATTGCATTGCTCATCATCCTAATTGCATTTAGAAACAATTTTATTACATTAAAAATTGAAAAAAATTGTATTCACTTTTGCATCCAATTTATTGTCACTAGTTACTTTTTCTTGCATTCATTTACACAATTTTCTATTTCCAAACATCTAGTCCCTAGGTAGGCAACTTGGGAGAACTTTTATCAACCTAGAATTGTCTAATTTTTTACAAAAAACCCTTACTGGGACTTAAATTCCCTTGGTGTCATCTTAGTCCCTCTTTGGTTTTCTATTGCACTACCTTGTTTGAGTGATTTTCTATCTATTTCAGCTTTTGAAACCTTCAAATTTCATTAGGACTAGGAAAATATCCCTAGTATCTCAGTCCCTATGGAATTTTTGATTTCCTTTTTCAAGATTTGAATAAGCATTTTCCTGCTTCTTATTGCTAGCATTTATTACCTATTTTAGTGGGTTGACTTTATCTTTCATGAATTTTACTAAATCTAGCTTAAAGTGATTCATTTCATACATTTCTCAATTCCAAATTTCCATTTACATCATTTCATTTTCAGATCATTGCATAAAGTAATCAGTAAATTACCTTGATTGAATCTAAAAATTACATTGCATTTTGAGTTTGCATAGATTACTATTCAAAAAAATTAGTATCTATCCTTTTTAAATTTGCAAAGAAAAATTAGTCAATAAGCATGTTATTCATTCATTCAATGCATTCCCTAGTTATGAAAGTCTCTTAGCGCAAGAGAGTGAAAATGGTGATGCTTTCCTTAAACCTTCACCCCCTCTTATCTCTCCTATTTGTGGGAATGATGTAATAGAATATGTTGCAAGCATAGACAATCATGATGATAATAATTGTTCTTCTCTTCATACCTATCCTTTTAGTGATGAATATATCTTGGTGAAAGATGATACAATCATTAAGAATCATTAAGATCTTTCTTTTCCTTCTCCTCATCCCCCTTGGGAAGATATTATAGCACAAGAGAATGATATCATAGACACATTCTTAAAAATAACCTTACCTAGCCTCCATTCATCCCTTTCTTATTAGAATGTCCTAGTTAAAGAGGATGAAAACATAGATAAACTTGTCAATCACATATATTCCTCTCCTAGTTGCAAAGACAATACTATGATTGATAATAATCTTATGTGCTCATCTTCCCCTAGGGAACATATTATTTAACAAGACATTCCAACCATTGATCAATCCCCTACTTGCGATGAAGTCATTTTAGAAGAACCAACCTTTGAATTTCATGAACATTTGGTTTGTTGTTCTCCTAAAGACTATCCCCCTTTGGAACACATCATGGCACAAGAAATTGAAAACATTAACAATAGTAATTCCTTAGATAAATATGATGAAGTAACATTAAACTCCTCTTCACTAATAGATTATGAAAATAACAAAAATTCTTCTGAGGTTATGCACATTAGATATCCCTTGAAGTATTCTCCCAAGCCTAAAACTATCATGTATCCACCCTCTCATAAACCACAAGCTTAAAACAAACCCGTCCTTATCCTCACGCCACCTAAGAACACTATTTCATAACAACTGACTTATAATATCATTGTTCATATATACAACACTAGGAACAATCTACAACCAAGACATTGAACACCTTCAACATCCCTCCCATTTCCTAATCCTATTTTTCCTAGTGCTCACAATTTAACTTCGCATAGTGGGAGGGAGTATGATCTTGTTGAAAAACTTAAGAATACTCCCGCAAAGATATACCACTAGGACTTAATTTAGAATTCACCTATCACACTATGCTTCAAAATTCCTTACAACAAGTTCCTATATATCCCTTCTAATGTGCAACTAAATGACATAGTAGCCCTAATAAAATGAATGAATGTTGATATTGTTTTCCACAAAAGTGAGCTCCCTACTTGAAATGTGCAAAAAAAATACAATGCTTTCATGATCATAGTTCAATATAATACCAAAGGGATAAAGAAAACCCTTGATGATAGTGGCTCAACCTTAAATGTGTGTAGTGCATGCCTTTTGGATAAACTTGGTGTTGATAAATCAAAAATTAAACCTATCTCTTTATCTATTAATGGATTTGATAATGTGGGGAAGAAATTACTTGGAGTGACTACTTTACCTATTATAGTTGGAAAGGCTACTTTACAAACCCCTATTCATGTTATGCCTCAAAATGTTTCCTATAATCTTCTTTTGGGAAGGTTGTGGATTCATGAGATGCATGTGGTGCCTTCTACACTTCATCATAAATTGAAGTATGTATACAACAAAAAAGTGTACACATTAGATGTTGATAATGAGCCTTACAGTGTCTTACAACTTGAGAAAAACAAATACAACCCCTTGAAAAAATTGACACCAACTACACAAGTGGAACCTGCACAATAAAAAGACAAATGAAAACACATTGAAGAAGTCACAAAACTATTAGAAGATGATTGGGGTTCCTTACATTTCAAACATACATTAATGGGAGAGAAAAATATCATAAACAAAGATTCAGACAAGGTAGTAATATCAAATTAAATTTTGAAATACCCTTTGAAAGTATCCACCTCAACCACTTTAGCAGAAAAAGAAAATTCCACAACAAGCTTTGATGAACTTAATCCTGAACAAGCACCGAATCCAAAAGAGATGAGGAAACTTTATGAAAAAGGTTATGAAATGATGAAAAAACTTGGTTATAGTTGAAAAGGATGTGGTACTAGAGAACAAGGTATATGTGTCCCTGTAGAGCTGCACACACAAGAAAATACTAGTGGTCCTGGTTACTATCCCTTGAAAGACACAAAAAAGCCTTCACTCAATATCAACACTATCACAAAAACTCATTCTAAGATGACTTTAACAGTGGTGCATCCTAAACTGATAGACACTAGTGGTCTTGATTGTTATCCTTTGCAAAAAATGAAGTAAACAAATAAATCCTTTCTTAATGTCAATTTCATCATGCAAAATGCTATTGATTGGAATTCGTTAAATTTTACACCCTCTTGTAAACGAGAGAAAAAAATCTCACAATCTAAATAGTCTTGTGTAGGTATGAAACCTTGTGCTAAGAAAGAGATATCTTTGTCACAAATTAATGCAACATCCTCCATCTTTGACCAAGAGAGTATCTTGATGAGACTCCTCCAAGACCGTTTGATTTCTCTCCCTCTAAGAACATGAAAGAAATTATACTATAAGAGTTCATTTTTCACATATCACAGAGTTCATGGTCATGCTACTAATGAATGTAGCTATTTAAATAACAAAATTAAAAATATTAAGGAGTGTGGTGCTCTCCCTTCGATTGAAGCACCTAGTTCCTCCTTTCATTTCATCTCATCCTTGTCTTGCACTAAGTGGGGTAAGGGTTTAGATAGCCTTGTCCTTGTATGTCATTTGTTGTATCTTTTGGCTAGTTGACCACATCTCATGTACATATAAGAGCAAGGTTGGAATGTGGGTGGCATGCCTTAAGTTGGCTCACATGTGACATTTTGGGGGGAAACCCCTTTTCCTTTTCATAATGTAGCTTATCAGAAACATATGACTTGGCATAGGGATTTTTGAATAATCTCTCATGTCTTCTTCTACTCTAAAGCAATTTCTAACAATAATGGTGTTAGCAACCACTTTAAAGTGGGGTCATACATCGACACTCATGTTTCACTATGAAATTTTCTTTCTTTCTGTGATGTGTTTCTTTCTTAGTGGTGTCATTGGCTTTGATTTCCTCCAAGAGTGTGATATTTCTTTGACTTGTCCTCTCTTGGAAACATTAATCACAATTTTCACTAAGAAGAGACCTCGCATGAATTAAGAAAAATCCTTTTGAACATCTCTCTTTCTTGTTGCATTGCATTTTTCCTTTTGTCTTTATTAAATTCATGGAGGTATGTCTTTGGTATGGACCCCTTGGGACTCACCTAGTGAACAACTAGCTTCACTAGCCTGTGTGAGTGTGCATTTTTCCTTTTTTGTACCTTATTAAAGTCATGGAGGTATGGCTTTGATATGGTCCCTCTTGGGGCTCACCTAGTGGACAACTACTTCCCACTAGCCCTTGTGAGCATTTGTTTTCTTTGCACAATGGACAACATGTTCCACTTGTAAACCCTCTTCAATCCTAGAACCAATGCACCACATTGGATGACCAGTTGAAGCTTTATTTCTTGAATTTTTTCTCTTCTCCTTTTTTCCTTTTTCTTCTCTTTGATAGTTTATGTTTACAATCTTATTTTGGCTTCATATATCATTCGCAAGTGTGTTTCTTTATGCCTATTTTGGTTCACTGTAGGATCATGATCATGGGGGCTTGGCCACTCTCTTGATCATTTTCATCCTATCTTACTAACATTTGTGCATTTGAACCCCTCTTCATTGTGTGTTTGGCTAGTTTAGTGTGAGTTTGAAGAAATTTCATCCTCTCACTAAAGTGGGGGCTAAATCTAGTGTAGTAAAATGCATACCTTTGCATTTTCACACTTGTTTGGGCCCACCTTTCTTTATTTATCCTTATTTATGGTTTAATTGGTCCTATTTTGTGTCCACAAGCCATATTTATGGCATATTTTCTTTGTTATTCTCGACATTCTTCAATGCATAAATGGTCTCCTAATGATTTTGATTGGCATTTCCTTGATTTTTGGTCGAGACTAAAACGTCACTAAGGGCATTTTTGTCCCATCGAGGTTTTGTGATCCTAATTTTGGGGTATCTTATTTGGGCCCCTTTTTAGTTTTTGTGCCCCAAATTTTCATCACTTGGGACTAAGATGCCACCTAGGGTGTCTTAGTCCTCCTTGAGTCATTTTTTAGGATTTAATTTCAAATTCTGGCAGGATTTAACCTCCTTCAATCAATGAATTCATATATCGGCTTGGTGTGATACAATTTCAGGATATTAAGCATAGATAAGTATAAATACAAGGTCCATTCATACATGTTCATCCTAAGAATTCATGAGATCATCCTAACAAGATATCTAAGAATTCAAGAGAAAATCATCAAAAATTTGGAGTCATCATCAAGATTCAAGCATCATGTCAAAGGCTATTCTTGCATCATGTGTGTAGTTGCGCTAACATTTGTATGTAGGGTTTTGATTCAAGAAAGCAAGCAATTTAAGATCTATCAATCATTTCAAGATTCATATACATATCAGCCATTTCACACAATTTTCCAGCCTTTACAAGGATTTGATGAGTTCTAGCATTGTATTTTGTTCATTCACTATTTCCTTCATAATTTATATCTCATTTAAAGGTTTAATTACTGAAAAGGGGTTTTCCCAAAGCAAACCCCCATTCACTAACAATCAAAAAAAAATTCTCATCTTGTCCATTTGTGTTTGAAGATCTAGTGTTAAGACTTGAAGATCACTTGGAGTGAAAAGTTTTCAAATTTGCAAAGTTGCATTACAAAGTTTTCATCTTCACAGAAACTTACCTAGAGGTCAGATATTGTTGTTTTAGAACTTGAGATCTAGAAGGAAACAAGTGCAGACCTAAGAGCTCAAGACCACATTCAAACTTTTTAGAAATTTATATCAAGATTAATACGCCATCTTGGGCATCTTAGTCCTCCATAACATATCTTTCAGAGATTCTTCAGGATTTTGTTCTGACATTTGAAGATTTTGTGTTTGTCCCAAAAAAGTGGTTGGACTAATACACCATCTTGGGCATCTAGGTCCTTCAAGGCATATTTTGGAAACTTCTTTACATTTCTAGAATCTTTATATCATCTCCAGACTTCCTAGGAACACATACCCTAACTTAGTGTTGCTCATTTTCAATATTTTCATCTCTCATTTAGCTCATTTTAGGTTGTTTGCATATCACATTGTGTTTTCAAACATTACCTTTTCCAAGCATTTTCTTGGTGGTGAACCCCTTAAAGCTAAAAAGAACGCCCTCCTAAGTCCTCCTAATTATGCATTGGCTCACTTTGAGAGGTTGATAGTCAATCCTATTAGGGTTCTTAGGACATATTTGAATGACCTAGATAAGATAGGAAAGGTATCCCCTCCTCTTCGTTATTTTACCTAGGATTCATTAAGTACAACTACAACATTGATCACATATTACTTGATAACATTCTATTCCAACAATAAAGAAATTTTGGCTTTTTAGACACCAAAACTTGAGGCTCCATCCAATTTGTCTTGATCTCTTAAACCTATTGAGGCCATTTTAAAAGATGAGAAAAACCCAAATAATCCCGAAGAGATCAAACTGGGTTTTATAAACCCTTGATTTTTACTTCGTGTGCCTATGTTGAGCCTTTTTTTCCCTTAGATCAGCTCTGATACCATGTGAAAACTCTATTGTAGTTACTAATTATTAATATCTCCTATCTATATAGATTATTTGACTATTGAAAATTAATTCAGAGCAAATATTGAAAATAACACAAGTGCAATTTCACAAATAAATATCATAGGAATAGAGAAGAAAATATGAAAAATAATAAACACAATATTTTTGGAAAAATTTTCGCTGGAAAAACCCCAAAGAGAAAACCAATTCAACAGATGAGGAATTTTATTAAACTTCAACAAATCAAGAGTTACATAAATTTCTTATCTCTTACTGGTAGAGCTCTGATAATATTTTTCTTCTCTGAAAATTCTTCCCTCAATTTTACCTATTGAATTTCCTTTTTTTTGTATCCAACACTATCACTGCAAAAATTTCTCAAGTGTGTGTTCTCCAATTTCCCATTGATCCCATGTTATAATCTTCTCATTGAGCAACCAATGACCATGATTTAATCTCAATCGATGGTTAAGACTATCTTGACTTTAACTAACCCTAACTAACCACTTTCTATAAGTCTCTAGAGAAATCAATCAATTAATTAATTAATTAATATTTCTAGGTATGCAAACACCTATCCATACTACACAATCTAACATGTTTAGGTCAGAAAAAATAGAGAACGAATGAAAAAATTTCAATCAAATAATAGATGTTTTAGTTTCTTTTATAGAGCGCCTAGCTGATTTGATATTTTTGTAATCTTTGTTATTTGTTTTCTCCTATTATATTTTTTATTAGCTGGTTAAGAAACAGGTTTTTTTCAGAATCTTCATTTTTCAGTGTTTGATGAAAGTGCATTTCAACATTTACATCTATAAACCTTATTCCATGGCATGTTTCTTTGTGCGTTCCATGAAATGAATATTCCATGCTTGCATGGCATCAAAAACTAGTCCGCCTCTTCCCCTAATTTACTTTCTCTTGAGTCATGGGTGAAACTTAGATGAGATTTGACCCTTGCTATGGGAACTTCTGACATATCAAATAGATTATAGGGATGATAAATCATAAAACTTTTAAGTAATAGGATAAGGGAAATGTTCAATGCAGGAATCAACCCAAATTTCTATGAAACATTAAGAATTGATGATTATAAATTGATAATAATGGAGATAACCATTGAAGAGATCTTTACCACTAACATAAAATAACACCAACATCAATCTGATACTCAAGTTATTAATTTGCTTAATGGTAAAGTGATATGGTTATATCCTTGTAATTTCCCAAGCTCAATTTTTTTTTTTTGATGTTGTGGGCATAGTGCTTAACAAACAAAAAGAGATCTTGTAGTGAAGGAATGATCAATAATCATGCAAACTATCAATATCTACAGTCAAAGTTTAAAAATTTACATCCATTGTAAGAATGTGTGGAAAATAAATAGTTTCATTAGGAAAGCAATAGTTAGTCCTAAAATATAACAATGAGAAAAAATCTCTACCACCAAAGCACATGGTAACATGGAGAACTCATCTCTACACCAAAGCACATGGCACAAAAATGGAATAATTGAGCCCAATCCAAAATGTATGGCTGCGAAAATATGTTAAACAATAGATGAGCTGGTCCATAATATAGATGAGATGGATGGGGTCCTCCACACAATATTTAGAGTTTCAATGATGATTTATTTACTTTTACTTGCTGATTCCAAATCCATTTGATGTAAGAAGGATGGTTTGCATGAAGTAGAGATCCAATAAGTCTATTAGAGGAAAGACTCCTGTGAAATATTTTTATTAATGTTACTTATGTAGATGCCCAAGTGGAATTGTGCATACACTTTTTAATATTAGGGTTTAAAATTTAGTGTTTTTTGGGTTCCTAACATCTTTTCATTCAAATAAAGTAAATTTTTTATTTAAATTTTAATTAACTAATTTCTAATTTCTAATTGTTTAATATTTTTTTTTCAGCCATACATTTTGGATTGGTCTAAACTATTTTAACTCTATGTTATGTGATTTTGTAGTAGAGATGATTTTCCCTTCTTATATTTTAGCATTTAATTATTTCTTTCCTAGTGTGGCTATTTATTTGCATTATATATTCTTATAAATGGATGTGATTTTATCATTTTAAACTTTTGATTGTAGGTATTGTAGTTTAAATGATTATTGGTCATCCTTCTCTATGAGATCTCTTTTTGTTTGTTAAACAATAAATTCTTCATAGAGTGGTGTAACATGATCTGGAAGAAAATTCTATATTAGTACATTGGTGAGTGTTGTGCTTTTTTGACTCAAACATTGGCTTTCCAAGGGGATTTGTAGGAATACTTGACCTTGCTCTCTTTCTTACCATATTTCTTATAGCTCTTTCTCCTTAGAACTATCAAAGATAACATTTTAAAACCATGCATATGGGTTTTTAATTAAATCATTTTATAGAAAACCCTTTAAAAAATTGGGTATTATCCAATGGAAATTCAATTAATGTGAAAGTTTGGACCATTTTATTTCCAATATGTAAAGATGGAAAGGCTAATTTTTTTTGTATTTAAAAAAAAATGGGATATTGAAATTAACTTTTTTTATAAAAAACCTTTAACATATTGGATATTGTCCAATGGAAATTTAATTAGTGTGCTAGCTTGGACATTTCTCTTTCTAGTAGGTAAAGATGGAAATATTGAAAATGTAGTAGTCCTATGTAAGATCATTTACTCTAATAGGTACTTTCACCTATGAACAATATGTCTTAGATCATTCCCTCACAATATTTCTACAACCACCAACTAACTTTAAATTTCGAGGGCTCTATTTCTAACATCTAGATTGAGGATTTTTGAACAAGTTCTTTATTTGGGAAAATATATTTTTTGGTGGGTGAGTTTCAAATGAGTGAGAATAAAAAATAAAATTAGAATAGTATACATAGTAGAAAGAAGAAGATTATTGAGGTACAATAGTAGAATTTATGAATGTGAATAGAGGATAAAGAATAAAAGATTGTTTTGTAGTAGCAAGCAACTCCTAAAGAAGAAGATAATAATTTTAAATTCCAAAATGAGTAGTCAACTAGAAATTCTAAACAACTGCACAAAACTAGTGATACACAATAACTCTAGATAGCTAAAGTAAAACAAGTCATACATAGTAGCTCTAGATAGGTATAAAAAACCAATTATATGTAGTAGTAGTAGTAATATTATTTGATATTTTATAATATGAATATGAATGTTTCCTAAATCATACTTTTAGTTAAATAGAATACATTCATAAATTTTTTTCTGAGTGTTATTTGTCTCTAATGGTCTCCATAGTCTTTTTTATTTTATCAAGGAAGTAACCACTATCTATGTGTGCAATTTTGGATTTTTTCAATAAATTTCTATTAGAGGGGCATGTGTAGGATCATCATGGAAAAATAGGCCCTTAAGTGGCAATAAAATTCAGAAAATCAGAGTTAGAAAACTTGACATAAAAATTTGAATAAGTTATCTATATTATTTCAAAAATATGTAAGAATAGAATCTGTAGAAAATTGAATGTAGTTTCTAAACTACTAGGTTTATTTTAAAAATAAATAAATCTATTTGGTGAAAATTTGAAATTTCAATATAGTAGTACGTAAATTTTTGGGAAAAAATAAGAAGTAGGTGTCTGTCTGACCACCCTAACCACAATAAAATGATAATATTTTTTTATAAGATTTTAGATAAAAGTAGGGGACTCATGTCCCGATGTGATGCATATTTTTCTATAATTTTTTTCCAATTAAATAATTAATTATGATTTTTTTATTAAAAATTCTAAAAATTATAAAAACGCGTATGTCTGACCACCTTAACTTGGTCAAAACTTCATGAAATTCAATTCTTATTTTTTTTTAATCCTATATTATGTGAATCATAGAATGTGACGCATGTTTGGGATTCAAAAAATGTGATAACGTTTGAAAGCTATAGATTCTTTTCAATCACCCTATCAATCAGGACTTTAGTCATAATTCAAATAGAAAATGAAGAATAATTATTTATTAAATTCAAAGTAAAGCATAATTTATGTTGGTGAAAATCTGAAAATATCCTTTAAAAACCCTTTTTGTTTCATCAATTTTGGGGAAAAAAAAAGTCATCAGCCACATGGGCCATCATATCACTTAGATATCACCACCATTTGGCCCATCATGATCCTACACATACCCAAAGATATATTGAGTTTTAGACATGGATAGAGAAGAAAAAAAGAGTTGGAAACATCCACCATCATTTACTGGGTAGAACTATTATTGGGTCTCGTGTTATAACATCTAACTTGCTAAGAAATAATGAGTTATTGCTCCACTTGAAAAGTAGAAAACTACTTCAATGTTCCTTTGTAGTTAGGTCTTGACCATGTGGAATAGAAAAGTGATCATTATTAACGTGTTCCAACAAGGGACCTAATGGAACCCCCAAAATTTACTTTGGTTCCATTTTAATTCTTGCAATATTTGGCTTAGACCCTTGTTTTGAGGGTTAGGGTTATGTTCCTCATGAGTGCTTTGGGTTTCAGTCGTACCTTGGTGGGATATGAATTAAATTATAGTAATATAGAACATGTTTGTCTTGCGGTGGTCTTTTCTACTCAGAAACTTCAGCACTATATGCTAAACCACCAAAATGTGTTGGTTGCAAAGATTGATCCCCTCAAATATCTCTTAAGTAAAGCAGCATTAATCGGTCGATTGGCTAAATGGGTGATGATAATTAGTGAATATGAAATCCAATATGTAGAGAGGAAAGCTATAAAATGACAAGTAATTATAGATTATCTAGAAGATACACCCATGAAGGCAGACCATCCTTTATTGGAATATTTTCCTCATGAACTTATCTTCAAAGTTGACACTAGAACCAAATGGAAATTATACTTTGATGGGTCACATACTAATCGTGGTTCAAGAGAAGGTATACTATTTGTTACACCTCAAGGAGATACTATTCCTAAATCATTCAGAATTACTTTTGCCTCACCAACAACATAGCAGAGTATGAAGCCTTAGTGACAAGACTAAGAATGGTAGCCCAATGGAAAATTAAGAGTCTACATGTTTATGGGGATTCTCGGCTAGTAGTTCAACAAGTAAATGATGATTATGAAACTAAAGATGAGAAACTTTCCCCCTACAAATGCATGGCCGATAGTTTCAAGGAGTAATTTGATGACATTACGTTTCAACAAATACCATGTATTCAGAACAAGGCAGCAGATCCTATGGAAACCGTGGGTTCCTTATTGGATATTCTGAGCAACGTGCCTAAGTTTGAGTTTTTGGTCGAACAACTATTGGTCCCTGCCTATGATGTCCCCGATTCTACGATGGTGTGTACAATTGTTGGTTCTACTTCCCCTTAGTACAAAGATGTATACAACTATCTAAATGAACAAACCTTACCTTTAGACCTGACAAATAACCAACGTAGAACCTTTATTCGTAAGTCAGCTAAATACACCATCATCAGAGATATCCTATATACACGTACCTTAGATAACACCCTAATGAGATGTCTCGATGCTAAAGAAGCACAAGCAACCTTGTGAGTGGTACATGAGGGTATATGTGGATCCCATTCTAGTGGTCCTACTTTAGCCCATAAGATTATGAGATTAGGTTATTATTGGCCTACAATGGAAAAGGACTCATATATTTGTGTTAAGAAATGTTGACAGTGTATGATACACAAAGATTTGATATGAGCACCAACACAGGAAATTTTTATGATTACTTCACCATGGCCCTTTGCCTAATGGGGACTTGAACTCATAGGTAAGATACACCCTCCATCTTCCAATGGCCATAAATTCATTATAACTGCCACTGAATACTTCACCAAATGGATCGAAGCTATTCCCATGACCTACATCATCGACACACAAATATCCAAGTTTATCCTAAACTATATCATTTGTCGGTATGGTGTACCCCAATCCATTATCACACTCAATGTTCGTCCATTAAAAAACCAAGAAGTCCGCCATCTATGTGAATAATTCCATATCAAACATTATTTTTCTACTCCATATTACCCACAAGGTAATGCCCAAGCCAAGGCATCTAATAAAACCATTGTCAGAATCCTAAAAAAGACTATCAATGATGTTGTTCGTGATTGGTATCTACAGCTTAATCCTACCTTATGGGTTACCACACAAGCATTTTTACTCCCACTAGCACCACTCCATACTCCCTAGTATTCAAATCTAAAGCTATCTTACCTATTGAGGTTGAAATTCCTTCCCTAAGGGTATCCTTGAAAGGTCATATTGATGATGAAGAATACCATGTATCTAGATTACAAGAGTTAGAATTACTAGATGAACAAAGATATAAAGCACTAGACCATTTGCAATCATATCAAAATCGTCTTCATCATAGCTATAATAGGAAAGGTCTAAATCGACACTTTGACATTGGTGACCTAGTTTTAATTGAGAATCCCACAAATCAAGTTGAATGAGAAAAGCCAGGTAAGTTTGAACCTAATTGGTTAGGGCCCTATATTGTCACAAAAGCTTTTGGATCAGGAGTGTACCAACTCTCTACCCCTAAAGGAGAACCACTTTTGTCACCTATCAATAGCCTTCATCTGAAGAGTTTCTATGTGTAGCTTCTAAGATTCTTTGTCTTAATCAAAAAAATACAAAAAAATGGGAAAAAAAATGGTTACCTTAATGAAAACCTGGCAAATAGGCATCTTTGTAACACCAAAAAAATTAGAAAATCAACAAAATAGTAAAGAGAAATAATTCATCCAATAGTAAAAACCACTTCGGTGGCACTATGGATAAGTACCATGGTGAAAACCTGGCAAACAGGAACCATGTGTAATCAACTTTGTTCCTTCATCTACCATCATTCCAATCTGACTTTTCACCTTCACTCATAATAAATGGTTGTCTTATCCATTGTTTGGAACAATTGACATCAAGTCTGCTTCATCACATTCCACACTCCATCATGTATGTCTTATTCCCGACTGGGGGAAAATCCTTGTTATGTGTCATGAGGACCTTTTACATAGCATTACACCATCAAAAAATGTCTTGAAAAAAATCCAAAAACATCAAAAAACTTCAAAAAGACAAAAACAATCAAAACATGTCAGAAAATCCCAAAAATAGAATCAAAGTCAGTTATCTTAAGTCATTGAAACTATGTTTCCTCTGTGAGTAGACATAGGCAAGGCCATCAGTCGAGGTTCCCCTGAGGCATTAGGTCTGTTTGTCTATGTTTCTCACATCTCACACACATTAAAATCATGACTCTTTGTACATTCAAAGTCATTGATCATTTCAAACTACGAGGTCTCTACGTGTACAACATAAGCAAGGCTAATCAATTGATGAGCCCCTAAGACCGCACTAGGTCAGTCCAATAGGTTTTATCATATTCACTATCACATATGTTGCATATCATCAACGTAGGTACATATTTTTAGTCAGTTATGTTAGTTAAAGTTTGGTCGAACTACGAGGTCTCTGCACGTACAACATAGGCAAGGCTAATCAATCGATGAGCCCTCGAGGCTGCATTAGGTCAGTCCTTTAGGGTATATCATATCAAGTCATACATTGTCAACACACACACATACTCATATCAGTCAAGGAATCAAAACAAGTCATGCATCAACAAGGAAAACATCTCAAAACTATCATCAGGTCAAAATCAAACACATTGTCAGAGTGATCAATTTATGTCTTAAGAAAGATATGTCTTTCTTGTCAATGGACATCGTCAAATTTTCATAGCCTCATGTAGCTTGTCATATCAACATCATCAGGCTCCAATGTCTTATATGACATGTGTCTTTTTGAAACCAGGCTTTGTCATGCCTTACATAGATAGTCACCAAGTCAAAAGCAGACTCAACGTCTTATGAGGTATGTGTCATCCCTCACATCTAGCTAGGTCAAACATCAAACAACTACACAAGATCAAGTTTTGGAAAATACCTTTATTTGGATTTTTGACTTTATATCTTACTTTGTCTTATCTTTTTATTGATTTTTGCATAATTCCAGTTACTAGCTTTCTCAAGGATGTCCCTTGAAGGATTTAGAGAAGCAAGGATGTCTCAGGACTCTTTTTCTTTGACTGTTGTCTATCAACTGTCTTTCAGAATTTTGGATTTTGAGTAGTGTTACTAGTTTCCTCAAGGATATCCTATTAAGGATTAAGAGGAAAAATGATGTCTCATGACCCATCTTTTATTTGTTTTTTGTATGTGGTTTGTTTAGACAAAAAGACTGGGGCAATCTTGTCCTTAGTATGAGTTAAGACACTCCTTGTCTATGACTATCTATTTTTCATAGATGGATGACTTTGTACAATATAGTTTATCTCATATCATGGTGTGTACTATCCATTTGTGTCATTTCCCACCCAATAATGATAAAATACAAAGCTTAATATATATATGGAAAAATATTGAAGATCATATTTTTTTCAATCAACCTTCTTCATTCCTTACTAACATTTTGAAATCATCCATGCTAACATTTCTCTTGTCCGACATAATGATAGATTCATGTGACACAACAAAAGAATTAGATAATCTACATATGCATACATTCTATAAGAATTATTTAAACATTGTCATATGTCTATAATGTACATTATATAGTTACACTGAATTTCAAACAAATAGGAACATTAGACATCTTCATTGCATATCTAGGAAAATCAGGGCATAATAGACATTCAATCATCATAAGGTACATAATGGAAACATTACATGTATATAAGCATCACATGTAGATAGCATTGTATAAACATAACATTGCATCCCATTATCATAAAGTACATTACATCCATCATCATATAGAGTCATCATAACATCATAGATTGCATAAACATATCATAATGTAGAAACCATCATCCATAACACATGTACATACATCATCTAGAAAACATAAACATATAGAAAAAATGCATATCATATAGAAGCCACCAAAAAATCATATATATATCACTCAAAATAACATGTCATGGTACAATGTCAGAATGTATTCATAAGTAAAAAGGAGCTTGTAGGCTCTCTCTGATCAAAATACAATGTCCACAAATAGGAAAGTGTCAACATGTCCCACTACCACTACTATCATGTGGTGAACATGGAGGAAACTTCCTCAGAGGTACTCTCTATGAGGTGGAAGGCCTATCATATAGACCTTCCCGTGGTGGTCCTACCATACCCTCTGTGTTGTGAGTCTTAGGCTGACTCCTACTCTGTGACCTATGATTGTAAACCTCTAAAAATATAGGAGCTCGTCTCTCTGCTGGCACTACTAACTCATACATATCTCTATAATATGAAGCCCTCTCTATTGATCTGACTAGCTCACATGCAAACCCATTAAATGAAGTACCACTACAAAGCCATCTGACGTCTGTGAACTAATGCTCTATCTCCTATCTCCGAGCTATGGCCTGATCTCTCTCCATGAGAGCACTATCTCTCTCTCTATCCAAAAGGCTCCCGCTTTGTTGTAACCACTCTAAGCCTCTCCACCAATGCCTCCCTATCGCTATCCCTAGGAGCCTCCTCATCCTATCTCCCCTCTACAATCTGATCCCAGAGCTCTTTCCTGCTCCTCCATGGGTACCTCCTCCTCAACATCATCCTCCCCATAACCTGCGAGAATACCAAGAGGATTAATGTCCAAGTACTCCCTCTTGGCATCCTCCTCCTCTGCATGCTCCTTTTCTACTACCTCCTTGGCAACTTGCTCACCTCCAATTTCAGCCTCTACTCAACCCCTAAAGTCCAACATCGATAAATCCTCTACCTTGGCCTTTTAGATAGGTCATAATCCACCTACTTGACCATCTCTTTGTCCCCACCATCCTTGTCTACCACCACCACCTCTTCCATCATTGCCACCACCCCTTCCACCACCTCTACCCCTGTGTTGCCCTCTCGGCCCTGTACCTCATCTCTCTACTAGTTTCAGCTGATTCGGATCTATATAAGGCATAGGATGATGCTCTTCCCACCAGGTATCATATGTCGTTGTAGTCCCAAGATCCGCTGCTCCACCTCTCCATCCCCACTATAAAGTTTGTAAAGCCTGAATCTCTGCCTCAATGGTAGCCACTAGTATCATAGGCCCCCAAAAAGGAACCTCTTTTGATGATGGAGAAAACTCTGCTTGTGCTCTAGGCTCATCTTGCACCTCAGCAAACTATCTCAAAACATGTTCTGGAAGATGTCTCTCTATGATATGTACACTAGAAACAGTCCTACCAATTAGGTTCTATGTCTGTTGACACTAGGGTAAATGCTTGTCCTCATCTGACCATCTCTCACAATCCATGTATGGCCTCCACGTAAACTGAACCAATGTGTTCAGTGCATGTCTCCAAAATCCTATATCTCCTACATGACTTTGTGTAATGTTTCTTGTATACTGAAAAACATAAGGAGATCTAGCATCTCACTCCGCAGTAATAGGATGACGAAACATAAAAATATGCTCCCATGCCCAAACCATGAGAAGATTCATCCCATAGCTCATCGATTGTGCATCTCTATATACTATATCATGTAGATGAAAATATAGCATACCCAACAGACAAGGACCCCAAGCATAAACAACCTCTCTCTCCAACATCCCGACTAACATCTCTCCCCACCCTATAGGAAATCCATGACCCCGATGGTCAAGAAGAACTATCCCCCCAATAAATGTACATAATATACAATCTATCATCTCATACCTATTAGCTAATACCCGCCATCTGATCTTGTAATGCTCTATACCTAACCTCCTAATATCATCAAAAACATAGAATCTAGTAATCTCATTGTATCTATGTTGTGTATCATACATCACCCTCTCTCCTCTGATGGGAAACCTAAGGATCCTATATACATCCTCTAAAGTAACAGTCGCCTCACTAGTAGGAAAATGAAAAGATGAGGTCTTTGAATGCTATCTCTCACACAAGGCAGTGAGCATACCTCTATTTGCCTGAATCGTGGGCATAGTCAACACATGATGTAGTCCTAGTCTCCATAACATACATGTCTCTGTGCTCACCAATCACTCTCTCAGCTCAAATGTATTAGGTCGTGGCTCCCGAGTATAAATAGGATCTACGATAACCTACAAAGTGCATTCAATCAAGATGTCAAATGTCAAATCGTTCAAGTTTTTATCAGAATTTTTTTCAAAAATCTGATAGTCAAATGTGGTGCACATTTCATATGCATCATTTTCTATGCAAATGCGGTGCATAATTACACATGCGTCGAAAAACAAGGCAAATGTGTGACATATTTCAAATGTGTTATGAAATCATTCAATTTAAACAAACAAGCAAATGTGTGGAACAAGAAACATATGCAGTGCAAATTAACTACCTACCTAATATGCATATGTGATTCACAAAATCAAATACATTTCACTATTCTACATGTGTATATTCTAAACTCAAATGCAATGCAGATATTCACATGCGGGGAATGGAAATGAAAATTTGTTTAATGCCTAAATGACCTAATGAAGCCTACATATTAATTTACATATGCATCATTCCACAAGCAGATATGTTGCATACGAACTCATATGCAGCGAACAAGAAAAACCACATTTGAAAAATAAAATTTAAAGACCTAAAACTATGTGCAAAATGAAAATTCAAGAGGTTTTTTTAGGGTACATACTGGGGCTCCTGCGTCTACTAGCCATCGAAAGGTTCAAATCTGATATCCATGATGTTGGGTGTATGGAACTGGAGACATTTTCACTGAATACTTAGAGCTAAATTCTCAATTCTTCAACTCTTTAGGGTGAAAATGAATGGGTTTTCAACCTAATTTCTATTTATACCTAGGGTTTGGGTGGAATTTCTTCTAACCTTGTCTATTGGTTGCATAAAATTTCAACCTCTATTGATATGTACATGTCCCTAACACTTCAAAATTCAATTTCCTCAACTCCATAGCGTTTCTAACCATCAAATTGACTTATCGGGAATATTTCTTGATTTTTTTGAAAATTTTCAAAAAATTGTCAATTTTCCCGAGGGGGCATACCCTAACCTATTTCATACTAGGACATGATCATGGCATATTTTATTTGACACAACACTGAAATGACATTGTATCAAAGAGGGAAAAACTATAGACATCGAAAATTGGTCTAGGCCTGCGAGTACCACTTTCAACATTATTTTCTAATGTCCATGGTCATGATTAAATAATGTGTATTATTTAACTACTTTCTAAACACATCTTTCCTCTATTAATTAAATAACCTTTTAATTATTTAATTAATTCATTATGACCCTTATTCAACTTTGATTAATTAAATAAATCATATTTATTTAATTATGTCACTAGCTAATTAATTCTCTTTCTTAATTAAATAATTTATTATTTAATTAACCCCTTTGTCATATTTCAACTATAATCAAATATTCATTATTTAATTATTCAATTAACCTTTTCAGTCAATTAAATAAATTATTATTTATTTAATTAGAATCTTTCAATTTTGAATGTTGAATTAAATTAACATCTAATTTATAATTAATTGATTTTGTCACATTCTTCTATCACCCAGTTATCTAATTATTCACTCACCATCTGACTCAAGATCTATTTAAATCCATCAATTATCTCCAGATTCGATATCTGATCGTCTCTGTGAAAGGACTCTTTATCACAACCAGTCAATTAACTAGTTCTAACACATATGCATGAACATATTTATTAATTAAATATCTTTATTTCATTAATTAATTCATGTGTGCATTCGAACAGATTATTCTTTGAGTTCTAACTTTATCCTTTTCATTCAAAGTCTAATTCTTCTATTTTTTGAATACTTTCAACTAAAGATTAAATCACTTATTTAATCTTGAACTCGTGTTATTTCTATTTTCGAATAGTCTTAACACAAGATTATATTATTATTCTAATTTAATCTTTATCCTGCAGAATTTCCCAATGCATGTTCTAACTAAAATAGAACTCACATCGCATGGCATTCATCAATCTCGATCATTGATCTCTCTTTCGAACCTAAGTCGATCATTCGAAAACCCAATTTCTATAAATTGACTTGTCTTTGTCATTATTCCTCCTCCCGAAATCTATATAATTTTGAGAAGAACTTATAATCTTTGATATTTTTCTTAGACAATACATCCAAGCTATGCTTGCATACATACAGAAAATCTAAGGGAAAGAATACCGATACAACAAAATGGAGAAGGACAATCAAGATAATTCAAAGAGGTGGACTGATATTCGGTGAGATTATTTCATATTATCGTTTTTATTGTTTTAGTTCATTTAATTCATTCTTTGTTGTTTGATTTAGATTTATGCTTGTTAGATTAGATTTGACAATATTTTTGTGCAGCAATCCATTTAATCTACGTTACAACCCCAATACACATATGTAATCTTAATGGTAATAGTGGCAATATAGAATAGTAATAGCACAAGTTCAACACCATTGTTCTCTCCTATGTACTGGTTCTACAAATTATGTATAATATAATCAAGGTTATCTTATTTGCCTCTATCAATTTTAGATGGATGTGTGGCTCTATTCTTCTTTATTAATTCAAAGAATTAATGTAGATGCTTGAATATGGCTATAAATTTGTATTAAATTGAATGCTAGGATGCTAGTAAGAAGTAAGGGTTAAAACATAATGCTAAAACACTGTATTTCAACATTTCAGAGCTTCATATATTGCTAGGTGTAGAAATTATTGTCATGTTATGTAGGTATTGATATTTACTCTATTCCAAGGATGAGGCACTGGATTAAGTTAGGTGGTTATGTAGTATTGTGTTGACTACCTTAGCCATTACCCGTTCATTAAATAAAATTCTATCAAAAGGGTTATAAGGTTATGAGATTTTACCATTCTCATTCTCTAAGAGTGAATTATGTTTGAGAAGCAACCAAATTCTTTGATATAGTTACTAATTGGGCATCTATATGAGAATCATTTGAAAATATTGCTAGGTATCACCCTCCCAGGTTTCACAGAGTCTAAAGTGAAGAAGTGAGGTCCTTTGAACCCTTACTTATGTGTTGGTCAATCCTTACCCTTGCTAACTATTGAATTCTAGCATATTCATAAATGAATGGTAAGATTAACTTTGGTTTTGTAAAAAATAACCAAGAGGACCTAGCTTGTTAGATTTTCTAGAAATTATCTCACTAACATCTAATCCTGAGTTACCAGAGGACGATATGGCATGTGATTTGAATCAAATTACATAGGAGGTATATTAGAAATCAATAATTTTGGGACATAAGCTTTGCTCCCAAGCATGTTATGGTAGAATAACATGGTGGATCTCAACTAGGTTTAAAAATCAGTTAAAAACAAAATATCAGTTTTGTGGCTACAAGAAGTAATCAAACACACTATTTTGTGTCAATCACAATTCACAGTTATGGCTCTTTGATAGCTTGTTCATTTTCAAGGTTATTAGATTTCTAACAAGAGTTAGCGGTTTATGTGTGTAAACCTAACACTGTTAGGTATGCTTCAGAACATAGTAAAACACTCTTCTTCATATTTTTTCAAGTGTTGCTCAAAGAAAGATGAATAAACATTTATAGGTCTATGTTGTGATAATATCTTTATCAAAAGATATCCCTATGCTACTATCTACTTACTTCTTCCATTTAGTTGTTATTCCTTTGTTGGTATTCACCTCTATGCTACTGTCTACTTACTTCTTCCATTTAGTTGTTATTCCTCTGTTGGTATTCATTTTCTTGTTTTCTCAGTAAGAGGTTCTAATTATATGGCTTCTAGTCACTGATTATAGATAATCACAAATACACACATCTCTTGGTTATGTCAAATTCAGTATAGGGACCTTATATCTCAAGGGACCTATAGTATAAGTGTTGTGCAGTGACTCAGGATAAGAAATGGAATTCATTCCAAGAAATCATCATGCGCCTTTTGAAATGCAAGCATGGGAAATACCTTTCTCTAAGGGGTTAGGTAAAGAGAAACTGTCTTACATTTTCAATACTGATTGCATCCTAGTTTTTAAATTTGTGAAAGACATAATTGGAGATGACATTCTACAACCTTCAGTACAAAGGATAATCTTTCCCTCTAGTTTAGTATCTATCTTTGTTAGTAATGCAATAGATTTGAATCCAAATTTCCAAGATATGCAGAAGATATCTAGCATTGTTATAAAAGAAGTTTTCTTGCAAGATAATGCATTACTAACAAGCATTTAGAAATATGATTTATGGTCTGGTGAAGCTTACATTAGAGGAGTCTTTCCAAGACACTTTTTGCATCATAAAATAAGCTTCTGAAATATATATACAAAAGTGAGACTTTCACTAGAACATAACACTTCAAGCTACTTATATAGGGAGTTGAACAGGTACCAAATCGAATTGGGTAGTGAAATGGTAAGAAGCTTCAAACTGAAATATCATACTATCTCTTTCCTTCTTACTCATCACTGCCATCAAGTATCATTGCTCAAAATCCCAAAACAGATTCAACAGGGTGATATCCAATCTGAAGAATCAAGTGCAGTTGTGGGGAACACCAAAATAAAACAAATAGAACAATCAAGTTGCCCAATTCAAGGTTCACTGAATTCCCAACCTACTATGAGAAGGAACTGACCAATAATACAACATATAGATGTCATAGCAAACTCAAAGGTTCCACCTTCAGATCTGTTCATGTGCAGAGGTGGAGAGGAGGCTAGTTGCTCAATCCAGAAAATCTAAGGAGATGAAAAGAGAGTATATAATTTTGGCACCAGATGATAATAGTTTTTTTCTCCAATTCAATAGAAATATGAATACTTATAGCTAAGCATGGACTTATGTATTTATGTTTCTCAGACTAATCTAGACTGTATTTGTCAACCTATTATAGTGTAGTTGACATTTTGTATATGTTAGCAATTTTTTATAGCAACAAACTATCTATTATGAATTATGTAATCCTTATTTTATTATAATATATAGTCGGTTGATATGCCTTTTATTTAAAAAATAATAAAAATGCAATTACAAGAAATAATATGTCTAATGTTTGGGGAAAAAATTTCATGTACATGTTTATATCACTTAAATTCTATTTCCCAATGATTTCAAATTGATTCTAAAATAAAATTCAAAATATTTAAGGTAACAAGAGAGAATTTAAATGAATTTGAATCTAAATAGACAATGACAAAACCTATTTCATTAACCAATTTTGAATGTTTAAATGGCATATCACAAACCATTATTAATTAAAATGGTAATTTACACATTTATTGTTAATAGTGATGCAATCTTCTAGTGAAAATATAACCAAACATAATATTTTCAAATTTTATCTAATCAGAATGCCATCAAACATGCATAGATCTGAGACAAAATCTTAATTCTAGAACAACATATGAGATTCCATTAATTTATTCAACTAAAATGAAATAAAATAGTCATACCATCACTAATACCCCAGATTGAGATGCATGCAAAATAGGTGCAATCCTTTGATTTATCAAAAATATGATCTTCACAAAGTATTTAGGAAAACCCACACCAAGAATGTATAAGTTATTGTAAAAAAAATATCAAAATAAGATCATTTGAAATGATCTATCACAATAAAATATATAGGATGATGAATTCATAAATTTATGGGTCCAAACAAAAATCCAACTAAAACTAACTTTGATTCCCTAGATCTAATTGATTCTAACTAAAATTACACCTGAAAGCTAACTAGGTGCCATAGTTTCAGTTTGTATTTAACTAAACTTAAATCCAATGCCAATTTAAACATCACTATCTAGGTGTGGATCTATTACAACACTTTATTCAAAAGTAAAACAAAATTGAGAACTCTTGTGTTTAGTCAATCAAAGAAGCTGCCAATGAATACATGTATCACTTTTTTCATATTCTCCAACAACACACCCTTGTGCTATTGAAGGTTTATTCCCTGGTTAAGGGTATGTGCAGGATCATGATGGGCCAAAAAGTGGCGATATGTAAGCCATATGATGGACCATGTGGCTGACGACTTTTTTTTTCCCAAAATTGATGAAACAAAAAGGGTTTTTAGAGGATATTATCATCCTTCCACCAATATAAATTATTGTTTACTTTGAATTTAATAAATTATTATTATTTATTTTCTATTAGAATTACGAATAAAGTCTCGATTGATAGGCTAATTGAAAAAAATATTTAACTTTCAAATGGTATCACATTTTAGTAATCCAAAATATGTGTCAGATTCTATGCTTCACATACTATAGGATTAAAAAAAAAAATTGAATTTCATGAATTTTTGACCAAGTTAAGGTGGTTAGACAGATGAGCTTTTATATATTTTTTAATTTGTAATACAAAATTCATAATTAATTATTTACATGGAAAAAAATTATAAAAAAATATGCATCACATTGAGAAATGGGTCCTCTACTTATATCTAAAATATTATAAAAAATTATTATCATTTTATTGTGGTTAGGGTGGTCAGACAGACACCTACTTCTTATTTTTACCCTGAAATTTAAATACTGCTGCATTGAAATTTCAAATTTTCACCAAATAGATTCTTTTTTTTAAATAAAGGTCTAGTATTTTAGAAACTACATTCAATTTTCTAGAGATTCTATTTTTACATTTTTTTGAAATAATATAGATAACTTATTCAAATTTTTACATCAAGTTGTCTAACTCTGATTTTTTGTCTTTTTATTGCCACTTAAGGGCCTATTTTTTCCATGATGATCCTGCACATACCCTTAAAATAAGAATTCTCCATCTACTCTTATTTTGAGGGCCATATTTCTAGGATTTAGTAGTATTTTGGTGTTGAAAAGGTGGAGGGAAGTTACTTCACTATTCTCAAAATATTCCATTTCTTTCTTCATATCTATAGCCTCATATTAAGGAGAAGTAGGAATTATGAACACATTTTTAATCATGTTTGGAATCACATCTAGCACCAGTTCTTCTATTGATCACATTATCCTTATGTTTCTATGGTTATAATAATGGGAACTTGTGAGCACTAGCTCTGGGGATTGAACAACTATTGAGAAAGAAACTACCTCCACTAGTCAAGAATTTTCCAATGCTATGGCAACACAAATTTGGGTATTTTCATCATAGATTATCTTTTCAAATTCATCTATATTTACATTTCCAAGTTCTATGTCACCAATCTCATTGTAGGGAGAAAAAATATTTGATGGTAGGTGGTACACTTTATATTGGTACTTCATTTTTGTAAGATCCGTAGGCGGCATGCTTCCTACATATAAAAACAACATGTGTTAAAATAAATATATCTCAAAATGATAACACATCTTTAAACCAAGTTATGCTAATCAATAAATAACTAAAAATATGAAGCAATAAATTTTTCAAAGTGTTTATGGAAAAGTTAGCTCTTTTGAGGATCAGGCCTTAGGCCTCCTCCATTTATAGCCTACCAAATGGCCCAAACATCCTTTTTGAAGGAAATATAATCTTCATTTATGATCCATTGGGATTTGAGGATTGGTTCTATCATCCACCTCTTATTTGTAACAAATGTAATAGTGAAGAATCTAAACCCTCAACTAATGATGCTAAAAATATGTTAAAACACTTTCAAGACATGGGCGTCTAGAGTGTAGTCTACCTCTTGTTGATTGAACTCCCTAATTTGAGAGGTAATTCTCAATCAACGATATTCAAAAAAAATCTTAAGACTTTGGGGCTCGAGGGTCGAGGGTTGGGTATGCTACGTATTTTTTATCCACGAGTTCAATATTTGGTAATTTTTACTTCTAATTTCCATGAACAATAGGTGAAAAGGGTGTGGGGGAATGTTTGATGGCCTAGGTCATAGAACACCACTCTTCTCCAATTTTCATTCAATAATGTCGTAGGAACCCAAATTGGATTGAGTATCAACTGAAAGGTGAGTCAATTCACAACAAGGAATACATAAGAGCGGTTCTTTTAGGATTTTTAGGGTTCACCACCAAGCAAAAGATATGAAAAGACAACTTAACATTCAGCTGACAAAACCTAGTAATGCAAGCCCAATAATTAATGCAAATGATGAAATTAAGTAACAACAAGTTAGGGTATGTGTATCTAGGAAGATTGGAAATGTGATGAGTATTCTAGAAATGCAAAAATGTCAAAACATGATAGGGAGGACTAAGATTCCCTTACTATTGTCTTAGTCTCACTGCTAATTTTTAAGGGAAATGTGGAATCTTTGAATGTCGAAATAGAATCTAAAAGAATATGTACAAAATACCCTTGGGAGGACTAAGACACCCTTGCTACCAACTTATTCTCATTTTGAATTTCTAAATCCATGAATTTGAACATGAAGTTCAATGTCTACACTTCCTTCTTCTCAGATCTTAGGTCTTGAAACTTCCAGATCTGGCCTATAGGTGAGTTTCCATGAAGATGAAAACTTTTCTATGCAACTTTTCAACTTTTTAACTTTTCACTTAAAATTATCTTCTACCTAAATCTGCAAACAAAAACATCAAAGAGAAGAAAAACTTGCTAATTGTTAGTAAATGTGGGTTGGCCTTGGTCAAACCCCTTGTTGGTAACTAAACCTTGGAATGAAATAGAATGATGAAGGGAAATGATGAATCAACAAAGAGTTATGTTGGAAATCACCAAACCCTTGTTGTGAAATCTACAAACTTGTGTGAGATGGATTGCTTGAATGTAGATCTTGAAGTTCTTGAATGCTTGTTAGATCTTGACCTGAATTGCTTGCTTGAATCAAAACCCTACATCACAAATGTTAGCTAAAAGACACACATGATGCAAGAATATCCTTGATATGATGTTTGAATCTTGATGATGGCTCCAAATTCTTGATTAATTTCTCTTGAATTCTCTTGATCTCAAAAACTTTCCTTAGGAATGAATACTTGAATTCTTAGGATGAAAATGAGTGATTGAACCTTGTATTTATAGTTATTCATGCTTAATATCCCAAAATTACACCACAACAAGATGACACATGAATTCATTAATTAAATGAGGATAAATATTTCCAAGATTTGAAATTAAATCCTAAAAATAACTTGAGGCAGACTAAGATGCCCTAAGTGGCATCTTAGTCTGAAGGCTTAAAACTTGGGGTAGAAACTCCAAAAAGGGGCCTATTTAAGGCACATTTGAAAAGAGTGTCCCAAGAATTTTGGGGGACAAAGATGCCCTAGGTGGCATCTTAGTCCTAGCACAAAAATTAGGGAGACACAACTAGAATAATTAAATTATAATTTATCCTTTGGTGTTGTTTGGATTAGCCATAAATAGATATAATTTATTAGGATTGTGGATGCAAAAGAGGACCAATTAAGACATTAATAAAGATAAATAACTCAAGGAAGACCCAAAAAAGTTTGAAATGAAAGGGTATGGATTTTCCTACACTATTTTAACCCCACTTTAGTGAAAAGAGGAACTTGCTTCAAACTCACACTAAAGTACCCAACCACACAATCAAGAGGGCTTCAAATGTACAAATTCTAGTGACATAGGATGACAATGATCGAGAGGGTGGCCAAGCCCCTAGGACAAAGATCCTATGATAGACCAACATAGGCACAAATTAACACACTTTCAAATGATATATGAACCCATAACTAGGTCACAAACATACACCATCAAAGATAGAAAAGGGAAAAATAAAAACAAAAGGAAAAGGAAAAATGCAATGAATCAAGCTTTGACTCACCTTCCAATGCACTGTGGACTAGGCTATTTGTCTAAAAGGTTTATAAGTGGAATGTGTTTTCCACAATGCAAAAAAAGGTGTATGTTCACAAGGGTTAGTGAAGCTATTTGTCCACTAGGTGAGCCCCAAGAAATTCATACCAAATTCATACCCCCATGACTATGATAAGGACAAAGAAAAATGCATGATCACAAGGGCTAGTGAAGCTAGTTGTTCACTAGGTGAGCCACAAGAAACCATATCAAATCCATACATCCATGAATTTTATAAGGTACAAAGAGAAAAATGCACACTCACAAGGGCTAGTGAAGCTAGTTGTTCACTAGGTGAGCCCCAAGGAACCATACCAAAGCCATACCTTCATGACATTAATATGGAACAAAGAGAAGAATGCATTCTCACAAGGGCTAGTGAAGCTATTTTTTCATTAGGTGAGGCCCAAGAAACCATATCAAATCCATACCTCCATAACTTTAATAAGGTACAAAAGAGAAACGCAATAAGAGAGAGATGTTCGAAATGATTTTTCTTAGTTTGTGCAAGGTCTTAATCTTAGGGTACATTGTTCCTATGTCTCCAAGAGAGGACCAATCAAAGGATAAAATATTCACAACTTAGGGAATGAAGTGCATCAAATTACCACTAAGAGGAATGCAATATGCTAAGATAGATCAAGCTCTTGAAGGACTTTACTCCCAATGAAACCAAAAAGATAAAAAACCATCACATGAAGTAAGAAATCACATCAAGGAACATGAAAATGCAAATGAAATCATTCCAAAATAATGCCAATATATGCCCCAAATTTAAAGAAATTTCTAAACACCATGTTGTGAGAAATTACTTTAAAGTAGACAAACCTGAAAAAAGGAAAGAGAAAAGAGGGTTGCCCTCAAAAACACATAAGGGATCTATGGATTTGGGGTCAATATCCACCTTTTCTGCAATGATATTAGAGAGTTCAGAACTATCATCATTCCATAAACACACATAGAATTGGAATAATGACACAAAGAGAGTGAAAAAAAAGAAAAACATTTTGGGTCAAAATGGAAGAGACATAGGGTGTCTTGACACCTTGTGTCATCCCCAAAAGGAAAAAAAAAGATAATGAAAAATATTTTGGGTCAACATGGAAGAGACATAGGGTGTATTAATGCCTTTTGTCATCCCCAAAAGGAAAACAAAAAAAAAATATATAAATTAAAGGTAAAGACCAATGAAAAGGAAAAGGCATGTGACATCTAGAATAATGTAGGCACAGATAGATGAATGCATAAAGAGAGAGAGAACATCATACAAAATGTCACGGGAGATCACATTACACACATGAAATTAACCAAAAGAAAAGGAAATAATGCAAAATACTAGTAAGGCACATGTGATTCAACCTAAAGCAAGTCATCGTCCTCCCAATCTCAGTCTGTATAAGTGGAAGGTAGACAACAAACCTAAGCGACAACAACAAATGCACTACTAGGACAAGGCCATCTACTTCTTGCCCCCACTAACTACAAGACAAGAATGAGCCAAGTAAGGTGATGGAGAAGATCATATAATAGTGTGAATATAATTTTCTACAACTATTACATGACAAGGGGCAGAAAAGGATATGCTATGAAATCACTTCATGGCAATCATTGCCATCGAAGATAAAAATTTTCAATACTAATTTGAATGGACAACACTCCTTAGTACTGTGTCCAACATTTTTGTGGTATCAAAAATGTGGAACTTTTACATATTTAGGATATAGTATGAGCTTGTCTTTCATTGATGGTAATGTTACTAGTTCTTTGTTTAAAATAAATTATAGTTTTCTTTCACATTCAGGTGGTGGACAAGGAAACTTTAGTTTTTGTAGCTTGTCAGACCTCTTGCACTTGCTAGATTCACCAATTTCTCTACTTTTCGGTTGAGGAGGAGGACCTAAGGTTATCATATCATCCGTGTCATTATTTCTTATCATTGGTTGCTCTTTAGGAAGAAGGAAATTCATATCGAGAGGAGAATCTAATATCACCATACCATCACTATGAAGCCTTAGGTATTCTTTAGGAGCACTTAAGTTGCAAGGGGGATCTTGATATCCTAACCCATTTGTGTTTTCATTAGTTGGTATTTGTTCTAGGAGTTAATGAATTACATGTCCACTTGTTGTATCACATCCTTGTTTAATCAATATTGTGAATCATTTTCTATATTGATTATTTGTTTATTTAGAGGAACTAGGTTCACCTATTGTAGGGAATGTAGGTTCAACTTTTGTTTCAGTTTTAGCATGTAAGTAGCCAAACATCTCAATAGGTGGTATTGTAGGGCATTTTAGTTGTTTCATTGATGCATACAAGGATGCATTAGCTTTATTGTTGTGAAGACAATCATTTAGGAACATAATCATGCTATCATCATCTTATCCAATGATGTCAACATCACGAGGATGAAATGCATTAGGATTTGATTGAGCATGAGTGTTTTCAATGTCATTAGGATCATTCCCAAATTCCCAACTTGACACATCTACCAAATATTTTAGGTAAGTCCAAAACATTCCAAAGCACATATCCATGATGCAAGATTGAAAAAATACATTTAAAATTAAAGAAATTGAAATAACAACAATTTTGGAAATTATAACAGAAAATTGAAAGCAGCAAATAAAAGCACAAAAAATAACTTGCAAACCTTAAAATCTACAAATTCAATGTCAAGTAGGACTAAGGCACCTGCAAGGGAATCTTGGTCCTACTCGTGAAATTTTGAGGTTCCAGAAACTAGAACAAACATCAAACAACACAAAGAGGGCTTTGAGCTAGAAACCCACAAAGGGAATAACATGCTAGCAAGGGTGTTTTAGTCCCAGTAAAGGTTATTTTGCAAAGAAAATAAAAATCTATATTCTTTACAGTGTTCCCAAGTTGCCTACCTAGTGACTTGATGTTTAGAAATAGAAAATTGTATAAGTGAATGCAAGAAAAAGTGACTAATGACAAGCAATTGAATGTTAAATGGAATACAATTTTGAATTCAATAACAATGTTCCTAAATACAATTAGGATGATTGACAATGCACTTTTTAGTTTTTCAATGAGATAAGATGATGGAAGAAATAAAAAATGCAACCTATATGCACTTTCAATAATGAAAATATGAGTAACCCTAGATGCACTTTCACTAATGCAAGATGCAATGCAATATTGAATGCAACCTACATCTAGGACCTTAATAAACTCCAAATCAGAAAAATGAATGTTCAAAAGGTTTGGTTCACTAAAATAAACAATAGGTGAAAAGAGTGTGGGGGAATGTTTTATGGCCTAGGTCATAGAACACCACTCTTCTCCAATTGCCATTAAATAATGTGCTAGGAACTTAAATTGGATTGACTATCAACGCAAAGGTGATTCAATTCACAAAAAGGAAGACCTAGGATGGGTTATTTTAGGCTTTGAAGGGTTCACCACCAAGAAAAATCTGGGAAAAGACAACTTAACATTCAACTCACAAAACCTAGTAATGCAAGCCAAATAATTAATGCAAGTGATGAAATTAAGTAACAAAAAGTTAGGGTATGTGTATCTGCGAAGTTTGGAAATGTGATGAGGATTCTATAAATGAAAGAATGTTGTCAAAATATGATAGGGAGGACTAATATGCCCTTACTATTGTCTTAAAACCTGTTGTTATTTTTCAAGGGAAATGTAGAATCTTCAAATGTTGGAACATAATCTAAAAGAATCTTCGCAAAATACCCTTGGGAGGACTAAGATGCCCTTGCTGCTGACTTTTTCTTGGTTTCAATTTTTGAAATATTTGAATGTGATCCTGAGGTTCATTGTCTGCATTTCCTTTTTCTTAGATCTTAGGTCTTGAAACTTCTAGATCTAGCTTGTAGTTGAGTTTTTTTGAAGATGAAAAAAATTCTATGCAACTTTTCACTTTAAATGATCTTCAACCTAAATCTACAAACACATACATGCAAGACATGAAAAACTTGTTGAATGTTAGTAAATGGGGGTTTTCCTTCATCAAACCCCTTGTCGATAATTAAACCTTTGAATGAAACCGAATGATTAAGGGAAATGATGAATGAAAAAAGTGCGATGTTGCAACTCACCAAACCCTTGTTGTGAAATCTGCAAACTTGTGTGAGATGGCTAGCTTGAATGTAGATCTTGAAATTCTTGAATTCTTGATGGATTTTGACTTGAATTTCTTTCTTAAATCAAAACCCTACATCACAAATCTTAGCTAAAAACATACATGATGCAAGAATATCCTTGATATGATGCTTGAATCTTGATGATGGGTCCAAATGCTTGATGAATTTCTCTTGAATTCTCTTGATCTCAGAAACTTTCCTTAGGAATGAATACTTGAATGCTTAGGATGAAAATGAGTGAATGAACCTTGTATTTATACTTATTAATGCTTAATATCCTGAAATTACACCACAACAAACTGACACATGAATTCATTAATTAAAGGAGGCTAAATCCTATCAAGATTTGAAATTAAATCTTTAAAATAACTTGAGGGGGACTAAGATGCCCTAGGTGGCATGTTAGTCCCAAGGCTAGAAACTTGGGGCACAAACTCCCAAAAGGGGCCTATTTAAGGTAAATTTGAGGAGACGGTCCCAAGAAATTTTGGGAACAAATATGCACTAGGTGGTATCTTAGTCCTTACCCAAAAATGAGGGACACATAGCAAAAATCATTAAATTATCATTTATCCTTTGGTGTTTGTCGGGATTAGCCATAAGAAGATATAAGTTATTAGGCTTGTGGATGCAAAATAGGACCAATTAAGACATAAGTAAAGATAAATAAAGCAAGGCAAGCCCAAACAAGTGTGAAAATTCAAGGGTATGGATTTTCCTACACTGCATTTAGCCCCCACTTTAGTCAAAGGAGGAACTTGCTTCAAACTCACACTAAATTAGCCAACCATTCAATCAAGAGGGCTTAAAATGCACAAATTATAGTAAGATAGGATGACAATGATCGAGAGGGTGGCCAAGTCCCCAGGATCAAGGGCCTATGATAGACCAGTATAGGCACAAAGGAACACACTTGGAGATGATATACGAAGCCATAACTAGGTCACAAACATACACCATCAAAGAGAAAGTAAAAAGAAAAACAAAATGAAAAGGAAAAACTAAATAGATCAAGTTTTTACTCACCTTCCAATGCATTGTGGGCCAAGTCTAGGCTATTTTTCCAAAAGGTTTATAAGTGGAATGGGTTTCCACTATGCAAATAAAAGCACATGTTCACAAGGGTTAGTGAAGCTAGTTGTCCACTAGGTGAGCCCCAAGAAATCCATACCAAAGTCATGCCCCCATGACTATGATAAGGACAAAGAAAAATGCACTCACAAGGGCTAGTGAAACTAGTTGTTCACTAGGTGAGCCCCAAGAAACCATATCAAAGCCATGCCTCCATAAATTTAATAAGGTAAAAAGAGAAAAATGCATTCTCACAAGGGCTACTGAAGCTAGATGTTCAATAGGTGAGCCTCGAGGAACCGTATCAAATCTATAACTCCATGACTTTAATAAGGTAAAAATAGGAGAATTCATGCTCACAAGGGCTAGTGAATCTAGTTTTTCACTAGGTGAGCCCAAGGAAACCATATTAAAGCCATACCTCCATCACTTTAATAAGGTAGAAAAATGAAATGCAATAAGAGAGAGATGTTTGAAGGGATTTTTCTTAGTTAGTGCAAGATCTTAATCTTAGGGGACATTGTTCCTAATGTCTCCAAGAGAAGACCAATCAAAGGATAAATGATTCACAACTTAGGGAATGGAGTGGGTCGTATCACCACTAAGATGAATGTAATATTCTAAGATAGATAATATATTGAAGGACATTACTCCCAATGTCACCACAAAGATAAAGAAATCACATTGAGGAAGATGAAAATGCAAATGAAATCATGCCAAAATAATTCCAATGTATGCCCCCACTTTACAGAAATTTCTAAACACCATGTTGTGAGAAATTACTTTAAAGTAGACAAACATGAAAAAATGAAAGAGAAAAGAGGGTTACCCCCTAGCACACATAGGGGATATATGGATTCAGGGTCAATATCTATCCTTACTACAATGATATTAGAGAGCTCGAAACTATTATCATTCCCCAAATACACATAGAACTAGAAGAATGACACAAAGAGAGTGAAAACAAAGAAATAGCTTTTGGGTCAACATGGAAGAGACATAGGGTGTCTCAATGCCTTGTTTCATCCCCAAAATGAAAACAAAAGACAAAAATACAAATAAAAGGTACAGACCAATCAAAAGGAAAAGGCTACGACATCTAGAAGAATGTAGGTATAGATAGAGGAATACAAAGAGAGAGAGAGAGAGAGAGGAAACATCATATAGAACATCATAGTGGATCACATTACACACATGAAATCAACCAAAAGAAAAGGAAATAATGCAAAATACTAGTAAGGTACATGCAAGTCAACCTAAACCAAGTTATCAACCTCTCAATCTCAATCTGTATAAGCAGAATGTAGAAAAAAAAAGAAATACATTACTAGGACAAGGCTATATACTTCTTTCCCCCATTGAGTGCAAGACAAAAATGAGCCGAGGTAGGTGATGGAGAAGATCATGTAATAGTGAGAATATAATTTTCTACAACTATTACATGGCAAGGAGCAAAATAGGACATGTTATGCAATCACGTCATGGCAATCATTTCCATTCAAGGGAAATTTTTTCAATACAAATTTGAATGCATGAAACTCCTCAATATTGTGTCCAAGAGTTATGTGGTATCGACAATGTGGAGATTTTACATCTTTAGGATATAGTATGAGCTTTTATTTCATTGGTCGTAATGTTATTAGTTTTTTGATTAAAAGAAATTGTAGTTTTCTTTCACTTTCAGGTGGCAGACAAGGAAAATTTAGTTTTTGTAGCTTTTAGGTCCACTTGCGCTTGATATATTCACCAATTTATCTAATTTAAGGTTGAGGAGGAGGACCTAAGGTGATCCTATCATCCTTGTCATTGTTTCTTATCATTGATTTCTCTTTAGGAAGTAGGGAATTCATATCGAGAGGAGAGTCTAAGATCACTATACCATCATTATGAAGCCTTAGGTATTCTTTAGGATCACTTATGTTGCAAGAGGGATCTTGATATTCTAACCCCTTTTTGTTTTCATTAGTTGGTATTTTCTCTAGGATTTGATGAATTCCATGTTCACTTATTGTATCACATCCTTTTTTACTCAAGATTGTGAATCCTTTTACATATGTTTCTTGTAGATTGATTGAAGTGTTTGTTACTTTATTATCATAAAAAGGTTGAGTATTTTCTTGTTTAGAGGAACTAGGTTCACCTATTGTAGGTAATGTAGGTTCATCTTTTGTTTCAATTTCAGGATGTAAGTATCCAAACATCTCAAGAGGTGGTAGTGTAGGGTATGTTAGTTGTTTCCTTGATTGATAAAAGGATGCATTAGCTTCAAGGTTGTGAAGACAATCATTTAGGAACATATTCATGTTGTCACCATCTTATCCAATGATTTTAACATCATGAGGATGACATGCATTAGGATTTGATTGAGCATGAGTGTGTTCAATTTCATCATGATCATTTCCATATTCCCAACTTGACACATCTACCAAAGATTTTGGGGACTTCCAAATCTTTCCAAAGCACATATCCATGATGCAAGATTGAACAAATTCAATTAAAAGGAAAGAAATTGAAATAACAAGAATTCTGCAAATTGTAACATAAAATTTAAAGCACCCAACAGAAGCACAAAAAATAACTTGCAATCCCTAAAATTTGCAAAGTCAAATTCAATAGACTAAGATTCTAGTAAGGGCGTCTTGGTCCTACTAGTGAAATTTTGAGGTTCCAGGAACTAGAATAGACAAAAAACAATACAAAGAGGGTTCTAAGCCAGAAACCCATAAAGGGACTAAGATTCTAGGAAGGGAATTTTACTCCCAGTAAAGATTCTTTTGCAAAGAAAAGAAAAATATAGATTTTTTACAGTGTTCCCAAGTTACTTACCCAGTGACCCGATGTTTATAAATAGAAAACTATATAAATGAATGCAATAAAAAGTGACTAATGACAAGAAATTGAATGTTAAATGGAATGCAATTTTTTCAATTTTGAATACAATAACAATGTTCCTAAATGCAATTAGGATTATTAATAGTGCACTTTTTAGTTTTTCAATGAGATAAGATGATGCAAGAAAGCAAAAATGCAACCTATATGCACTTTCACCAATGAAAATATGAGAAACGCTAGATGCACTTTCATTAATGCAATATGTAATCCAAGAATGAATACGACCTAGATCTAGGACCTTAATGAACTCCAAATTAAAAAAAGGAATGTTCAAAATGTCAGGTTCACCAAAATAAAAAATAGGTGAAAAGGGTGTGGGGGAATGTTTTATGGCCTAGGTCATAGAACACCACTCTTCTCCATTTGCAATTCAATAATGTCGTAGGAACCCAAATTGGATTGACTATCAACCCAAAGGTGAGTCAATTCGCAACAAGGAAGACCTAGGAGGGGTTCTTATAGGCTTTGGAGGGTTCACCACCAAGAAAAACCTTTGAAAAGTTTAAACTTAACATTCAACTCATAAAACCGAATAATGCAAGCCAAATAATGAAAGCAAATGATGAAATTAAGTAACAGCAAGTTAGGGTATGTGTATCTAGGAAGTTTGGAAATGTGATGAGGATTCTAGAAATGCAAAAATGTTGTCAAAATATGCTAGGGAGGACTAAGACACCCTTATTGTTGTCTTTGAATGTCAAAATATTGAATCTTCGAATGTGAAAACAAAATATGAAAGAATCTATGCAAAATACCCTTGGGAGGACTAATATGTTAGAGTAATAATTTATTACGCTTAATTAATTACATCATACTGGTTAATTAATTAAGTCACTTATTCCTCTAGTTGCTTAAGCTAAACTTAGGCGCATTAATAATTATTTATTAATTATTAAGTGTGCACACTAGGGTTTCATTTAGGGTTTCCCCTTTAGGGTTTCTTGATCTCCTTCATAAGGATTGATCTCTTTGTAATAACTGAGATTCTAATAATGCATTTTACACTTTGAGGTTTGCAGAACATCTTGTTGGTTTTGCATGTCTTTTGCATGTGACAGGTATCCATTTGCATGCAGGTGATCTTGGATTCTAACATGGTATTAGAGCTCCAGACCTGCCGCTGCCTGTTCATGATCTGAAGATATGGCTTCTCAGTGAGTTTCAAGTGCAAGGGTTTCCACAGGCATCGTTTTTTGCAAGATCTGGGGGTAGGAAAATTATCGGGACATTATGGGCTCAAACGGACATCGCCATCGCGTTCGCAGCGCCCCAAAACCCTAGAAACGCCTGTCAAATCGTCCATTTTCGAGCAGTTGGTTTCTGAGGCAAAATTTTTTTGCTAGGGAAGCCGTACGGCCTCCCCAGCACGCTTCACGAGGCACGAAAATCGAAAAAAAAATTTAAAAATAGGCCGATCTCGGGTTCTGTGCCGGTGCCTCCAGTTTAAACGGCTCCCGCCACCGGGCGGCCACCGGGCAGCCACCGGCCCGCCACCACCGCCGGTGGCTCCCCCATCCAGCCGCCGACCCTGCTCAGCCCCCGAGGGCTCCCTGTCCACAGCGCCCGGTCGCATGGAGAACCAGGGGCTCCGCCCAGCCCCCATTTTTGCGCCCACGGTCACATGGGTGACCAGGAGCCAAATTTTTTTTGCAGGCGGGCCGGTTTTTTGCGACGACAGCCTCCAGGCCGTCAAATTTATGCCTCTGAACCGCTGACGTCAGCGTCCGTACGGCGGTGTTTGTCCCCTCTAACCCTAATTTTCTCTAAAGAAGCAGTTTTTTTCTTTTTTGCATAACTTGGGCATACGGTATCGAAATTGGGCAAACGAGATATCACCAGAAAGCTGGTTCCGAGCACTTTCATTTGGTGCAGTTTATTTTTCAGTATTTTCCTGTTTTACTGCATTTGTTGCTGGTTGAAGTCAGATGTATTTTTTATGCTTCCGAGCTCATAACTTTTTACCACGATCTCCAATTTTCGCTATCTTTGCGGCGTTGGAAAGGTATTGAGGAGCTCTATGTGGCTGTACATGCACTTTTTTTTGTATCTGTCACAAGTTTTTCATTATTCCAGATTTGACCCAATGGGTGTTTTGGAGATTACTTGGATATTTTGATAGTTGGGAGAGTGCTTCTTGCATCTTTGCACTTCATTTTCAGTGATACATCATTTAATAATCGACTGCTGCTTCATAGATTCCAGAGTTGTTCCCGTTTGGAGTTTTCGAGTGTTCCGTGGCATCGGGTCTGCTGTTGCATCATTATGATTCCGATATGGTTTCGTGTAGACAGAAGTATCTTTCCTTGCTTGCCAGATTGCGGTTCCAGTGTTACTCTACAGTGTTCTTCCAGTGCTTCTTTGCAGCATGTCATATCATTGTAGGGGGGTTTTGTCCCACTGGGTTTTCCTCCTCTACCTCTTTCTTGCATTTGTAAATGGGTACCTGATCAGGCCTAGTTGCCGGGACCCATCTTTTCTTGCATGCATCTTATTCTAGTGTTTTAGCTTCTTCCTAAGTTCATCTTAAGGGGGGGTGTTAGAGTAATAATTTATTACGCTTAATTAATTACATCATATTGGTTAATTAATTAAGTCACTTATTCCTCTAGTTGCTTAAGGTAAACTTAGGTGCATTAATAATTATTTATTAATTATTAAGTGTGCACACTAGGGTTTCATTTAGGGTTTCTTGATCTCCTTCATAAGGATTGATCTCTTTGTAATAACTGGGATTCTAATAATGCATTTTACACTTTGAGGTTTACAGATCTTGTTTTGTTCTGAATGTCTTTTGCATGTAACAGGTTATTGCATGCAGGTGATCTTGGATTCTAACATAATATTCCCTTGTTGTTGACTTAGTCCTGTTTTGAATTTCTGAAATCTCTAAATGCAATCTTGAGTTTCAATGTCTACACTTCCTTCTTCTAAGATCTTGTTTCTTGAAACTTCTAGATCTAACCTGTAGGTGAGTTTCCATGTAGATGACAATTTTGTTATGCAACTTTACAACTTTTCACTTCAAATTATCTTCAACCTAAATATACAAACACAAACATGCAAGAGAAGAAAAACTTGTTGATTGTTAGTAAATGGGGGTTTGCCTTGGCCAAACCCCTTGTTGGTAATTAAACTTTGGAATTAAATAGAATGATGAAGAGAAATGATGAATTAAAAAAAATTTATGTTGTAACTCAACAAACCCTTGTTAAATCTACAAGCTTGTGTGAGATGGATAGCTTGAATGTAGATCTTAAAATGATTGAATGCTTGATAGATATTGACTTCGATTGCTTACTTGAATAAAAACCCTACATCATAAATGTTAGCTCAAAAACATACATGATGCAACAATATCCTTGATATGATACTTGAATCTTGATGATGGATCCAAATGCTTGATTAATTTCTCTTCAATGCTCTTGATCTCATAAAAAATGAGGGAATGAACCTTGTATTTATACTTATTCATTCTTAATATCGCAAAATTACACCACAACAAGATAACACATGAATTCATTAATTAAAGGAGGCTAAATCCCACCAAGATTTGAAATTAAATCCCAAAAATAACTTGAGGGGGGCTAAGATGCCCTAGCTGTCGCCGTAGTCACTAGGCTTGAAACATGGGGCACAGACTCCAAAAAGAGGCCTATTTAAGGAACATTTGAAAAGAGGTTCCCAAGACCTTTGGGTGATAAATAGTCCCTATGTGGCATATTAGTCCCTACCCAAAAAATTATGTACACATGGCCAAAATCATTAAATTATCATCTATCCTTTGGTGTTTTTCAAGATTGGCCATAAAAAGATATAATTTATTAGGCTTTTGGATGCAAAATATGACCAATTAAGACATAAATAAAGAAAGAGAGGCCCAAAAAAGTGTGAAAATTCAAGGGTATGCATTTTCCAACACTACAGTCTGTCATTCATATTTCTAATTCTTATTGTGGGAAGTAGGACTTGGATACTTCACTTAGGATTTGATTGAAAATATGCTTTAAAATGGTTAATACCTTTAACACATTCCAATGAAGCCTTTTATCTACTAGCATAAGGGGTCAGTGATTGGGTATGTTATTTAAATTCTACCTCAATAAGAATTAAGTAGCTAAAGGTACACCCGACACATGACCTTTGATAATACTTTCAAAACAGAGGATTTAAACTAAGGCTTTAAGTTGGATTTCAAGGATCGAAACTTCACTCTAGCATACATCAAACCATAAGTAGAACATGGAAATTATCATCAATATTCAAAAAATGAAACTTTTAATATCAAAATTCCTAAGCAAAGAAAGGGTCGGTCATTGGGCATCAAGGATTTTGTATAACTCTTTTTACACAAGTGGTTAAGGAATGAACAAACTTTCTCACACTTGACACCCCAAAAAAATTATCTTTCAAAAACCATTAAGGAAAAAAGAAACCATAAGTAATCCATGGACCCAATGCCTAATAAAATGATGTCATAAACATCCTCAATTAGCATGCCAGTAGAAAAAATTAATTTGGTGACATGTAGAAAAATGTAACCATTTATATTTTCTCACTTGTCCGGGCCCTCCTAAATTAAATTAGACTTAATATCTCATTAATTTATTGTTGTTAAATGTACCTCTTTACAATTACACCATTATTTGAGTCCTCTTAACTAAATTTAGCTTAATTATGCCTTAATTATCCCTTTTATTCATTTACAAGCCTATTAATTACATTTTCTAAAGGGAAAACCTAACATTAATTAATTTCTAAACATAACAATTTACATTAAGCAATGTGTGTTCCAAGTATAAGGACGTGGGACCCATTCAACCATGGATGAATGGATCCTCCCTAGACCTTTAGATCTAAATTTAAAACATGTTTTTTTTGGCATTTTAATATCTTCAAATCCATATTTCAATGCCAGCTTGTGATATTTGAATTTTTGAAAATTAAGGATACATACCTATAAATACAAGTTCGTTTCAGTATGCTTCACCTATAATTTTAAGAGAATCAAATTAGTAATTTGATAATATTTTTATGAGCATTCTTCAAGAAATAAAGAGCATTCAAGAGCAGATATGTTAGAGATTTATTGAAGCAATCAAGATCTATTCATCATGTTAGTTCTTCTTGCATTATGCATGTTTTTGGAGCTAACATTGTGATGTAGGTTATAAGATGTATTCAAGCATTCAAAAAATTATTTCAAGTGTCAAGATCCACATCCAACTTAACCCTTTCATGCAAGTTGCAAACCTCCTTAGATCTCCATTATCAAGGTATCATACAAGGGTTTGTTGAGCGGTCACATAACTTTCTTCATTTCGCATTTTGTCTTTCATTCAATATTTCAATTCAAATTTTGGTTACCAAAATGGGATTTGACCAAGTGAAACCCCCATTCACCCAAAAATAAACATTTTCTCTCTCTTGTATGTGTGATTGCAGATTTAGGTTGAAGAAGACTTGAAGAAATTTTGAAGAGTAAGATTTACAAAGTTGTCAAAGTTGCAAAAGTTCCCAAAGTTGTCATCAAATCAGTTAATTTAACCTACACATTGGATTTTTGACTTTTTTCCACTAAAACCTAGACAAATTAGAAGCTTAAAACCTACACCAGAGGCTCCTGAAATATTGTTGAAATCCCTGGACTTGGACCCATTTTCCCATTGGTGAATGAGTTTCAAATCGACTTCCATTAAGAACTTTTGGTGACTAGTACACATGTTCTTTCCCTTCTCAAATCTTCATTTTATTTTCTTGTTCTACAAATCTTAAGCTTAATTTTCAAGTTTCAAGTGTTAGATTTCATTTTGGTTTTGATTTGATATTTTAGTTTTTCTCCCCAAAGTGTTGTTTGACCTTGGCCCCCATCCTTCAGTCATAAGAAAATTTGAAGATTCTCACTTATGGTTTATTCACCTAATGGTTGTTAATCAATTATTTGTGGGTATTTCATTTCCTAATGAAATAAAGTAAAATAGGCCCCTCACACATTTTTAAATGTAATCAACAATCCACAACACCCCTATTTTCAAGTGTTAATGAGAAAGGAAAAAATAAATAAAAAATGAAGAAGAATGAAGAAAAAATAAAAAAGCAAATGAAAATGAAAAAAGAAGTTAAAAAAGAAAATAAAATATAATTCGAAATCAATTTTAAAATAAAACACAAATAGACCATGCATAGAAAAACTAGGGAAAAACCATTAAATCGATCTAAATTTCAAGAGGGTTCATGATCTAGCCTGGTAAATATGTTTGGGAACGAGGGTGAAGACAAGCAAGTACAACACCACAAAAACAAAAAAACAAACACATGAGCAGCATTGATTTACCAACAAACCAACAAGGAGCAACAAAAATGGTGGAAGGGTATGGGTGTAATTGATCTCTAGGGGAAGTTGTAGAGCTCTTAATTTTGTTCAAACACACAAGGTAAATGAAAAATGATAATTCATAAACCTATAACTCATTCAGTGACCCCCAAAAATCCTCATTAAATAATCATTAAACTCCATTCCAATGAAATAAATTTTCTTGACTGATGTGACCAGTACGATAGCTGAGGCGATAAGACATTATTGCCATCACATGTTCAAGATTAGATGTTTTTCTTAATAAATACTTGACATACAAAAGACTGAACCATCAACAACCAACATTGAGCACCCAATAAATATCAAGGGTCAGGCTTGATCCATATGGCATGCTAGTATGGAGAATCCTGAAATTTCTAAAAGTTGACAAGATACTCAAAAGAAAGGGGAAATGAAAATCAAGAAAGAGAGATGAACAAATGAAAGAAAGGAAGCAAGAAAAAGGAAACAAAGGAAAAAAGGGAAAGAAGGGAAGAAAAGAAAAATGAGGTAAAAATAAGAGAACACAACACACAAAAAGGAAGAGGGTCCCCTATTTTGTTAGAAACAAAATGGGTGTGAGTGCAAGGCACAACAAATAGCAACCAAAAAAATAAAAATGCTTAAAATTATTTTCTTCAAAAAAATTCAAGCAAACTTAAACTCCAAAGGATTAACAACCCAAAATTAAGAAAAGGAGCCCATGTCAACCTAAGCCTTTGACTAACTTACCCATCACAATAGAATAATTGAATCTCATAGTGTGCGCAAATGATTTATTCCTTAAAAACGTGATAATAATAAAGAAGAATGACCTCTAAATCAAGACAAATGTTTGTGTAGCATCATAAATTCTCACCCTTGACAATTTCACACTATATTTTCCCCCTTTAAGTTATACAACCTAATTAAGCACCTAATTTCCTAAATTATGCAGTCAACCACTTATTTTAAACATATTTCAAAAATTGGCAAGCATAACACAAATTCTCTCATTTAATACTTTATCCCCAATACTTTAAAATTCCAAGACTATAGCTAGGACATTAGAGCCTAGGGCATCTATGTCCACCTATTTTGGATCCAAATTCAAATATGCTGTCAAAATTTTATTATTTAAAATTTAAATATATAAAGTGTAGAGTTGGGATTTAATTTTTGAAAAAGTAGAATAATAGAATATAAATACCTAGTTATTTTATAATTTGAACATTAACTAAAATCAACAAGAATCATCTAGCATTAACAAGGAGCATTAAGGAGAAATTATGAGCAAGTAATTATCAAGAGAATTATTTAGGAAGTTAAGAACACTCATTAAAGTATTTATTCCAACAATTAAATATCCAGCATCATGTCAAATACTATGTGTGTTCATGTGTGTTAATGTTATCACTGTTTTGTGAAGGCTAAACCTTGTTGTAGGTATCCAACGCATTCAAGCAATATCACAAGAAAGATCCAAGACCTTGAGGTGATGTACATGACTTCAGTCCTTCAAGAAAGACATTAAATGGTGGTGAGTTTTAGCACTTTTTTATTTCATCATTCCTTCCTATTCCCTTGTCATTTTACCATTGGCATTTCCATTCTTGAAGTGGAAACACTAACATGGGGTTTGACCAAGCCAAGCCCCTAAATGCCAAAATATTTACTACGTTGTGAATGTGTAGATTTTAGGTATTTTGAATATTGAAGGGAACTTGAAGATAATTTATTCATTGTTGCAATCAAAACCCTAGGCCTTGAAAACTCACAAAAACTCAACTAAAAAATATCCAGTAGTGATCCGACAAGTCTAAATATGGGAAACAAAAGTGCATATCTAACATTGGAGGATTGGAAAAAGAAATACGAAAAATCTACTAGGAAAGTGTCACCCTCAGAGGAAACACCCATGAAAATTATACTAAGATTTATATCACAAGTGCACACTATCCTCCCCTTTATATTTTTACTATATGATTTCCTCAGTGACTTCTTATATTTTTTGTATTTGTATCAACACACTGATTTGAATCATTAAGACAATTAAATCATTAAATTTTATCATTAGGACATTTCTAGATTTTGTTAAGGGCTTGTTGACTCACTTGTCAAGTTGACTCAACTGTCAGGTTGTAATTCAATCACATACCTCATCCAAGTCCATTAAACCCCCATTCCATCTTTGCATTTTCAATCCCTTTCATCCCTACACATAATACACATATAAATAAAATTAGAGAAAGGTGTCAAACCCTAAGTTGAAATCTCAAAGGTTCTCCTTCCCTAAATTTATTTTGAAGAATCCAACCTATTAACATTATATACCCTCTAAAAATTCACCTTAGATCTAGGTTTTTTTTTGCATTGCTTTGTATTTCTCATTTAGGGCTTAATTTTTGCATCATAAAAGCATAAAAATTAAAAAAATGTATATCATATTGAATTATTTGTTGTAATAGGTTTTATTTCATTCATCTTAGCTAAGATCTACATTCAAATTACACTCATAAATTTGTATTAGGTCATTTAAAATTTAAAAAAATAAAAAATTATCATTTGTATGCATTTAGGTATCTTGTTGTAGTGTAGGAAAAAGTATCCCCTTTTCACAATTAATTTTGGAATTAATAATAAAAGGACTTAATTATGCCTTAATTTTGTGTTGCAATATGTATTTTACATATTCACATTTTGCTTAGGGGCCTATTAGTTAAAGTGGACTTAATTTTTCCTTAATGTGGTGTTGTAGAGTGTATTTATCTACATTTTCACACTCATTTAGGGATTTATTAATTAATTGGGGTTAATTTTCCTTAATTGACCCCTTTAATACAATTCCAAGTCTAATTAATTTTAATTTCTAAAGAGGGAAACCTGACATTCATTAATGTCATATCATTAGACTTCTCCTTGAGCAATGTGTCTCCTAGGTAAGTGAGCTAGGACCCATTCACCCAAGGGTGAATGGGTCCTCACTTAGACCTAAGACCTAAATTTTAATTATGTTTTTGGCAATATTTTAATGATTTCAAATCCCTATTCACATGTTGGCTTGTGTTATTTTAATTTTTGTAAATTTATGTTGCATACCTATAAATATAAGGTCATTTCACTATCTCACCTAACAAATTCAAGTTATCTTAAGAGAACTTTCACAAGAGCGTTATAGGAACATTTCAAGAGAATTTCAAGGCATTCAAAAAAATATTTATTAAAGAATTATTATATAAATCAAGATCCAATTATCATGTCAAGGTATCCTTGCATCATGCATCTTATTTGAGATAGTATGTTGATGTAATGTTCATGATGCATTCAAGCATTCAAGGAATTATTTCAAATCAAGTTTCAAGATCAAGATCCACATCGATTGAAGTCATTTCATGCTAATTGTAGATCTACATTCTAAGGTTCATTCAAGGGTTTGGTGAGTTGTTAAATTTATTTGTTCATTCACCATTAATTCATGCTTCATCCTTTCATTAAAAATTTTAATTACCAAAACAAGGTATGACCAAGGAAAACCCCAATTCACCAACAACAACAAAAATTTCCTCTTGATTTATGTTTACAGATCTAGGTGGAAGATCTCTTGAAGAGAAAAATTGAATAACTTTTCAAAGTTACATTTTTTGTCATCATTGTTGCAATTTCACAAAAACTCACCTACAAGATTTATTTATGACTGTCTAACTATGAAAATCAAGAATCTGGGAGTGCAGACATAGGAGAAGAGAACCTAAAAATGATTTTTATAGAGCCCTTTCTAGGACCCATTTTCCATCAAGTGAATGAGTCCTCAAATAGCTTTAGAAAAGTAATTTTGGTGATTGGTACTCATCATCTTCACTCTCTCAGATCTAGAATTTTATTTTTGGTTCCATCAATAATGAGCCTGATCTTCTACATCCAAGTTATAGGTTGGATTTTGGAATTAGTTTTCTATTTTAAATATTTCTCCCCAAAGTGTTTTTTATCAAGACCCATATCCTTGCAAAAAGAGGAAATTTGTATATATTCACACATTGAATTGACTTACCTCAAGATTGATAGTCCTTTCATGGCATGGATCTTATTTCCTAATGAAATAGAGTGAGAAATAGGTACCCCCTAATTGAGTTCATCAATCCCATTTTGGTGAAATCCCCTAATTTTCACCATTTCACTTGCATATAGTTCAAAAGTGAAACATTTAATTAGTTACATAATTCAAAAATTATATTCACGTCATCATTTTTAGATTTACCATATTGGAATTAGTTAAGTTTTGCATCTTAGATCTATAAATTTCATTTACAATTATCATTTATTGTTCAAACAGTTTGCATACTTGCATTTTCAATTACATTTCCATAAATTGAGAAGAATCTAGAAAAGTATTTACTATTAGACCTATCTACACATAAACATAGAAACCTTAAAATAGGATAATATAGTGTAAAACTTTGAATTGTTCAAAAGTATTCCTATGACATAAGTATCATGTGCGACATAGTCTTCCCTTTTTTGGCTCATATTTTTGTGCCAAAAACTTCTCAGAATTCTCTATTTGCATGTGTTGTCTAATTTTTAGTAGCCTATTGCATAATAGTTTAACCATTAGTAAAATAATTATATCATAATGATGGCTCAAATTTTTTGGTAATATTTTCACCTCTTTGAAATCTTTGGTGGATGTTCCAAGTTTTGTGTTTTGTAATGACCCTAATTCTAACAAGGAAATCCATGATCATTCACCTCCCAATGCATGTCCTCATGAGGTAGATATCTTGGGATAAGATGAGGAGAGGATGCATGAATTCATACATAATTGTCTGTGCAACCTTGAGAATAATGTAGTCTTTTGTTCTTCCATGAGATTTCCCAATCACCCATACCAACAACCAGCACCACCTACCATATCACCACTTGAAATGTCCACTTTGTTACACCCAAAAACTAAATCACAAGGAATACCTCAACCAATGTGCATGGAGATACCTATCAATAACAATCAAAAGGAAATCATATCAACCAAACTCCCATCATATGAGTATAAATTTAAAAATACACTCATTAACTTGGAACTAAGAGATGGACAATGCTTTAGGATATTGATAAAAAAAGGAGGTGACATAAAGAATCAACATGAGATCCACTCCCTTTTGAAATAGAAACCATATAAAGACACTAAAGGAGTAGGGTACCAAGATCCACCATGTTTGCATCAAGCACCTACTCCACCTACCAAAAATTCTATATTCCATGGTCCTCTTAAGAAGTTACATTTCTTGCATCTTATAACCAAGATTGAATGGGCCTTATATAGACTTCTCAAATTAGGGTGCATTATATTACCACCCATCCATGACTAAGAAGATAAGAAAGGAAAGAGCACAAATATATCTTCATATGCATATCATAGAACACTTGGACATCTTATTGATGGATATCATGATTTAAAGAGGAAATTAAGAGAATTTTACCATTATGGGGATAAAATTGAGTGTTGTAGTGTAGTAAAAAGTATCCCTTTTTCACACTAAATTTGGTAATAATTATCTTAAATTGAGCCTAATTTTTCCTTTATATGGTGTTGTAATGTGTTTTACACATTCGCATTAAGTCTAGGGCCCTTTTAAACCAAATGGACCTAATTATGCCTTATTTAGGGTGTTGTAAAGTGTATCCTAACACTTTCACACTAATTTAGGGATTTATAAATTAATTGGGCTTATGCAAGCCTTAATTGGTCCTATTTTGTATCTACAAGCCATAATAATTGGATCTTTTCATGGATAAACCTGACTCTTATCAAATAACGAATCATAATTCAATGTTTTGGGTCATGTGTTCTAGATCTAGTGGTTTGGGCCTCATACATCACCTTAGGAATATGAGTCCCACCTAGGTCTTGGGACCTAATTTCAATTTGCACATTGAATAAGACACTCCTAAAAATTTGTGTCAGGTTTTAGCTACTAGGACTCATACACAAAAATTGATGTTTGAGTCCCACTTTAACCAAGACCTAATTTAAATCAAATTCTTGGCAAGATTATATTATCCTAGATCTAATTTCAACTTTTAGTGTTATAATTTCAAGAAATTTGGCATAAATAAGTATAAGTACAAGGTTATCTCACATAGTTTCATCATAGAACGTCATAAGCAATCAAGAGAACTTTGATAAGAGTTCACAAGATAATTTCAAGAGCATTCAAAGGAAGATTTGAAGGATATTATTGACCAATTCAATATCCATTATCATGTCAAAGGCTTGATGGATCATGCATGTGGGTTTGAGCTAATGTTGTGATGCATTGTTCAAGATCAATTCAAGTATTCAAAGGCGTTATCATTCGTCAAGAATCATGATCAAGATCTACATCCATTAAGGCCACTTCATGCTTGGTTGAATATCTAAAAGGTTTCAAATAGGGTTCTATTGTTTCATCTTATGTTTCATGTTTCATTTCTCATTAAGGTTTGATTACCAAAATGGGGTTTTACCAAGGCAAACCCCAATTCCCTAAAAAATCAACATTTTTTCTCTCTTCACATGTGATTGTAGATATAGGTGGTTTAGAGTCTTAAGATCCTTTGAAGACAAATTTGTAATATTGAAAAAAAAATCAAGTTGTCAAGAAGTTGTCATCTTCAAGGAAAGTCACGTATAGGCCATAATTCAAGCTTTCAGACTCAGAGATCTACTAGGAGAGAAGCTGCAATAGATCACTAGAGGATAATAGAGTTTTATCCAAACCCTAATATTTGGAGTAAATGGTCACCTCAAGCATATGAATCCAAGTAAAACACTTTTGCCAGGTTTTAGAATATTTGGATTAGTTACTATGAAATTCCAGCTTCCACCCAGAAACCCTAGCTTGGGACTAAGTAGCCCAATCTGGAGTATGAGTCCCATTGATCTTCAAATAGTATAATTTTAGGTTTTGGAGCTTATTTTGACCACATCTCTCTTCCAGGTAGCTTTTTGTATCTTATGGTTTAATTATCTAAATTCAAGTTATAGTTTCTAGGTCATTTAGTTAGATTTGCATGTTACTTTGATTTCTTATATTTCTAAGCCTTTCCTTAGTGGTGAACCCCCTCTTTGCTATTAATCACACCTAAGGAAATCATTCTAAACCAGCCAAAGCCTCCCTCAGTAAAGCCAATTGGTTGAGGGATCTTGGTTTCCTTTAATGAAACTTGAGTGAAATAGGTGGACGAACCCTAATTCCCATTTAGTTCTATCTCCCAAACAATAGAGCACTATTTTTGAGGTTTCATTTTGGTGAACCTAGATTTTGGACACTTTATTTTTTTATTTGGATTGCTTTTCAGTCCTAGATTTGGCTTATATTAACTTTGCATTAGATCTTGCATTTGTTAATTTGCATTTAGGGATTTTTAATTTTGCATTAGTGAAAAGTGCATATAGGTTGCATTTTTGCATCTTAAATCATTAAATTTAATTGAAATTCTATAATTACAAATAGTCAAGACAACATACAAACTAGAAACCTTAACATTCACTCAAAATTTGTTTAATTTAGTGTCAAACCCCTAATCTAGGACTCAGATGCCTCTCTAGGTGATCTAGTCCCTATACAGGTTGTTTTACTTGATTTATGGGAATTATGTATTATGTTTTTTTAGAATTTGAACCCTTTGAAAACCCTATTTGGGACTCATATACCCCTCTAGGTGATTTAGTCCTATATCGGGTCTTAATTAACATTTTACAACATTAAAAACCATATTTTTGTACTTCCTAAGCTTGTTGGTAACCTATAGTATCATTCTAGAAAGTTTTAAGAGCTTATGTTTTATGCATCTAGGTCAAAAAAATCAATTTAGTGTAGTCATTTTTTAATTCTTCCTAAATCATTTCAATAGAAAAAATCATCAGATCTGAAAATGTTCACATTTCTAAAACATTGTATAATATGGGTAAAAGCACTTTTCACTTTTCATACATAATGTTTACATACATAAAGCTTTGCATAAGTTTGATACAAGTTCTTTTCATTCTTGGATACACATTGTTTCCATTCTTGAAGTTTTTCATAAATAGGATAAAAGTACTTGTCATCTTTGGATATACATTGTTTACATTCTTGAAGCATTGCATAACATGGTTAGAAGTACTTTTCATTTTTGGTCAAACAATGTTAGTATCTTATCTTTCTAAGAATTCTAAGAAAAAGTTCATCTCCCCCCTATGAAATTTATTTAGTGAAAGTGAATAGAACAGTGGAAAATCATGAAAATCAAATTTGATCTTCTCCTAATATCTCTCCTATTTGTGACAAAGATATTTTGGTTTTAGAAGATCAAACCAATAGGAGTTATGAAAGTCCTATTTGTCTATATTCCCCTTGGAAAAACATTATTGAACAAGAGAACACCATCACTGATAAGAAATAAAATCCAACCATTGATAAATCCCATGTGATGAATTCATTTTATAAGAACCAACCTTTGAATGTCAAGAACCTATAGTTTGTAGTTCTCCTAAAACCTCTCCTACTAGGGAAGATATTATGGTGGAAGAAAACAAGAACATTGACACATACCTTTCAAACATTAGTAATGAGGCTTCCTTAGATGAAGACCATGAAGTGGCATTAGAATATCCTTCACTAATAGAATTTAATGTTATTCAACCTCAACTCATCCTTTATCCACCGTCAAACAAACCACAAACTCAAAATAAACCTATCTTCATCCTTGAACCACCTAAGAATAATGTTTCATAGCAATCGAAACATAAAATTGTTGCTCATACATATAACACTAGAAACAATCCTCAACCAAGAAAAACACCTTCAACATCCATCCCATTGCCTAACCCCATCTTTCCTAGTGCCCCTTGTTTTCCTTTACATAGTGAAAAGGAGTACAATCTTGTTGAAAAACTAAAGAATACTCCTACTAAGATATCATTATGGGACCTTATTCAAGCCTCCCATCAATATCATAAAAGAATTCAAAGTGCTTTACAACAAGTTCCTCATTCCTAATGTGCAATCAAATGATGTGGCAACCCAAAGCCAAGCTATAACTTTAGTCAAATTAGAGATTACTAAAACATGGGAAAATAGGGAGAGGAGAAGAATGTCCCCAATCCACCTTTTTCTCTATAAGGGATGTTTCATTCAAAAAATTAGATCCTAGAATATTGAAACAACTATCAACCTAAGAGGTGAATTGAATGAAGATTGGGGGATCTTGAACTCTCTTTCCTTTTTGCAAGGACAAGGTGGTGAGCTATATATTAATTTGAGGGAGAAAGAATTGAGCTAATGAAAAAACCCTAATCCCAGGTCTAACACAAAATTCATAAATTGAACACAAAAAAAAAAGAAACTACAACCTTTCTAGAGGAACAAGAAGGTAAGCATGATATGCACCTAGTAAAATCTCACTTTTATATGCTACTAACAGAAGCTTCAAATGCCTAGAATAGGATGCGTATCAGTCATCAACAAGGACGCATTCACCCTTAAAGGTGAATGGGTCCTACTAGGAATTTGAAGGAATCTCTAAATTTGGGTTGTAACTTCTAGGTCTACTCTTCTTCTCGGCACCTTGACTTTCCTATTTCTGAATTTGGATCTTCCTATAACGTACAAAATAAATTTGGTATCTTATTGGTGAATAGGGCTTTTCCTTAGTCAAACCCATTATTGGTAATTAAACCTTTGATGATGAATAAAAATATGAAACATGTAATAGTCTATACAATCTCAATCTTAAGTGTGTCTAAGACTAAGATCCAAGAGAATGTAAAGGCAATTTTTCCCAATTGTGCTAGGATAAAAACCTTGAATGCAATGTGAACAATGTAATGACTCACATGAATCATAAATCTGAAAATACCTCTTGTAGGCTGCAAATAGGATGATTATAGAAGATGGAATCACTCTGAAAATAAGTCCTTAGGCTTCTTTGTATGACCTATGCATCTCCCAAAACCTAGAATCCTCCATGATTCTCTATAGGCATCTATCGTCCACCTTCAACAATACTTGATCTTGGATACAAAATGAGATTGAAGATCTTGAAATTCTCCTCCAAACTTCACATTTTCTTGAATTATTTATTTTTCTTCCTTGTAATCTTTCTCTATCTTTCTCCCTTAGATTTCTTAGAATTGCTAGGTGAGATTATGTCAAATAACCTTGTATTTATACTAAATTAGAGATTTAACTATGGAATTTAAATAATTCAAACCAAACTCATATCTGGAAATTAAATTAATTAAATTCCCACAAAGATGAAATTGAAAAAGAGGGTCCTTATTAAGGGAGGACCCATTCACTACCTTGGGTGAATGGGTCTTGGCTCACTTTCTAGGACCAAGCTCCAAGGGGTGAGAAGAGGATCAAAAACCCAGCTAGAATATGCCAAGAAAGTGGGGTCATGTTAAGGGAGGAACCATTCACCCTTAGTGGTGAATGGTTCCTCGTACACTTTCCAGGACCTAAAATTTTCCCTTCAATGTTATGTCAATTAATTGTTGGGTGTCAAGATTGATCTTCAGGAGGTACAATTTAGAGGGCTTGAATTTGAATTAAATGGGGTAATTAAGCCTAATTAACCACCGTTAATTAATACAACCCTAGATAGATGTGAAAGTGTATGTAAACACTGTACAACAGCATAAATAGGGCCTAATTTAAGTATAAGAGGTGTCAATTAGTCTTAAATAGATGAATAGGGCATAGAAAAGTGTGAAAATTCCTTACAACACTTTACAAAACTCTTGTAAAAGGTGAAATTGAAATATATTTTATAAAAATGAGGACCCTAGAGAGGTTTGAATGTGTGCAACACTTTACAACACCACTCCAAAGCATAATTAAGTCAATTATGTGTAATTTATTCATATAAAGTTTGAAAAAGGATTACTTTTTTTGACACTACATTTAGCCCCCACTTTAGCTATCATATGATACTGGGTGAATATGCAAGCTAAAGGAAATAAATACTAAGAAAAAGGATACTCATATGGATTCATTAGGGAGAATGAAGCCCCCAATATAGCTACCTGCAAAACCATAATGTTAGGAATCGCATCCTGCAACACATATTTGTTAGTCATTTGAAAATACTTTTATCAAACTTCTACAAAGAATTGAATTCAAGGATAGATGAATTCCCCCCTGATTCCACTTGCTTTATGGAGGTGGACTTAGGGTGAGAATGAAACCACATCAAATTAAATGTCATATCATAAGTAAATTCCAAGTACCATACCACATAATGATAGACCATTGGTGGGAATAGGAGAAAATCTATGAATCCAACGTAACAAACAATGTCGAAAATTGAGTCCTCTAGCCCCCAATATGTGGATTTTAACACACTTTCCCTTTTAAATGAGTAAGCTTTATGTACTAGGTTTTTACTATATACTATTGAAAACTTCTCTTTTCACTATTAATTTGACTTTTACCTTGTGGAAAATTTACCTTGGTGCTGAGTGAGTGAAGATCCCAAGCCACAAGATTTACAAGCCTCTAAGGTTGGACCTAGTTCATGACAATGCACAATGAGGCATCCTTCAATGTACGATGAGTTAATTTTTCTCTATTTTTTCTTTGTTTTCATACTTTTGGTGTATATTTTCATGTAATTTGAGTAATTTTATGACCTTAGAAAATATTGTCACAAAGAATCTCACTTTGGCGCGAAGTGTCCCACTTTGGCACGAAGTGTCCCACTTTGGCGCAAAGTGTCCCACTTTCGCGCAAGCGCAAAGTGTCCTATAATAGTTATAGTGTCCTAGGCCTCCGTCCTGAAATGGTCTAGGCATCCATTATGGATGGAAGGTGTCTTAGAACAACTCTAGTGATGTTGATTGGTTGTTTTAGAACTTTTATGTATTTTTTATCTCTTAGGTGCCCCCTTGAGCCAAATAACATATTGGTGGGAGGTAGTTTCACTTCCTTCGAGAGTCAGTGAGTCAACTGTCAGGGGAGGACATTTAATTGTAACAAGAGGTTTGTATGTTTTGGGTATACCTCATGGCACCTATGAGGTACCATGATGTCATGATACTAGCCTTAGCAGAGAGATGGGATATGGGTACTTGTACTTTTCATCTTTCACTATGGAGATGGTCATCACACTAGAGGACATTCACTGCATCTTACACATCTTATATGTGGTGAGCATGTGCAAGTATCTTCTGATAGATAATTTGCACAAATGAGAGATTATATTTTCTATTGTGTAGAGTGGCCTTGTGGCACACAAGCATTGGACCACATGTGGATCATAAATGGATTTGAAATGCATGATCACCACTCTTGTGGAAGATTATGATCATTACAATAGCACTTACATTGGTTCCAGATGTTTGTGGGGCACACTTAGATGGTGGCTTAGTGCATACTATTAGAGGGATGGAGGAGCAGTTGACCATTTATGCATGGGGTCGCAACATGCTCATGCATTTATATTATGATCTAAGTTGCTTTTCATTTTGAGAGCTTCAAAGCATCGTGCATTGTACTTTGTTGCAGATATGGTGCTTTGAGCACATTACATGTACTAGGTCCACTGCATTTCCTATTATAGTGGTCACAGGTGAGCTCAGAGTTTTTAGTTACCGACTTATATGACCTTGGTATGAGAAAGATTTATTATACTAGAGGATTACCTTTGACTAGCTAGATGAGGATGATGTATGTTGGAGGCCCTATCAATGGATATTGTTGTGGGTGGATCACTGACATGAGATGTGCAAATTATAGATGGATTGATTTCTATTGGGACAACATGACTATGCGTTAGACCATTTTATTATGATATGCTAATGAGATAGTTCAAGTATACCTAGGTAGCTCTACATTCGAGACCATCATTTTGACGATCAACACGTAGTGCCACCGATCTTGGGGTGACAACCGTCTCCTGAGGGATGATGTATAATTTAGTGATTTAGATGATGAGGAAACTGATTTTCCCCCTAATTTTGAGGTTGATTACATAGGTACCACTATGCCTATGAGGAGTGGTGGACTATAACTAGGGTAGTGCCATTGTTCCCTTTACATCACCCTGTGGGTTTTTTCAGGTTTGTTCTAGGTCACACAGGAAACAGAGATGATGATTACATAGATGCAACCATAGATGATGATGCTACTAGGCTCGACATCTTTGAAGATGTAGATGAGGATGATGATGATTCCTAGCTCATGAGTGAGGACACTAATGAGATAGAGGAGGATCCAACAAATTTTGATAGTATAGAGATACCCCTTATTAGATCGTCCATACCACATGCTAGTGTCAGACTAGAGTTCCATATAGATAAGCACAAGGATGCTAGTGGTAGCAAACCACCCACATCATCAACACAGGGAGGGATCATTTTCATGTGGGCATACCCTGATTGGAAGACCAATGATCCAAGTGACATTGGTATGATTTATGTCATTTCACTATGTATATATCTTTTATGCACTTGTTTTATATATGATTACGATGGTTACTAATGTTCTTTATAATTTCTATTTTGCATGATCTACATGAGATTAGTGCAACCTTTCTCAGTGAGCAACTACAACACTGGTGCCTCCACTATGTCCTAAAGATGACATCCTTGAGCTATGCGTTCCACCACCCTTGATTGATTCACATGCAAATATTTTTTATTCTATGGAGAGATTGGGTATAGCTTATGAGAGGTCCACTAGTCATGTCGATGAGCTCCATGTATAACTTATAGTGGTTTTAGCTTCTCTAGGTACTATCGACAACAAGGTGGAGAGTGAGCTATGGGTAGAGATCTCGAGGTTGCAGGAGAAGTTCATGAGGATATTGGAAGACAAGGAGTAGATTGACTGAGATCATGTTGAGTCTCTCATGTGAGAGGCTAGATCGAGGATGTTAGATATTCTACAGAGAGATTTAGTCAGATCAGAATCTCACACTACTTTCAAATGACAACCATGGAGGTCATTGGCCCCAGAGGGGTCAAATAGTCATAGACCTTACTAGCAGTGTACTCACTAATGCATATGTACCCAAAACTCTTGATGATTATATATTTGAGCATTTTGGTTTATGATGTGCTGAATTAAATGGCAATGTGATTTATCAAATACCCTATGAAAGAATATGTAATAAATGTCTCCATGATTTAATTTTTTTGTGATCTAATTAAACCATTCATAGTTTATGTTAGATACTACATTTTTATTAATAGATACTATGTTAACTTAAATACACTTATGGTTTAATGATATTAAATTCATGTAAGGATTTAAATAGCATAACACACTAAGTTTTGAATAGTATGTTGACTAAAGTAATTAAACAAAATATTTGATTAATTACCCTAGAATCTAAGATACACATATTTTATTATGTATCAAAGAAGAAATAAATGTGAGATAAAATAGAACCTATCTACTTCACCTAACAACATTAATCTAACATACCATTCAAAACAAGAATTGCTAGATATAGTATTGACGCAAATGCATGACATTTATAGGGTCTTTTAGAGATGTACCATCCATTTTAGTTAATGTGTAAGCTCCAGATCCATACTTGTCTTTAATAATGTAAGGGCCTAACTAGTTAGGGCTAAAATTCTCTTTTTCATTTAGGAGAGCATTGACATTGATGGAACTCCTAAAAATTTTGTTCCATCTCCTAAGTCTTGGTGAGTTTAGGGAGTTGTCAGTTGTTGTTTCCTATTGATATAAAGGGTTTTAGGTTTACTTGGGTCTTATTTTGAAAACCCTTGGAAGTTTATCTCTTGGCCTTGTTCTATTTTGATGTTGACTCTTTTTGTCGGTTTTTGGTCTTTTAAGTAATGTTTTTTTATGTCAAATCTTGTTAGGTGATCGGCCCTTTGGTTTGGTTTTACCTATTAATCATTTTGGCTTATTATTCTACATTTGTCCTAAGTCAAGCTGAATATTTCCCACTACTAAAATCTTAAGTCTTTTTATGTTATGGTCATGCCCTCTTCATCCTAGGTTGGGTCCCTTCTAAGGTTAATGTTTTAACATATGCAGGTGCAAGAGCCCTTGGATGTTGTGTGATCAAAAAAGAAGATCTCAATCATTGCTTGCATGCCTGTTCTATTATGTCTTGAATTATTTTATTCATTCAGGCTCATGAGTGAATGACATGTGTCCTCAATGATTTGTGGGCCAAACATCTCTGAAGAGGAGTGTAGATTGTCACTAAAGATTGATCAACGGTTGGAAAATCATTGAGGTGGATGCATCTAGACCATTCCATGCTAAACCATCTTCTTTTCTTGGTTATTAGAATGACCACACTGGCTAGCAGGTGATTGCCATTTTTCTTCATTCTAATCATTCAGAGGATTCATGTTGTTGAATGCCATCTTGGTTGGTGGTTGATTCCAGGTGACATTGAAAAATCTAGATCATTCCTCACCATCCCGTGTGGACAACATCCTTCCTGCAAATCCCTCAATGGGGAGGTGGGTGTCTTCCATCTAGAATAAATTCAAGGACATGGGAGGTAATGCATGTGTTACTAAATTGCATATATTACACATGCCTTAAGATATTTTAATTTGGGTTGTTGATGTTTTATGAAGGACATAGTTGATGCCAATTAGGGAGTGTGTATGATGAGAAAATGAGATTTTATCTCAACCACTCCCCATCTTCCCGTTCATAAAATTTGAACATGAGTTATGGCTCATAGGGGTAAGGGAAGAAAGACACGTGGATCGTTGTTGAAAAGACAAAGAAATTGTGGGGCCTGCATGTTACGAATAAGTGTTTCCACATGGCCTCTTCTCATTCGATAGAAGTTATGGTTGTGTATAGTTGGATCTTTCATAATAAGTTGATCAAATCTATGTCGTGGATAAATCAACTCAGAGAATCAATGGTTGGTATTAAAAAAAAGGTTTGATGGAAAGCAAGTCATTCTAGTTTGTGTGAGTGAGCTTTAATAACTAGAAGGACATTGAGCTACCAAGGTAATTGCATGATTATTAATATTTATCTCAGAAGCATAATTTTTTATTACAAGTATGCTTAATAGGCTCAAGGAGCTCATGTTGTGGTTGCTCAACATCTTCTCACATTGGGACCATGATTGTCAACCTCCAAGAAAATAGTAAGTCAATTATCATTATCTTCTGGCATTATTGATAGGTTGTGTTTTCTCAAAAGCTTATGCCTATTAGGGTTTTTTCCTAGTTTGATTGTTAAAGGTTTGGCATTCTAAAAATAATTTTGTCAATTTTGCATTTGTATAATTCATGCCAAACCCTTGCAAAATTCGTAGGCCTTTCTCAATTAGACCAAAAACCCAGCCTCGTTGTATTCCTTTAAATATGACTCCTAAGGTGAAAACAACTTCATCCATAGGGGAATATTCCATCCCAAAAAGACCTTTCAATAAAGATCTTATGGATCAATTACCACCTTCCACAAATGACAAAACTAGTGGTCAATTGATTCACAAAGGACAACAACTAGTAGAAGGCCTATTTGACCAAAGAAGTTCTATTAGAGATGCTAACTTACCCTATACTCGATGGGAATTGTTCTATGGTTGGTTCAAGAAAAAAAAAATGGGTATTCTAGTAGGAAACCCTTGGAATTATGATTTGGGAAAGCTAATTGTATCAAATTTTTATATGGATGTCAACTTGCTAAAAGAAATAGCTTCTAACGATGACCCAGTCACAAGGACCATTGGAACTTATGATGGAAAATAAATGGTTAGGATTACTAAGGAAGAATTGGGTCTAGTTTTCAAACTCAGTGAATGGAGTGATGAAATGCATAAGATAAATGAAGAAGCTCTTAGGAAAAAATATGAGAAGACCAAAACTACATTCAGATTCCACATTTTGCCAAGATTTCTTGTAGAGATTGCAAGAAAATATATTGTGATAGGTCCACATGATAAGGAGCCTTTCCCTGTCAAATAATTGTTTCCTTATTTCAAGAGAACCTTCTATTCAATTTGTCAAATAATTGGTTATGATCTTGTTCCTGCAATGCCAATGGTCTAGATGTATATGGCTTCTCATATCCAACATCCCTAGTTTTTTGCAATATATGATTATGTAGGATTTCTTTCTAAAAGAATGCATGAGGGGCTAGTGAGATTAAAGAAAAGAGAATCTGGAGTAGGATGTAGTCGGTACTCACTACTGATGCATATGTTCTTATACAAAGGTGCAAAGTATTTTGGGTAGAATATTGATTTGGAAAGAAAGGCAGGTGACTTGGATCTACCTATGCAATGTTGGAGCACAGTCTTGGACATGGATGACAGGACATATGATTATGTCACTTTCTATAATTTGTTTGCTTCTAATTTGAAGAGAGCTTTAATTGTGAGGTTGCATAGAATTCTTGTTTCTTTACATGATTTCTTGAGACTAAAGGAAAGAAATCCTTAGATAGGCACTAATCAAAACTGGGGAGATGTTATTTCACTCCTTGATTTTACTATTTTAAGAGTATATGGTTCTAAGGTAGCAACTCACCTATTTCCTAGGTTTGTGATAGAAAGAATTGGTTTCCTTGAAGTTATGTGGCAACTGGGAAATGTTGAAAATAAACATCTATTCAAACAAGGAAAGGGAAATTTATTTCCTCTATACACTTGTTTTTTCTGATTTTATGATGACCAAAGGTGGTTGGAACAATACCATTGATGTGCTCAGAACATACCACATGCAAAGAAAAATTGAGAGGGTTAAATATGATCCTGAAGGTTTTATGGCCTGGTTGAATGACAAAAATAAAATCTATAAATATGCCCACATTTTCCATTATCCAAAAGATATAATAAGGAATGTTTAAGAAAGTGTGGAGAAAGAAAAGAGGTTGACAAGGTGGATTGCATTTAATAAGCTACAAAGAAAGATAAAGAAGGAGGAGCATGATCTCAAGTTTCTCCCTGAGGCTGAGGATATAATTCAAAAGGTGGAGCATGTAATAAGGAATTTCAATTCAATAATAGGCCACCTTGAGACCAAAGGGGTAGTCAGTAAAGATAAAGGAAAGGCTCCAATTGCCAAAGAACAAATTGGAAAAGAAATATCTGCTATAGGAGAGGAATCTACATCATGAGCCCCTGAGGATCCAAAAATAAAGATTTTTATAAGGGAAAGAGTAAGGCAAAGAAATTTGATGATCCCTATGCTCCCACTCAGCATGGGAAAAGAGGGAGAGGAGAAGAATGTCCACAATCCACCTTTTTATCTATAAGGGATGTTTCATTCAGAAGATGAGATCCTAATATTAAACTGAGCCTAATGTTGCCTTGATCTGGTGTTGTAATGTGTTTTACACACTCACATTAATTCTAGGACCCTTTTAAACTAAATGGACCTAATTGTGCCTTATTTAGGGTCTTGTAAAGTTTATCCTAACACTTTCACACTAATCTATGAATTTCTTAATTAATTAGGGTTATTTATGCCATAATTGGTCCTATTTTGCATCTATAAGCCTTATTAATTGCATCTTTTCATGGATAATCCTGACTCTTATCAAATAACCAATCATAATTAAATGTTTTGGGTCATGTATTCTAGATCTGGTGATCTAGGACTCATATGCCACCTTGGGCATTTGAGTCCCACCTAGGTATTGGGACCTAATTTCAATTTTCACATTGAACAAGACACTCCTAGAAATCTGTCTTAGGTTTAAGCTACTACGACTCATATGCCACAATTGGTGTATGGGTCTCGCTTTAACCAAGACCTAATTTAAATCAAATTCTTAGAAAATTTTATTATCCTAGATCTGATGTTGGATTGTTACAGTGTTATAATTTTGGGAAATTTGGCATAAATAACTACAAATTAAAGGTTATTTTGAACATAGTTTCATCCTAGAAATTCATAAGCAATCAATATCACTTTAACAAGAGTTCACATGAGCATTCAAGAGAATTCAAAGGTGGATTTAAAGAAGATTATTGTAGTAATTCAACATCCATTATCATGTCAAAGGCTTGATGCATCATGCATGTGGATTTGAGCTAATGTTGTGATGTATTATTCAAGATCAATTCAAGTATTCAAAGGAATTATCCTTCACCAAGGATCATGATCAATATCTACATCCATTGAGTACAATTCATGCTTGTTTGTAAATCTACAAGTTTTTTTTTTTTAAATTACTATTTCATCTTATGTTTCATGTGTCATTTCATTCATGTTTCATTTCTCATTAAGGTTTGATTACCAAAATGGGGTTTGACCAAGGAAAACCCCCATTCCCTAGAAAAAAAAAATCTCTCTTTATGTGTGATTGTAGATCTAAGTGGTTTAGAGCTTAAAGACCCTTTGAAGATAAATTTTCAAGATTAAATAAAGTTATCAAGTATTCAAGAAGTTGGCATCTTCATATAAAGTCACCTACAAGCGAGAATTTAAGCTTTCAAACTCATAGATATGGTAGGAGAGAAGCTACAATAGATCACTAGAGGATACCAAAGTTTTAGCCCAACCCTAATATTGGGACTAAGTCATCACCTTGGGTGTATGAGTCCCAATACAACACTTTTGCTAATTTTTAGAAGATTCAGATCAGTCACTATGAAATTCTAATTTCTACCCAAAAACTTTAGTTTGGGACTAAATCACCCATTCTGGCATATGAGTCCTAGTGAACTTCAAACCATAAAATTTTAGGTTTTTAGAGCTTGTTTTGACTACATCTATCAATTCCAAGTACCTTTCTATATCTTTCTATCTAGTTATTTGAATTCAAGTTTCATTTTCTAGGTCATTTAGTTAGATTTGCATGTTTCTTTCATTTCTTATCTTTCTAAGCCATTTCTTAGTGGTGAACCACCCTTTTTTTATGTTAATCACACCTAAGTAAATCATTCTAAACCAACCAACCCCTCCCTAAATCAATAAAATTAGTTGTGGGATCTTGGTTTCCTTTAATGAAGCTTGAGTGAAATAGGTAGAGGAACCTTAATTCTCCCTTTAGTTCTATCTCCCAGAAGATAGAACACTATTTCCAAGGTTTCAAGTGTATGATAGATTAACATTCATTTTATTCACTCATTTCCATGTTGTAGTTATAGTATCACATCATTCTCACTACCATCCATGAAGGTATAAACTTAGCTTTATGCAATCAATGTTTATTTTGCAAGGGGCGACATATCATAATGCATTTGGCTCACCTTTGTCTTTATACTCAAAGGGTAAATGGAATAGATAGAATTGTTTTGGGAGAATTCCTTCTTGGGATCCCTTTTCATATCCTTAAAATTTTAGTGTATCTCAAGTACACTAAAATTTTAAGGGGGGGCATATAGTGCCCTACTCATTATTTGCATAAGAATGACCCATTTTTAGTGATGATAGCATACATCTCCTAGGAAGTGTGACCTTGTCAAAAAAAGTGTGGCCTTATTTATCTATTTGAGTGACTATTTGGTTATGATATTCTTCTTGTTTTCATCTAAGAGTGTGACTCTTCTTGGCATATGATGTTCCCCTTTGCAGTATTACTATAGCTAGTATTCCCGAAGGTGTGATCTTTTTACTCTATAACTTGTCCTCTCTTGGTGGTGATATCATGTGTGACATACCTTAATGTGTGACCTTTCAAAGACACTTTTTTTTTGTGTAAATATTCTCTAGTGGTGTTTTTGATATAACACCCCTTGAGTTTTTAGCCTTATCCTATCACCACTTTTTCACCCCCTAAGGTGAGTTTGGTTTGTCACCTGAGATGTTAAATTTTATGCACCCCTTGAAGTGAGTTTGGTTCGTCCCTTGAGATGTTCAAATTTTTGCACCCCATGAGGTGAGTTTGGTTCATCCCCTAATATTTTATACTTTTTTCACCCCTTGAGGTGAGTTTGGTTTTTACCCCGAGGCATTTGACTTTTTGCACCTCACGAGGTGATTTTTGTTCATCCTTAGATATATTAAAAAATTCCACCCCTTGACGTGAATTTGGTTCATCCCCCAAGATGTTAAAATTTATGCACCCCTCAGGTGATTTTGTTCATCTCCTTACACATTAAACATTACACACCCCTGAGGTGAGTTTTTTTCATCCCCCAAGATGTTAAACTTGGAAGACCCCTTTTTAACATGGCCACCTAGCATGACATAACTTGCTTGCTAGTTTAGCTATATGTCTCATGAGTTATGTGGCATAAAACAACTTGATATTCCTCATGGGAGAATTCATTTATTTAATGGATTATGTTTCCTATTTTAGATAGTGTAAAACTGAGGTGTATTTTCCCTACCAACTTCATACCCTTTAGTACTAACCTTGTGTTTTTTTTGTGTCTTTTTGTTTGTATTCTTTATGTTTAAAATATGCTTGCATTGTGTTTGTGTTCATTTTTTATTGTCTATATTTTATGTTATGTTGTTTGTTTTTGTCATCTATGTTTTATGTTTTCTGACATATTTGTTTCTTTATGTTGTCTTATTGCATATCATACATGTGTGTTCCTTTGTGCTTATGTTGTTTTTTTTTCAAGGTGTTCTCCCTTGGTCTCCTTCTTCTAGCTGAGTTCTTGGTTTTGTGACATGGATTAACTACCTCTCATGGATTCATTAACTTTGGCAGTTGTATTAGGCATTAATAGGTCAATTTTTTGGTGCAACAATCGATATTAAATAATAGATCATGAATTCAAACCCATCGCTTGCATTGGGGAGGATTTTTGCAAGGTGTGCAACCTTGGTCTCCTTGTGCTATGTAGCTCAATACTTGGGTTCATGGCATGGCTTAATTGCCTTCCATGGATTCATTAACTCTAGTGATTGTATTAAGCATTAATAGGTCAATATTTTGGTGCAACTACAAGCATCTGTGCAATAGTTTTTCCATGGGATCTTAGATCCTAAGGGCTTTTGTATTCTCCCTTGATCTTTAGTCATCATCTCTTTAAAATTTGTACATTTCAACCCATTTTGACATATATTTCTCTACTTTAGTGTGAGTTTGAATGTAAAATTCCATACTCTCACTAAGGTGGGGGCTAAATGTATCCTTGTAAATTTTCACCTTTAACAATTTCACGCTATGTTTTGCTCCTCTTTAAGTTATTAGACCTAATTAAGCACCTAATTTCCTAAATTATGCACTCCACAACTTATTTTAAATACTTTCAAATAATTTTCAAGCATAAAATAAATGCTCCCATTTAATAATTTGTCCCTGAAACTTTATATTTTAGGTATTTTGAAGATTGAAGGGAGCTTGGAGACAATTTATTCATTGTTTCTATTGAAACCCTAGGCCTTGATAACTCATGAAACCTCAATTACATAAATATCTTAAAGTAATTTGACAAGTCTACAGATGAGAAATGGAAGTGCAGATCCAACATTAGAGGACTACCAAAACATATCTAAAATAGACCTTCTAGGAGAGTGGTTCCCATAGAGAAAACATCCTTGGAAACTAGACTGAATTTTATATCACAAGTGTATAGTGTCCTCCACTTTTTGTTTCTACTGTATGATTTCCTTTGTGACTTCTCATATTTTTGTATTTACATCAAAACACTTACTTGCATCATTAGGAAAATTATATCATTGCATTTCATCATTAGGACTATGGTGTAGGAAATTATATACCTTTACAATTTCACACTATGTTTAAGTCCCTTAATTAACTAAACTTAATTAATCTCCTCACTATTTTTGGCTAAGGATTGGTTCCTCCTCAATTATATTATGGTCTTTTGCTTCACTTTTGCAAGCTCCATCATATATTAACAGTGTTATTTTTTGTCACTTTCGCATGCATTCTGCCAATCTCCTAAATTTTCTAGGGTTTCATGGAGCCTCGTTCACAGTCCCATCATGCACCACCTTTTTCTTTGATTTCAAATATTATAGTTTTGCATTTTTAGTTTGATATTTGGTTTGGATGTAATCTTCTGCACTTAGTGCTACTTGGCTTTAACTAGATGGCTTCAACTCAGGTGTAATTCACTTTATAGCTTGGAAGATTTTGTGAAATATCTCCTCCTTTGAATGTTATTTTATCTACTCTCGACGAGCCTCGACTTGTAAATTTTGAAAATATAATCCTTTTATTATCAATAAAGTTTAGAGGCTTGCCACTTTTTTCAAGAAAAAATTCCAAATTAAACATTCCAAAGCCTTATTTTGGCTTGTTTCTTGAAAGGGAAACCTATGTTTAATTAATTCAATTAATATTTTAATCACGGAAAATGAATATGTCCTTGAATTTTGGGCCAAAACCCATTCGCCAAGATTAATGGGTTCTCCTTAAGTCCTAGGTTCCAAATTTTAATATGTTTTTGGTGTTATTTTAATTATTCAAATTTCATATGTAATTATCATCTTTTAGAATATAATTTTTGGGAAATTAGATAAACACCTATTATAATTATTGAAACAAAGAGAAATAGGTTCACCAATAAATATGAAATGATAATGTACTATAGAAAAATGTATCCCTTAACATTTTCACACTTTTTTGGGTCTCCTTATTAAAATTTAACTTATTCATTCCTTAATTGGTCCTATTTTGCATCCACAAGTCTAGTTAAATGCATTTTTCTAAGGATAATACTAACATATAATAAAAGGAAAATCATAATTTAATGTTTTTGGATATGTTTTCTAGATTTAGGGATCTAGGACCCATACGCCCATCTAGGCATATGGGTCCTCCCTATGTCTCAAACCCTTCTTTCAAATTTCACATTGAACATACACTTCTTGAAGTATGTGTCTTGATATTAAGCCTCTAGAACTTGTATGCCCAACCTAACATTTGAGTCTGTTGGAAACAAGCCACACTAAGAGGGGGGTGAATCAATGTTGTGCAAAAACTAACTTTAATAACACTTTACTTCCAAGCATTAGGATCATTCAAACATAAATCATGAACAAGAAAATAAACACAATACCATAACACCAAGATTTCTACGTGGAAACCTTGTTAGGGGAAAAACCACGGTGGATGGCCAATCCATAGTTATGATTCTAAGTATACTTAAAATGGAGATTACAAAAGGGGAATGCACTTGAATTCAGGCGCATTTCCTAGAGCTCACTGCTCAAAGAAAAATAGATCTTATTTCCCAAGAGTTCAGATTAAAGCCATCTCAAGAATTGAACTGATATGATACATCTATAATGTCTGATTATAGTTCTAGATTAAGTACAATAATTGATATGCTCCCTTACAGACTGATTTTGTAATACTGCTCAACTCTGCTAATGCACACCACATAGATCTTCTATGTCCAAGTGAAACTATGCTTGATCGCACCTCGGATATGCTCTAACTCACAAATAAAACAATTGCACATGTACATCCCACAAAAACATACAAACAACCTTGTATATATATCTGCAACATAGGATTTATTTTCTCTTTGTCAGCTCACATAATGAGAAATATACAATGCGTACCCTTGATGGTTGGCCACTACTTGGCTAAGACCCATACAAATATATACATTCACTTACATATTCAATTAATTAACTCACATACATCCCCGACTTAATATATTCAAAAAGTTGGCCTTAATACAGGAAGAACTGAGAATACACTAATCGAATCTCTTAACTCTTATGTGAATTGATACGAGCCACTACGCTTCAATCACAACAAAGATAATATCTCAATAAAAAATTTTTGAGATGCACAACACAAAATGTTAACCTAAAATGCATGCACGGATCGATGACTGTTGAGTTACCGGATACCTTGTTCTGCCTTGTCTGATTTCAATTTGACTATTGGTAAGCTTGAATAGGGATATGTGTAACTTATCAATACATATAGTTTCCATCAATGACAACACTAGATGACAGTTGCAGTGTCTTTTTCCAACAGATTCCCACTTTAACCTAGGACCTATTTTAATTCAAATTCTTGGAAGGATTTTACTATCCTTAGACTCAGTTTTTGAAGGTCGGCTTGTAGTGTTGTAATTTTGGTAAATTAAGCATAAACAAGTATAAATACAAATTCATGTCATTATGTTTCAACTAATATTTTTAAGAGAGCATTCTTGAGGCAGGTTTATGAGATTAAGAGCTTTCAAGAGCAAATCATCAAGCATTTGGGGCTACATTCAAGATTCAAGTATCATGCTAAATTTTTCATGCATCATGTGTGTTTTTGAGCTAACATTTGTGATGTAGGTTTCATGATTCAAGCAAACATTTAAGACAAAGTTTCAAGCATTCAATCGAGAGTCAACATCCACATCCATTGAAGCCATTTCACACAAGATTGCAACCTTTATTTCAAGGGTTTGGTGAGTTGCATCATTGCATTTGTTCATTCATCATTCCTTCATGATTTTCTTTTTCATTTCAAGGTTTAATTAACAAAACAAGGTTTGACCAAGGAAAATCCCCATTCCCTAACAAAACAACATTTTTCTCTCTTTATGTGTGTTTTCAAATCTAGGTGAATGAAGCTTGAATATCCTTTGAGGGAAAATTTGAAAAAGTTGTCAAAGTTGTCAAGAAGTTGTCATCTTTATAGAAACTCACCTATAGATTGGAATTTATACTTTCAAACCAGAATATTGGATAGAAAGGAAGCTACGGAAGATCACTAGAGGCTACAAAATTATCATTAAAACCCTAGTAATGAGACTCATATGCCCAACCTGGTGTATTAGCCCCACTATACCCCTTTTTTCCATCTTTCTATGGATCTCGATAGTCGAAAGAATTTCAGATTATGCCTCAAAAACCCTAAAGTGGGAATAAATCACCCCACTTGGCATATTTATCTTGGTACAATCTGAGACAGCAATTTCTAGGCTTTACAAACCTTTTTTTGGCCTCTCCACTCCTCTAGGTACTTTTTGTTTCATTTTGTTGTCAATTTGATTTCATGTTCTCAAGTTTCTAGGATTTGGGCATAAATGTTTGTATTTCTCCTTTAAATATTTATTTAATGGTGAACCCCCATCTAATTGCATTAGTAATCTATTAACCATCCCTCAATCGAATCACTTGGTTGAGGGATCTAGGTTTCCTAATGAACTAAAGTGTAAAATAGGTCCAATTTCCATCTCCAAAAAGGTGAAACTCTATCCTATTTCCCTTTTTTCATTTTGGTGAACATGACCTTTGGACCCTTGAATTTCTTATTTTGAGAACATTGTAGTTCTAGATCTAGGTTGCATTAACTTTGCATTAGATTTGTATTAATTGAATTTCATTTAGGGATTCTAAATATTGCATTAGTGAAAAGAGCATATAGGTTGAATTTTTACATTTTGCATGATTCAATTTTATTGGAAATCTATAATTAAAAAATATTAATTCTAGCATACTACTTGGACACGTTAAAATCAACTCAAAAATTTTCGATTCATGCTTAAAACCCCTAAATAGGGACTCATTCACCCACCTGGGTGTATTAGTCCTTGTATAGGTCTTTTTTTGAAAATTCTTGAGTATTGTTTTCTCTATATTTTTCACAATCTAAGCCTTTCTAAAGCTCTAATTTGGACTCATATGCTCATCTAGGCATATTAGTCCCTGATTAGATCTGAATTTTCATTTTGGTGGGATAGTTTGCAAAAAATTGGGACACTTTGTGAAAAAGTAGGACACTTTGCAAAAAAGTGGTATTGATACACCCATCTCTAAAAACCAAATTTTCTAAACTTTTTGACATTTTTTCTACTTCCTAGGATTGTTAGTAACCTATAGTATTCATCTGGAAGTCTTACAAATTTTTGTTTTATGCATCTAGTTCAAAAACATATATTTAGTGTAGTCATTTTTGAATCATTTTAAAATCATTTGAATAGAAAAAATCATCAACATAAGTTGGATAGCTTACTTTTGATTTTAGGCACACACTCACAATGTTAGTATCTTTCCTTTCCAAGTATGCCAAGAAAAATTTCATCAACAAGTATGTTAGTCATTCTTGGAATATATTTCCTATTTATAACAGTCTCTTAATGCAAGAGAGTGAAAATGTTGACACATTCCTTAATTCCACACCCCCACATATCTCTCCTACTTGTGGGAATGATGTAGATGTGAGCATAAACAATCATGATAATCATATTTTATCTTCTCCCAATACCTCTCCTACTTGTGATGAAGGTATTTTGGTGTTAGAAGATACACCCATTGAGAATCATGATAATGTTGAAAGGTCCTCTTCTATAAAATATCCTACATTAGAAGATGTTATGGCACAAGCGAATGAGATGACAGACACATTTCTAAAAACCACCTTACCTAGTCTCCATTCATCTCTTTCTTTTGAGAATATTTTAGTGAAAGAGGATGAAATCTTAGATAAACATGACAATCACATTTGTTCTCATCCTAATATCTCTCCTATTTGTGAAGATATTTTGGTGTTATAAGATACACTCATTAAGAGTCATGAGAGTTTTGTTTGTCTCTCTACTAATGCTTCTCCCACTTGGTAACATATAATTGAACAAAAGGATCCAATCAATCATATTTTTTCTTCTCTTAATTTCTCCCCTACTTGTGATGAGGTTACCTTACAAAACCTAACCATGGAATGTGATCAACATCTTGTTTGATCCTCTCCTTAAATATCTCCTACTAGGGTAGATATAATGGTTTAAGAGAATGATATAATTAAGGTATGTATTTCGAACAATAGTAATGTCACTTCATTCGATGAAAATTATGAGTTAACCTTAAACTCTCCTTCGCTTAAAGATCATCACAATAAGGATGAGTATTTTAAGGTTATGCACATTAGATATCCCTTGAAGTGATCTCCTAAGCTAGTTCTTATCCTTTATCCACCCTCACAACAACCATAAGCTCAAAATAAACTCATTCTTATCTTAAAACCACCTACAAGGAAAATTGATAATGATATTTTTTCAAAGAAACTAAGTTACAATACCATTGCTCAGACATACAATACAAGGAAAAATAGGCAACAAAAAACCACTCTCATTTCATTACCATTGCCTCAACCTATCTTGCCTACTACTCCTCGTCTGCCTTTATAGATTGGAAATGAGTATGATATTGTTGAACAACTTAAGGATACTCCTCCTAAGGTATCATTATGGGACCTTATTCAAGCCTTGCCTAGTTAGCAGAGTATGCTTCAAAATGCATTACAAGAATTTATGGTTCCCCCTAGTGAAAACTTGAATGATATAGTAGCCCTAATTCAAGGAATGAATGTTGACCTTTCTTTCCACCAAAGTGAGCTCCCTCATTTGAAAATACAAAAAAAAAATGAAGCTTTCATGATAATAGCTAAGATCAATACGTGGAGGATAAAACAAACTCTTATTGATGATGGTTCAACACTTAATGTGTTTAGTGTAAACCTTCTTGATAAGATTGGAGTAGACAAAAGCCAAATTCAACCTAATTCTTTATCTATTCATGGGTTTGAGAACATAGGGAAAAAACCACTTTGTCTGATCACATTACCTATTATAGTTTGAAAGGCCACATTTCAAACTACTATCCTTGTTATCCCTCATGATATTTCATATAATCTTCTTTTTCGTAAACCATGGATTCATGAAATTCAAGTAGTTCCTTCTACTCTTCATCGTAAAATGAAATATGTTTACAAAAATAAAGTTTACACAGTACAGGTTGATCCTAAACCTAAAAGTTGTTTGCACACTGAGAAAGATAAACAAAGTACGTTGAAAATATTGATACCAATACTACAAGTGGGACCCGTGAAAGAGAAAGGAAAATAAAATCATAATAAAGAAGATACAATTTTATTGGAAGATGACTGAGGTTCATTAGATTTCACATCTACATTCATGGGAAGATACAAGATCACAATAAAAGATTCTAAAAAGGGAAAAGAAAAAGTGGTAATGTTGACACAACATTCAACAGAATCTTTGAAAGCATCAACTTCAACCACTTTAGAAGAAAATACAACATACTAGAGAAACTATGATGAAGTTGATTATGAGCAACCACCGAATCCAAAAGAAATGAAAAAACTTTATGGAAGAGGTTATGAACTTTTGAAAAAACTTGGCTAGAGTGGAAAAGTATGTTGTGTTGGAGAAAAATGTATCTATGTCCCTATAGAGGCTAACACACAAGAAACCACTAGTGGTCTTGGTTCTTGTCCTTTAAAAGAAATGAAAGAATCAAATAAATCCTTGCTTAATATCAATTTCATCACACAAAAAACTAATGACTGGAATTTGTTAGATTTTACACCCTCTTGTAAAGGAGAGCAAAAAATCTCACAATCTAAAGAGTCTTGTGTAAGTATGATACCTTGTACTAAGTAAGAGATATCTTTGTCACAAAATAAAGGAATATCTTCTAATTTTGATCAAGAGAGTATCTTGTTGAGAATCCTCCAAGATCACTTGATATCTCTTGCTTCAAGAACATGAAATAAATGGTACAACAAGAGTTCATTTTGTGCATATCATAGAGTTCATGGTTATTCTACTAATGAATGGAAGGCTTTAAGTGATAAAATTCTATATATTAAGGATTATGGTGCTCTTCCTTATGTTGAAGCACCTAGTTCCTCTGATTAGTACTTTTTTTTATCAATCATCTTAGCTCATCCTTGTCATGAACTGAGTTAGGGCAATGGGTTAGGTAGCCTTGTCCTCCTATGGAACTTTCCATTATCTCTTTGGGCTAGTTTATTTCCTTCCATGTATATATAGTAGCAAGCTTGGGATGTGGATGACATGCCTGAATTTGGCTCACATCTGTTGTACTTTTCTTTCTATGTTTAGCATTAAATTTTTGGGGAAACCCTTTATGCATGATGTAGTTTCATTCAGGAATATCTAAATTTTCATATGGATTTCTAAATAATCTCTCATGTCTTCTTCTACTTTAAAGCAGTTTCTCACAGTAATGGTGTTAGAAACTACTTTAAAGTGGGGGAATAAATCGACACTCATGTTTCATTGTGCAGTCTTCATACTTCATGTAATTTATCTTTCTCTTTGTGACAAAATTTGGCCTAATTCCCTTCAAGATTGTGATCTCTATTACAATATTATATTTCTCTTAGTGGAAATTCTAGGTGGAGTGCATTCCCTAAGTTGTGAATTTTCTATTCTTTGACTGGTCTTCTCCTAGAGAAATTAGGCATGATGTTCCCTAGGGAGAGACCTTACATGAACTAAGAAAAATCTCTTTGAACATACCTTACACTATATCACATTTACAATAACCATTATATGGCCCCTTTCATAACACACTTTGTTTACCTATGTAGCCATCTCATTTTTTCATGGGTGTTAGCATACAAAGTTTTGCTTGCCCCATTAATCTCGTTGTTCATGTTGTGTGGCACATTATCCAAATTATCAAGAAGTATAAATTTCATATGGTTAGTACAAATGGGAGCTGACCGTAGGCATAGATTACCCATAGCCACTTTCTTCTCTATGTGTGTGCATATCGGCCATGTGTGTGTGTGTCTCACGTTTCTAGGCTCCAACTGAGTGGATACCCAATTCTACTAGCATGTGTGAGCATGCATTTTGTTTGCATAGTGGACATTATGTTCCACTTGTAAACATATTTTGGAAAAAATTCTTAGACCTAGTCCACATCATGTTGGACATATTGTTGAGGCTTGATCCACCCTCTTTCTCCTTTTATTTCTTCTTTATGTCTTTGATAGTGTATGGTTGTATCTTTTTGATGCTTCATGCATCATTCATATGTGTGTTATTTTATGCCAATGTTGGTTTTCGATAGGATCTTGATCCTAGGGTCTTGATCATCCCTCTTGATCATTTTCATCCTATATCACTAGCATTTGTACACTTGAACCCCTCTTAAATACATATTTGTCTACTTTAGTGTGAGTTTGACACAAGGTCATCCTCTCACTAAATTGGGGACTAAATGAAGTGTAGGAGAATGTACCCCTTTACACTTTCACACTTTTTTGGGTCCTCCCTATTAAAATTTGGCTTATTTATACTGTAATTGGTCCTATTTTCAATCCACAAGCCTAGTTAAATGAATTTTTCAAAGGTTAATCCCAGAATATAATTGTAGTGTAGAAAAATGTATCCTTTGAAATTTTCACCCACATTTGGGTCCTCCTTGTGGTTTTTGGCTTAATGTTGCCTTTATTTAGCATTGTAATGTGGATAAAACATTCAAATTAGGTGTTGGGCTCTTGTGAACTAATTGAATTTAATGGTGCCTTGCTAAAGTGTTGTGAAGTGTTTTAACTCACTTTCACACTTTTCTAGGGTTTAATCAAATAACTAAACATGATAAACATAATCTTAAGCAAAATAAAGCTTAATCTTTCCTTATTTGGAGTGTTGTAAAGTGTTGTAACACACTTTCACATTTATCTAGGCTTGTCACTAATAATTGGGATTTATTATGCTTTAATTGACCCTATTTTGCATCCAAAAGCCTCATTTATTGCATCATTTTGAGGATAATCCTGACACCAATCAGTAACCATTCATAATCCAAATGTTTATGGATTTTGTGGCCTAAATTTAGGAACCTAAGACTCATTCACAATCTTGGGAGAATGGACCCCACCTGGACCTTTTGGTCCCAAAACAAATTTTACAACTTTCTAAGCACTTTTTAAAATATTTCAAAAAATTAGGCCTAGGTGGACTCATTTGCCACCTTGGGTGAATGAGTCCCATGTAGCCAAAATTTAAATTTAATTCAAATTTCCAATGGATTTTATTCTCCTAGATCTGATTTCAAATTTCCAATTTCCAAAAGGTTCTTTTACTCATTTTTGTTGGAATGATGGATGCACAGGTGTCCTTGATGAAGTTGCAGACTTCAATGGAGGACCTTTGCCAAGAAGAAATATTCAACCACACAAAAAGTATGATAATGGCATTCAAAATAGAAATTCTATTATGATGATCTGGATTGATAGGTTACAAAGAGTACATATGCCTGATTATATAGGCAAGTGCTAAACCTAAATGCAAAGGATGTTGCCAAGTGTTCAAATCACACTTCATGTGACAACAAGAAACCCTAACCAACTACCTAGGGAATGATAACAAGATGGAGATAAGTTCTAGAAAAGACAACTCATCTTCTATAAGGGAATCTTATCTCAACAACTTTATTAAATGATAAAATGCAAACTAGGACTAATATGATTAATTAATACCTAAGTTAACTTATGCTAGTGTAATAAATAATTAATTACACTAATACCCCCCCATAAGTGAAACTTAGGGAGGAAAAGAAAATGAAATGATTATGCATGATGATGATGGGTCCTGACTGATGGCCATGTTAGGTACCCATGTACATAGGATGAAAATGCAACTAATCTCCCACAAACGAAGAAAAGGGGAAAACCCAATGGGAAGAAAACCCCTCTCCAAAAAAGGAGATTCAATGCAGAAAGGTGATGATTGGAGGACTCAACATCATCCCCCCAAGGACAAAAATCATCACATGGATACAATACAATCAATGACCCCCCCATAGGATGGAAATAGAGAGACAATATAGCCCCCCAGAAAATGTGATCGCTTGCAAAAAAGGTAAGTGTATGTAGACAAAGCATGATCCAATGTCGACAAACAATTTGTTTCCCTTTCGGAAGAAACAAAACTAAGTGCAAGTGTAGAGATGCTTCCCATTCCAGATAGGAATTGAAGGAAGGAATGATGTATATGAATGTTGATGATGTCTTTGAAAGCTGCTCATGTGTCTCCTTGCCTGACGAAGATGAAGATGCCACAACCCACTCAGGTACATAACCAATCAGTGTAGAAGGTGACAAATTAGGATGATGCAGAAATTGATGTTGAACATGATCCAAAGAATGTTTCCAAGTGTTCAAATCACACTTCATGTGACAACAAGAAACCCTAACCAACTACCTAGGGAATGATAACAAGACGGAGATAAGTTCTAGAAAAGACAACTCATCTTCTAGAAGGGAATCTTATCTCAACAACTTTATTAAATGATAAAATGCAACCTAGGACCACTATGATTAATTAATACCTAAGTTAACTTATGCTAGTGTAATAAATAATTAATTAAACTAACAATTTTCACTTAATACTTTTGTGAGAGAATTCCTAATAAGAAATTGAGTTTACAAGAGCATTCAAAGGCATTCAAGAAAAGATTACCAAGCATTTTAGAGCATTATTCAAGTGCCAACAATCATGTCAAATATTGCATTCTTCATTTTTGTTATTGTGCTAACAATTATGATGTAGAGTTGATGATTCAAGCAAGAGTCAAGAACCACACCCATTGCATCCATTCCAAGCATAATTGAAGCACCTTATTGCTAGGGTTTTCTAAGTTGCAACATTATTATTTGTTCATTTATCATTCTCCATTCATATTTTCTTTCATTTCAAGGTTTAATTACCAACAAGGGGTTTGACCAAGACAAACCCCTATCCACTAACCCCACAACATTTTTCCCTCTTCTTGTGTGTGATTTGTAGAGCTAGGTTGTATATTTCTCAAGAAGAAAAGTTGGAGAAAAGTTGTTATAAATCCTTGGAGAAGCTTGGAGAAGACCTACCAGTGGTAATTTACCATTTTAGATCCAGAAAATAGTCAAAAAGAGAAGAGAAAACCAAGAGACATGAAATTAGGTCCTAAAGTTTTGAAAAATCAGAAGTGGATTGATTCAGCACAAGTGGTGAATGAGTCCCACTATATAGGCCTAGCAGAGATTTTCATAGATCTGAATACCATTTTGGCTAAAATATGTATCTACACATTTTCCTAGAAGTAGGATTGATTCGCCTAGCTTGGCGAATGAGTCCTAGTTAGCATCAATAGTAGATTTTCTAGAATTCCATACCTCCATTCTACCCTCTTCAATCTCCTAGATGCACACTTTTTGTATCATAACTATTTGGTGCACTTTGTTCACATTTCTAGGTCATTCAAGTTTGTTCATTTCACATTGTATTGCATTGTATTTTTGAAGTCTAAACTCGAAGTCAAAGTTGTCATCAAGCCTTGGAGAAGCTTGTAGAAGACCTATCAATAGAAATTTACACTTTCAGATCCAAAACCAGTTAAAAAGAGTAGAGCAGACCAAGACACACAAAATCAGGTCCCAAACTCTTGAAAAAACAAAAGTGGACTGATTCACCACAAGTGGTGAATGAATCCCACTGTGTAGGCCTAACAAATATTTTCATAGATCTGGATACCCTTTTGGCCGAAATTCGTATCTACACATTTTATCGAAAGCGAGACGGATTCACTCAGCTTGTTGAATGAGTTCCAGTTAGCATCAACAATATATTTTCAAAAATTCTAGACCTCCACTATGCCCACTTCAGTCTCCTAGGTGCAAAATTTTTGTCTCATAACTATTTTTTGCAATTTGTTCACAATTCCAGGTCATTCAAGTTTTTGCATTTCACATTGTATTGCATTATCTTTTCCAAGTCTAAAAATCGCTGTGAACCCCTCATCAGATCTCATTCATCCCCTAGGATAGTCCCTTTGCAATATTTCAATCTCCATTCCATTGAAATCTCAACGGTTTGTTCTTGAGTGAAGAGTGTGAAGATTGCCCCTTTCCTTTTAGGTCCAAAACCCTAAAAGTGAGAGCAACACAATTTTATTCTTTTTATTTTGGTGAAACCACATATAGAGGATCATAATTATGATTTGGAAGGCATTTACATCATATATTTAGCTTGCATTAACATTGCATTATTTTTCGCATTGGTTAATTCATATTCTATGGTTTCAAATTTTGCATTAGTTGAAATCTCATTTAGCTTGCATTTTTACATTTAAATTTCATTGAAAATTAATCAAATTTTGCATTTGCATATTAGACATATATCATAAAACATAAAATGCCTAAAATTCAATTCAAAAACTCTAAATTTTTTGAAAAAAATCATCACTGGGACTCATTTTCCACCTTGGGCGAATCAATCCCTCTACATATTTTGCAGTACATTTTTTGCAGTTTAATCTTCATTTTCTACATTTCAGTTTCAGTTTCTAGAATCTCATTTATAAGCATTTCATTGTTCTTAGCTTACATTGCATTTGCATTCACCTTTCATTTAGTAGCCTTTGTATGAGTGTTTGGTGTCCTATTGCTAATAACATAGAAAACATGCATTGCATTCTTGAAAGTGAAGATGGCCTGGACATTGTGAAAAACATAGTTGAGATATTTGGAAAACATCTTCCCTCAACCACTAGTTGTTTCTTGCCAACAAGCAATGTTACAAGTCAAGGAGGAACCCAAATTCCTCCTCCCACAACAATAGCCTCAATACCTACCTACACCAATCCTCAAGTCATAACAATAATGCAACAAGCTAGTAATGTGGGGTAAGTGCCCAATCTGTGACACAATTTAGGTGCCAAATTGAAAAAATGTTCAAAAAAAACCTGAAATAAGTCATTTGGCTCACACCAAATGGCTTATTTCACATAAAATCTAGAAATCAAGTTTCAAACCCTCATTTTGTCTTCAACCTTTCACTTAAGGAAGAGGATTTCAGGTCTGCAACTCACGCTCGAAAAATCTCTTCCATTGTTTGCATCCTTAGCTTTCCATTTTCCATGAGGATGTCGCCAACACATCGGAGAGGTTGAATATTGCAAAGAGGTATGTATTTTTATTCTATTTATTTTGAATTTGATTTAGAATGCAAATTTAAATAGGTTTTTATAATAAAAATTTGTTCTAATTCTCAAGGAATAAATCTCCACCTCAAAACATTGAGAATTCACAATCACAACCTCATGAAGCATCTCCTATATAAGAACAATCCAAAACCCCTCCATCAATTCATAGGCATCCTCAAGGAACACAAGAAAATATTCAAAATCAAATTGAAAACAATAAAAGAGGCATTCAACAATTAATTGCAAGATTAACCGAGCATGCTGAAACCCACCCTTATAGGAGAGGGATTGTTGAATCATTGAAGTCAATTGTAACTCATGTAGGAAAAATGAGTTAGAAAATGAATTTTTGGTCAAATAAGAGGCATGAGATGAGACCATTTTATGCTAGTGGTTTGTCATATCCAGATGTAAAAAAACTAAAGATTAGCAAAGCCGACTTTTGTGCCCTATATATAGACCTGAAAAACCAATGAACCTTTGTCTCATGCATGTAGGAGGTTCCCCATCCATTGGTGCCACCATGAGTTAATTAAAAACAAATTTTGGGAGCAGTGGTGGATGGTATTTGACCAACCTCTATGCAATATCCATGAGGTGCCACAATACTTTTTGAGGAAACTCTATTGTGAGTTTTTCCTTAATAAAATGCCAAACTATTTTGAAATCTTAGACTTTCAGGGTAGAGGTGGGGGCTTCCACAGTTGGCACCAAGAGCCTTGGGTAGACTCATGGTGGAGCATGTCATTGATCCTTCCATTGTTAAGGATAGTGTAGGTGTGGACACACTAAAGGCGATTGACTCACTCACCTAGACCATTTTATAGTGTGTGAGTCCTCTAGTAGAGCTTGGTGTGGAGGAGATGTGTAGGCCTCGAGCTCCACCCCACCATTGTTTCGCTTGTGGTGTTGTTTGCACATACGATTATCAAAGTGCTTGTGATGCAGCTACATAGCCTATATCAGTTGCAAAGGTGATGGCTTTCACAGATGATATTTTGAATGATACATTCGGTATTGACACTCAGGTAAAATTTAGCAAGATATTTTAATGTTGTTTATTAAATTATATTTTGAAATTTAAAATAACTAAATTAGTAAAATTTTGATATGATGAAATTTCAAGGTCACACTGTTCATGAGGTATGCTCTATTCCTACAGACCCTTATACATTCTTGGAGATGAGTCCATAGGTATGCAACTAGTATTAAATATATTATTATCGCATTTGAATAGTTGAATGTTATATTTTAATGTTTGTCTCATAACATGCTTTGGATTTCAAAAAATTTCTTGGAGCACCTTCTTCCTCCAAACCTCGTGATTCATATCCTCAAACAACATACACTCAGGTATCCTTTATTCATTAATGGTGTTATAAATCTATGTTAGCTAGTTTTTGTAATTTTGCGTATATACAAATCTAAAAAACTATTGAGAAACACAAACATTGCATTTGTATTCCTTGATTGTGTCACATTATGTTCTCCTAATTCACTTTTTTTCCTTTATTCCTTCCTAATCCCTTAACATTAACATTTAATAGCTCACCCTATTTTCCATGATCCCCTCCTAGCCCATCCCACTAATATCTTCTAGTCCATGCTATGTTCCATTATGTCCTTCTACTCCCATCTTATTGTACCCATTATTATTTCACCCTAGATGTTCCATGATCCACTATGTTCCACCCTATGTTCCTTTATATCATCCTATGTTATACCATATTTATCCACGTTTCATCCTAGATAACTCTTCTCTATTATTGATACACATAGGTCAAGTTTGCACTTTGTGTACTATAGTCAAACCTTAGACACCTCCTAATTCACCCTATGTTTCATTATTCCCTAATAATTGCATCCCATTAATCTCTAATTGTCCACCCTATATTTTTTTATCCCATCCTAGCCCATCCCATCAATCTATACTAGTCCATCCTATGTCCATTAATCCTTTTGGTGCAAGGGCACCACTCTTTTCTATGTTTCTTCATTAAGTGTCTAATAGGGTGTGTTAGGATGTTTGAGTTGAGTCCTTGAGTCTTAAGAAGATCCAATGTGACCATTCTATTGTAATTGACCAACTTTGAGGGGCTTCTGTATTCATCTTGTAAGGTTTGCAAATCATGTGGAAGGAATTGTCAAAATTGACAAGGGGTGTCAAGTTAGATAGGATGAGATTTTCTTGAGTAATTCATGATTTCTTAGCTGAATAAGGTCCGATTAGACTATTTTTAATAGTTTAGGTTTTTAAGAGGGTCTAGGAAAATATAAAGAGTCAAAACTTGAAAGTGCCATATTTGTGAGTTGCATAAATGCAATAAATTTGTAATGCAACAGTCATGAGAGGTTTAAAAAGTATTTGTAAGGAATTTGGGTGTTGTTTTGCTGAGGAGAAGCCTTTAAAAAGGCATGAAAACTCATTTTGTAACGTTGGCTTGAAGTTTGAAGCATTGGCATTATGAATATCTTTGTTTTTCATCAAATTTCTAAGTTTTCTTGTCATTTGCAGGCTTGTATGAGCCCGTACAGATTGATTGTTCCATGTAAATCATTTTACTTTGTGGTGGAAGGTGTTAAAAATATTTTGGAACAAGTTTGAGGGAGATCCATTGTGATTTGTGGTAAATATCCTTGTTTTCCTGTGATAGGTCGAGGACACATTGTTTGAGGGTTTTGTAACAAAAATCATGATTTAAGGGCCCTTACACTGACTATACCTACTATAACTAGTGTGATGGAACCTAGGGATTTTGAGTAGGTTTTAGGTTACATGATTAGAGTTGTGGATAAGGAACTAAGGAGATAAACCTGCTATCTTGATGAGTTTTGTGAAGAAAAACACATGAAGATGGAGCCTTGGGTCTAGGGTTTACGGAAATCAATGAGAGTGTGGAGTTTTTTCCAGCTTTTGAGCATATTAGGGTTAGAATATACATGTATGACTTGGTGGCATGGTCTGGGAGGTTGTGCAAGTGGGACTTTGAATAAACCCTCTTGACTTGGCATGAAATTGAGGGTTTTGAAGTTTGCTATGTTGGAGGTGTTAACCCTAGGTGTTGATTGTGGTTTTAGAGGTTTGAGGGCATATGAAATTTTTCCCCAAGGTTTCAAGGGTTTGTGTTAAGTTTAAAGGTATGTTTCTTTCTAAATCTGGCCTAATTTATGGCCTAAGACAACATTGAGGGTCTAATTTCAAGGGATTGGTCTAAAAGACTTGTATCGAGTTAAGAGATATATTATATAACTCTGAAATGGGTATCTGAATCCTCCTTCTAATTTTCAAGTGTTTTGGAAAGCATGGGAGTTAAAGTCAAAAAACTAAGTTTGCACTACTACTAGGTTACATGGGTGAAAGTGAGAAGTTAGACTCTCGATTGTTTTCAATCTTTGAGGATTGTTTGGATTACTCTAATAGGCCATTTTAATCTTGTTATATGCCTCTTGAATGAAATTTGTCACTTTGAGTGAGTTTGAGCCCCCTCTGTACATCACCCTTCTATTCCCATCCCATTACCCTCTCTTATTTCACCTTATGTTCCATCATCCCTTCTTGGTCTTTATATCAACATGATACTTGAGATATTGTTTCATTTGTAGTTGTTGATAAGAGACAACCCTGGTGATGTTGGTGGCACGATGGACCATGGATTTGTTGTAGCAATAGCTAGTTCTAATCCACTAAGAGAGGTATGGAATAGATTAGTCAATTAGACATTATATTTTCTCTTTTATTGTCTATTATAGAAAATTTTCACGATAATTTTATGTAGTTTAATTTATATCTTGATGGTTGCTACAGGTGGTTGTCACTCTAGATTGTGGACTTGGTGATGTTGTAAATGTGCATGATGACTATATGTATGTGGTAAGTGATTATATATTTTGTTATATGCCATTCCACAATTCAATTTCTATGTTTTAACATCTTTACTTTTTATTGTATCAGTTGAAGGTCCAAAGTGAAGAGAGGAGGACTAGCGAGAATGTTTGAAAGACAAGAGAAGCAACAATCACTCCATCTAGCCAAATTTCAAAGGCAATACGGGATCTATTTCCTTCCCCTAGAGGGAAATGACTATGTATTAGTGTTGTTTGTTGTATGCCTATGTGGCATTTTGGAACATATGTTTTGTACTATCGATATATATGTGACATTTTATGTCCATATGGCTCCTTTGTACTAAGCATGTATGGTTTTTTTGGATATATTATATATACTTTTATCAATATATAACATTGTATAGCCTTTTGGATTTTTGATTAAAGAAAATCTTATTTTTCTATTCACATTCTTGAATGATGTTATCATGCGTATCCTGTAAGTTGTATACTTGAATATTGTAGGCATGGATTTTTTTTACATCTAATGGTTAATTAATCATTGTTCAATGCTTAATAAGCCCCATCTAAAGTGTATTGTGTAAATAAGCTCCCTTCGTGGTGGTTTGTATCCTTTGGAATGCTTCAATTACTTGTCCCTCACTTATTCACATGTATGCTTCACTTATTCACATGTATAATTCACCTATATTGCGTGTATTCACGTGTATGCTTCATGTTTCCAATGCATAGCAGCAAAGATATTTTGGGAAAAAAATTGACAAACCAAAAGTATAATAGATTGTGAAAAAACTTGGAAAATTCATAGAAGATATAAAAACTTTGTTTTTAAATTAAAATGTATTTACATAGCATATAGATATATAGAGAGCAAATAAAATAAATATTTTAACTAATGAATTGTAAAAAATAGATTTTTGTAGTTTATACTCATATCATTGATTACATTGCATTGCACATCTTTCAAATTAAAAGCATTACTTCACTTTGCATAACTAATAAGTAGATGTCGATAGATGACAAAATTTCAATTACAATATAGTTTCTACAAACTCAACCTAAGCATTTATGCAATTTCTTCACATTGCATAACTAATAATTAGGAGCAGCTACCAATTGCATTTTCTTATCATGGCATTCTATGAGACCAAATTTCTTTGAGGTAGTTTTTCAAATAGTTCCATGCCTTGTCTATGTTACCACATTTTTCATACATGTCTACCAAAGCATCTTGTCAAATAGTTCACTGCCTTGTTGCTATGGCTAAAATCCTAAAACAAGTGATTTCGAACAAGCTATGGATGCTTCAAAAAAATATATCAAAAGCATAATAGTAAGCAATAGCATAGACAAGGTAGTGAACTGTTTGAAAAAAATGCATCAAATAAATGTGGTGATGGAATGCCATAACAAGCCATAGACAAGGTAGTGAACTAGTTCAAAAGATGCCTCAAATAAATGTGGTCTCATGGTGACATAATGCCATGACAATCAAATTGCTTTTGATTGTCATCTCATTCCATCACCATGAGACCTCATTTTTTGAGGCATTTTTTCAAATATTTCACTACCTTTTCTAAGCTACCACATTTTCATACATGTATATCAAAGCATTATACCAAATAGTTAATTTCCTTACTACTATGGATAAAACCCTTAAACATTGATTTAGTAGGGGAGGTCCTGCAATCTCACTAGACATAATTCCAATCATTAATCACAATCCTCAAGTCACAAATCATCACAACTATGGACTGTCATGACATTCCATCACCATTAGACCACGTTTCTTTGAGGCATTTTTTCAAAAAATTCAGTGCCTTGTCTTGAAGGAAAAAAAGGAGGATCGGTTTAAGGACTCTAAAGTGCAGAATACATTCCCTTAACACTAATACAACAAAGGAGAAGAGCATAAAATGATTGTAATAGCTTCTTAAAACCTACTGAGATGAATACAACCGGCATAAAAGAGAACCAAATTAAGCATTCATGGATGACACAAATGTTTCATGGGAAAAAAATTTTAGGTAAAAAACCCACCACACCAAGCAAGACTATTTGTATTACAAAAATAATCAATTACATACAAATGCTTCAACCTTCACTCACTTTGATCAGCTCACAGTAGCAACTCTTAGTAATTCTCCCTGTTACAATGTTCTTTCTAACATACAGTTTGAAATATTGTCATACAATCATCCCATACTTCCAACTCTTTGGTTGACATATATCAATATGTACTCGACTTACATAGTCATACATCTCATTCAATGTCATCAACCAATCGTCGACTATCAGGTTCATGCATCAATCAACAAATCATGCTACTGATCTGCCCTGACATATTTCCTCTTCATTGAGCCACCTAGGAATTCAATTCCTCGCCATAATCAGGTTCCTTTTATTTGTCGATTAAGTCATGCAATTACTGCATTTCACTATTTTGGCTTTTAGCCAATCAACCTGTTGAGCCAAGCCACGTGTTCAGCAACTATTCATTGATCACAATTGACTCTGAGTCCAACTCAGTCAAACCTAGTATGAGCTCATTCGAGCTCTCCAAGTCTCTACCGCTCCATTGCTGAGCTGACTCTACTCATCTGCAGTAATGCGGTGAGCTCATTTGAGCTCACCCCTTGACTCCACCGAGCTCTACCAAAGATAACCCACGCTATCACTGCAACCGACTTCCCTTACCACGGTATGGCGGTAAACAGTCTGGGAGACTATTGGAGGTCTTACTGCACTATCGTGGGGGCCGACAGGCCACCCCACTGTAGGGCAGCGACCGTTGGCCAAACCGCTAGTGGTCTTACCGTAGCCACCATGACGAGCAAGCTCACCATCCATGGTGGAACGCTAACCACCAGGCTCACTATTGGTGGTCTCACCGCAGATACCATGATGAGAAGGCCCACCGCCTACGGTGCCATGGTAACTGTCGGCACACCACTGGCAGTCTCACGGCAGACACCTCGGTGAGAAGACCCACCACCTGTGGTGCGGTGGTAACTATCGGCCAAGCAACTGGTGGCCTTACTATGCCACCGCGATGAGCAAGCTCACTATGCGCAGTAAGGCGATAACCACTAGGGAAGATGACAAGTGGCCTTACAACACCACTATGGTGAGAGAACTCATCATGCACAGTAAGGCGATAACCCGTAGGCCTACCACCTTAGTACCACTAGGGCCAGTCTTAGCCACCACGGTAAAGTAGTAAAGGGGCATAAACAACATTTTTTCCCAAGTCTGAAATATGCAAAGGTTCAAGCTGGAATTTGAGAAACATTTTCTCAACAAGCTCCCACTTGGCAAAGACTTCCAGCTTCCTCCAAACTCTTAAAAACCACTGACGATCATAGGCCCCAAGGCCTATCAATTTTGTGCACCATCTGAATTTGTTTGTGCTAACCGACTTCGTTAATGCATCTATAACATTCCTCAAGGTGTCGACCTTTTCTAGACTGACCTTTCCATCTTCAACCATGTCTCTCACGAAGTGATACTACACATCAATGTGCTTCGTCCTAGTGTGGAACATCGTATTCTTTGCAAAAAAAATGGAACTCTAACTATCATAGCAAATTGTAATATGCCCTGCATTAAAACCAATGTCTGAACACAAAAGCCTCAGCCAAACAACCTCCTTATAGGCGTGAGTTTCTACCATGTACTTTTCCTTTGTCGTGGATAAAGCAACTACAACCTATTGCTTGCTCATCCATCTGATTGCTCCACCATTAAGCATGAATGTGTATCCACTGGTGGATCACTTGTTGTCAATGTCCCCTGCCCAATCAGAATCAACGTATCTCTGAATGTTGAGTGTTCTCTGTGATGCAACCAAACCACCATGGTAACATAGGGCATAGTCTGAAGTCCCCTTCAAATACCTAAACACTCTCTTCACAGCATCCCAATGTGATCTTCTCGGATTTTCCATAAATTGGCTTAGAAATCCCACTGCTTGGGCAATGTCTGCTCTTGTACAGACCATAGCATACATCAAACTACCAACAACACTTTCATAGGGCACACTGATCATGCCCTCTATCTCAGTAGCAAACTTTGGACAGTCTTCAACAAAAAGCTTTGTTCCCTGCATGACTGGAACAACTAGTTGCTTGCAATCGTTCATACCAAATCTCTCTAGAATGGTGTTCACATACTTACTTTGACTTACCCAAATATTTTTGCTTGTTTTGTCGCTAGTTATCTCCATTCCTAGAATATACCTAGCTACACCAAGATCTTTCATTTAAAACTTTGTAGACAACTAAGATTTAAGGTCAGAAATCAAAGACTTGCTATTCCCTATGAATAACATATCATCCATGTATAGGGTTATAATAAGCACATGATCATTTTCAGATTTATGATAAACACAATGACCATATTTTGATATTACAAATCCCCTAGACAACACAAAAGTGTCAAAATTATGGTACCACATTCTAGGAGATTGCTTCAAACCATATAGAGATTTATTTAATTTACATACCATATTTTGTTTACCTTTTTCAACAAAATGCTCTGGCTGGGACATATAGATTTCTTCTTCCAGCTCACCATGGAGAAACGTTGTCTTCACATCCATCTACTCAATTTCAAAGTCATACATTGCTACCAATAACAACAAAAATTTGATAGATGTTAGCTTTCCTACAGGGGAAAAACTCTCTCCATAATCAATTCCCTCAATCTAGGAAAATCCCTTTGCAACCAGTCATGCCTTATACTTCTCAACATTGCCACCAAGACCTATCTTGTTTTTGAATATCCACTTACAGCCAAAAGGCTTTCGCCCTTTAGGAAATGGTACCAAATCCTAGGTTTCATTCTTTTTCAAAGAATCCATTTCTTCATTCATGGCTTCCAACCAAGAATTTGAATCAGCCATGTTGATTGCTTCTTTTACAGTCCTAGGCTCAACAGTGTTAGTAATTAAAGCATAGGCATAGTCTGAATCTAACATAGAGAAACCATACCTTTCAGGTTGCCTTTTTGCTCGTGTAGATTTTCTTACAGGTTGAGATTGTGGTTATTCATCATCATAACTTCTAGAGCTGCTTGAACTCTCCTCAGTCTTAGGTACATCATGCAGCTCTTCCCTTTCTAGAGCTTGGGGAATCTCAATTGCATCCTTTTTCTTGTCTCTCTGATCTATCTCAATTTTTTGATCATTCACTGAAGGTTTCATCTCACGAAATATCACACTTTTGTTCTACAAAACCTTCTTAGTGACAGGGTTCCAAAGCTTGTATCCCTTCACACCAATGCCATAGCCGATGAGAATACACTTGACAGCCTTGTTATCCAATTTTGATCTCTTTTCATTTGGCACATAAACATATGCCTCACAGCTAAAGACATAAACATGCCTCAGAGAGGGATTCTTACTAGACCATTCTTCCAAAGGCGTCTTATCAACAAGAGCATAGTAAGGAGATTAGCTTACCAAATAACATGTTGTAGCCACAGCCTCAGCCCAAAATTTCTACTCCAGACTAGCACTGCTCAACATACTCCTTGCTTTTTCCATCAATGCCATGTTCAACCTTTCAGCAACTCCATTTTGTTGTGGAGTGTAAGTTGTTGTCTTATGCCTTTTAATGCCATGATCTATACAATACCTTTCAAAATATACAGAACAAAACTCACCGCCATTGTTTGTCCTTAAACATTTAATTTTCCTTCCAGTCTGATTCTCAACCAAATTTTTAAATTCTTTAAATCGACTAAACACTTCTGATTTACTTTCAAGAAAGTATACAAATTCTCTTCTCGAACAGTCATCAATAAATGAAACATAATATTTAGACTTCGATAGCGAAAGAACATTAACTAGACCAAACCCATCAGAATGAACATAATTCAGTATACCAGAAGATTTATGAGGACTAGAATAAAATGAGACACAATGTTGTTTTCCGTAGATACAATGTTCACAAAAATCGAACTCAAGGTTACAATCATCAAGCCCTTCTACAATATTTTTATTCTTCAAGGTTTTTAAACCTTTTTCACCTATGTGACAAAGTCTATGATGCCATAGCATAGTCTTCTCTGCTGGGAGTTTTACCTCCAAAGAATTTGCAGATAGAGAAGATTCTTCATCTTCCTCTAAAGGAGCAGTAATGCATGACTCTACAGAGGCACTATTACATTGAACAGGATGTGCATCTAGCATGTACAGAGTGTCAGTACGAACACGCTTAGCTAGCACCATTGCACCTCTAGCCATTTTACATCCTCTACTAGAGAAAGAAACTTCTACACTAGCATCATTTAAATTACTGACAAAAAGAAGATTTTGAGCTGGACCTAGAATGTGAAGTACGCCACCAATCCCTTTCTCTTCCATTAAGAAACTGAATTCTGACCCTTCCTCTGCCAATTATCTCTAGCATTGAATCACTTGCTAGGTACACCGTTCCACCATCATACTTCTTGTACTTAGATAACCATTCTCTATGGGACGTCATGTGAAAGGATGCACCTGAGTCAACCAGCCAGACATCATTTGATGCCTAAGTTGCCAGGGCTGCAATGAAGGTGTCCACATCACTCTAAGAAGAGTCATTTTTTGAGGCATTCTTCTTTTTCTTCTACTTGTAATCCTTTCGGATGTGACCAAGTTGCCCACAGTTCCAACATTTCACCTTGGAAATTTTACTAGGAGACTTTGATCTCCCTGCAGATTTGAATTTGAACTTCTTGTCCTTCTGCTTGCCTTTCTCCTTTCATCTACCTCGAGTAGCTAGAGCCTCTTTGGCCATCTCTTAAGATTTACTCTGCATCTCTCTAGACAACAACGAGGCAACAACATCTTCCATCTTGAAATTAGTGGTAGTACTTCCAATGGCCATCACAAGATGATCCCAACTGTTAGGTAGCGAACACAACAAGAGCATGCTACGATCCTCCTCCTTAGTCTTTACACCTACAGATGCTAGCTGAGTAACACACATATTAAATGAGTTTAGATGGTCTGCAATAGATGAACCTTCTTCCATCTTCAAGGAGTATAGCTTATTCCTCAAGAATAACTTATTTACCAGAGACTTTCCCTAATAAATGTCACCAAGCTTCTTCCATAATGAAGTTGCAGACTTCTCCTCATGGACGTTCAGGAGTACAAAATCGGCTAGACTTAGTCTTATTAGACCTCTTTCTTTTCTATCAACAAGGTCACAATCCTCTTGCTTCATTCTTTGTGGCATAGATCCAGACACTGCAATCCATAGGTCTCTATCCACAAGCAAGTCTTCCACTTTGAGTTTCCACGGCTCAAAGTTGTTTCCATTAAACTTTTCAATCTCTACTCTACCTGATGTACCCGCCATCTCAAATAGAAACATGTTTTAACAATGCAAGACTCCCACTGAAACAATATTAGCACAAAAAATTGACTTTTCTAACAAGGATAACACAACTAGCCAAGCTCTCATACCACTTGAAGGGAAAAAAGGAGGATCGGTTTAAGGACCCTATAGTGCAGAATGCATTCCCTTAAAACTAATACAACAAAGGAGAAGAGCATAAACTAATTCTAATAGCTTCTTAAAACCTACTGAGATGAATACAACCAGCATAAAAGAGATAACCAAATTAAGCATTCATAGATGACACAAATGTTTACGTGGGAAAACCTTTTTCAAGTAAAAAACCCACCACACCAAACAAGACTATTTGTATTACAACAATAATCAATTACATACAAATGCTTCAGCCTTCAGTCACTCTGATCAGCTCACAGAAGCGGCTCTTAGTAATTATCCCTATTAAAATGTTCTTTCTAACATACAGTTCAAAATATTGTCATACAATCATCCCATACTTCTGACTCTTTGGTTGACATATATCAATATGTACTTGACTTACACAGTCATACATCTTATTCAATGTCATCAACCAATCGCCAACCATCAAGTTCATGCATTGATCAACCAATCACACTACCGATCTTCCCTGATAGATTTCCTCTTCATCGAGCCACCTAGGCATTCAATTCCTTGCAATAATCGGGTTCTTTTTATCTGTCGATCAAGTCATGCAATTACTGCATTTCACTATTTTGGCTTTTAGCCAATAAACCTGCTAAGTCGAGCCATGTGTTCACCAACTATTTGTTGATCACAATTGATTCTGAGTCCAACTCGGTCAAACATGGTTTGAGCTCTCCAAGTCTCTATCGCTCCACTTCTGAGCTGACTCTACTCATCCACTCCACCACCGAGTGGTAATGCGGTGAGCTCATCCAAGCTCACCCCTTGACTCCATTGAGTTCTGCCAAAGATATGTTGTGCTACTGCTACGACCAACTTCCCTTACCATGGTATGGTGGTAAACGGTTTGGGAGACCACTGGTGGTCTTACTGCACTACCGCGGGGGCTGACAGGCCACCCCGCAGTAGGGCAGTTACCGCTAGCTGGACCATTAGCGGTCTTATTGTAGCCATCACGGTGAGAAAGCTTACCGCCCATGGTGGAGCGGTAACCGCCAAGCTCACCATTGGAAGTCTTACTATGGATAGCGTAGTGAGAAGACCCACTACCTACGGTGTGGTGGTAACTATTGGGCACACCACTAGCAGTCTCACCACGGACACCACGGTGAGAAGACCCACCACCTGCGGTGCGACAATAACCGTCGGGCAAGCAATAAGCGGCCTTACCATGCCACCATGGTGAGCAAGCTCATGGCACGCTATAAGGTGGTAACTGCTAGGGTAGACCGCATGCAGCCTTACCATGCCACCATGGTGAGAGAACTCACCACACGCGATAAGGCGGTAACCTCCAGGCCTGCCACCATGGTACCACCAGGGCCAATCTTAGTCGCCGATGTAAAGCGATAAAGGGGTAGAAACAACATTTTTCGCCAAGTTTGAAATATGCAGAGGTTCAAGTTGGAAGTTGAGACACATTTTCTCAACATTTCTGTGCTACCACATTTTTTGTACATGTTTACCAAAGCATTTTATCAAATAGTTTAATGCCTTGTTGTTATGGCTAAAAGCCTAAAACGGGTGGGTTTATTGAAAATCTTATTCCCAAAACTCATAAAACCTTTACAATGCATAAAAAATGCTTAAAAGAACATGTACATGCTTAAAATTTCCTCACAAACTATTGCCCCAAAGGATTTCAACCATTTCAACTCTTAAACCACTAAATTTCCCCAAAAATCAACAAATTGCCAACTAGGGCATCACACCAAACCACTCAACTCACCTCTCTTTCTCCAGAAACCATGAACACATGTTCCCTACCTATAATCATTCCATTCCACTAAGTTATAGTATGATACAATGGGTGGAATGGTTATAAAGTCATTTTTACACACTCAACTACTTGCATTTGACAACTTTTTTCCCAAACGAGAAATTTCCACCACAGGAAAAGGCCTCTGAGATTGAAAAAACTAAGAGATTTTATTGTAGAGGATCCCAATGTGATCCCATAGGCTCCGATGATAAGTTTCTAAGTGTCACGATGTCTGAATATGAGCATGTTGAATTTCGCAACTATTTTTCACTTTGGACCTTTAAGGGATCGATTTGGTTGAACGTAGCTCAGAGCGATTTCGCATGTTTGAGTGTGAAAGAGGACCATTTCTTGTGTAATTATACCCACCCAGACACATTGAAACAATCTGTTTGGTCAGATGAGTTGCAGAATGAAAGTTGTACCACTTTACAACTTTCAACTACTTGCATTTGATAATTTTTTCCCCAAGTGAAAATTCACCACCACAAGAAAATGCCTCCAAGATAGAAAAAAATGAGAGAGCTTATTGTAGAGGGGCCCAATATGATCTTGTAGGATTAGACAAGAATTTTCTAAGCATCATGATATCCAAGTAATAGTATGTTGAATTTTGCAGGCACTTTTCACTTTGGACCCTTAAGGGATCGATCTGGTTGAACGTAGCTCAGAGTGATTCCGCATGTTTGGGTGTGAAAGAGTACCATTCCTAGAATAAAAATACCTATTCAGACACATTGGAACATACCATTTGGTCACACGAGCTGCAAAATGAAATTTGCACCACTTTGCAACTTTCAACTACTTGCATTTGATAACGTTTTCCCCAAGTGAAAATTCACCACCATAGGAAAATTCCTCCAAGATTGCAAAAATCAAGAGAGGTTATTGTAGAGGTGACCAATGTGATCTCATAGGATTAGACGAGAATTTTCTAAGCATCACAGTATCTGATTAATAGCATGCTGAAGTTTGCAACCATTTTGCACTTTGGACCCTTAAGGAATCAATCTAGTTGAGCATAGCTCAGAGCGAATTTGCATGTTTGGGTGCAAAAAAGGACCATTTCTATCATAAACATACCTATTCAGACATGTTGGAATAGTCTGTTTGGTTACACGAGCTACAAAACGAAAGTTGCACCACTTTGCAACTTTTAACTACTTGCATTTGACACTTTTTCCATCAATGAAAACTGAACACCACAAAAAAATTCCTCCAAGATAGTGGAAACTGAGAGAGTTTATTGTAGAAGATCCAAACATGATCTGATAGGCTCAGACAAGAAGTTTCTAAGCATCATGGTCCTCTGAATATGAGAATGTTGAAGTTCACAGCCATTTTGCACTTTGGACCCTTAAGGGATCGATCTGGTTGAACGTAGCTCGGAGCAATTACGTGTGTTTGGGTGTGAAATAGGACCAATCCTAGCGTAAACATACCCACTCGAATGCATTGGAACAATCCGTTTGGTCACACGAGCTACAGAACAAAAGTTGCACCAATTTGCAACTCTTAACTACTTATCTTTGACACTTTTTCCATCAAGTGAAAATTGGACACCACAAGAAAATGTCTTTGAGAGAGGTTATTATAGAGGGTCCCAATGTGATCTCATAGGCTCAGATGAGAATTTTCTAAGCATCATGGTGTCTGAATATGAGCATGCTGAAGTTCATAGCCATTTTGCAATTTGGACCCTTAAGGGATTGATCTAATTGAATGTAGCTTAGAGCGATTTTGTGTGTTTGGGTGAAAAAGAGGACCATTCCTAGCATAAACATACCCACCCAGACATGTTGGAACAATTAATTTAGTCACACGAGCTTTAGAATGAAAGTTGCACCACTTTGCCACTTTTAACTACTTGCATTTGACACTTTTCCCATCAAGTGAAAACTGGACACCACAAGAAAATACCTCTGAGATAGCCAAAAATGAGAGAGGTTATTGTAGAGGGTCACAACATGATCTTGTAGGTTTAGACAAATATTTTTTAAGCACCACGGTTTACGAGTAATACCCTATCAAAGATTGTTGCCCTTTTTCACTTTGGACCCTTAAGGGATCGAGTCAATTGAAGGCATCTCATAGCGATTGTGCTCTTTTTTCGATGGAATTAGTTGGGCAGTAGACTTAACTCTATTTTAGTTTTTTATTGGTTGGATTTCAAGTTATTTTATGCATTTTAGAAGCCAGTTACTGAGGGTCAGTCTATATACCCTGTTTTAAGGGTTTTGAGTGTATTAAAATGTCATCTTAAGCCTTCCACCCACTGTATGCTTTTGTAACTTGATGAAAGGGCTTGGTTAGAGTTATAAAATATGTGTACAAAGTTTTATGTGCAAAGGAGGCGAATAGAGGGTTTTTAGGTGATGTCGTAGATGTCAAATGGTGCATTTTTGAGTGGAAAATGGTGGTTTAGTGCTAGGGTTTGAAGAAATCTTTAGGGGTAGTGATATCTCTTCAACTTTTAAGCTTATGCAGACCTTTTTGAAGGTGTTTCAGGCTTTGGTTGGTTGTGAAAAGGTTTGGAGTATGGTTTTTCAATAAACCCTTACCTACACCTCACCCTCAATATTTGATTATCTGATGGTGAATGGGTTGGTCAATAGGTTGTTGTGGATATTTTGAGCATGCTTTGCCTTGAATAAGGTCATTTAAGACCATTAGCTATGTTTTAGGATGTGTTTTGGGTCTAGTGATAAAAAATGTGAAAATTTCAATCTTGCACTAGATGTTGTCTTTGTAGCCTTTGAAGGCAAATTTGTGTATTTGTATATGAGTGTGCAATAATGGAGTTTCTTTGATGTAATAAGGCTATTTCCAAGCCATTTTTGTGGGTTTAGATGTCATTAGTTCTATTGATTAGGTTGGAGGAGTCTAAAGTTGTAAATTTGTAATTTGTTTAAAGCAACAAATTTGAAATGCAATGGTTACTTGTTTTAAAAGTTGGTTTTTATTTAGTTGAGGGAATGGATCAGTTAGAGAAGGGTCTTGAGAGGCTCGAATGGAGGTTGTTGTTGAATTTTTGGAGAAGATCTAATAATAATTATTCACACTCTTTATTTTTTTTATTTTCTATGTAAATTTGTTGATCCCATGCTTGGTACGGCCTCTAGCTTGTCTCTACAGTTGCAAGGCTAACATGGTTCAATAAAGGAGTGAGATAACTTCCTTTTGGTGGTGGTTTGGTCCGATTCCATAAAGAATAGAGGGAATTATCATTGTTCTTCTAGAACTGGTCAAAAACCAGGGTTTGATCACAAGAATGCACACAACTCGCCATTCCCTTTTGGTCAAGGCTTAATTCTTGGTGGAATGATAGAGTTCATCATGTACTTTATGTTTGAAGAGGTTTTGGAGAGCGACAACGAATTTGGAGTGACTTCTTGGTTACCTTAGGCTTGGCATCCTCATGTGACAAGCCTAATTCTATGTAAGAAAGTCTAAGTTTGATGAGTTGTGAGTGGAATTTGTTGAGAGGGGTCGGTCAAGGGTGTTGAGATGTGTGTATTGATGTTTTAAGAACCATGTGCATGGCTTAGGGGAGTGTCTAGATACCTTGGTTCTTGTTTGGAACAACCTCATTAGGTTTCCTTGTGGTATTGTAGATTGGTCCATAGTAGCTATTTTGTTGAATATCATACCCTGAGGTCTTGGGGGTTTGAATATCATACCCTATTCTAAAACCTGTGTCAATTGTTTGGTTCTTTCCTCCAACCAATTTTATTGTTGACTATCCTAGTTGACAAGGCTATAAGGAAGTTAACGCCTAATGTTGCTTTGAAGAGTCATTGGTTGTTCCTAAATTGCAAAGTCCTATTGGTGGGTGTTGATCAGTCAAGTAAGGGATGTTGAAGATATTCCCAAGCCTCTAATCATGTCTAGTCTAATGGACTCCATGGTTGGGAAGTTGAGGTACCCTGTTGAGTGAAGTGAATGTTGGTGTCTCAATGGGCATATTTGAGAGAAGTTGTGTCAAATAAAATCTTGGTTGATCCACTCTGCATCAAGAGGTGCGCATACCAATTTTTGGTAATTCCCTAGGTGGCATTTGGGGTGTTTTTACTTGAAAAATTGAGGTTGGACAGCGTTGATTTCAAGTTTTTAGCAAGTTGCTCCAAAGGAGTCTTAGGTGGAATTGAGGTATGTTAGAGATGACCTAGGTTGCATCAATTTCTATGAGGCGTACGCTGCCCCTACCTTGTCAACCCTACACATTTGACAAGCCAATGAGCTCACTAGCTTGTCAATTCAAAAGGATTGACAAGGTAGGTGGTACAAGAGCAGCTAGGCACCTAGTCACAAATCTCCATGTTTGATGGTCAGAATGCACCCTTGCATTAAAAATGTGTCAACAAGTGATTTTGTAAGCCTAAAAGGCAACATTAAATATTGTATCTCAATGACATAATGGATTCATTAGTTAATTAGTAGGAAAAGTGATAAAAGTTGCAAATTTGTGAGTTGCATAATGCAACAAATTTGTAATTGGAACGGTTATGTGTTTTGAAAAGTTGGTTTCTTGGTGGTTAGGGGCATTGATCAGTTAGAGGAGGATGATAAATTCTATGTAAATCATGGAGAGGCTCGATTTGTGGTGTTTGGATTGGAGGGAAAAGAATAAAGCTTGGAAATTACTTTGTTTTCTCATAGTTTTACTAATTTTTCTGAGTTCACTACCTGTCTATAGGACAAATAGGTCTTATATGTATTTAATTCCCTTGAGAAACAATATATATATTTTCTAACATTTTTTTTTTCCTTGGTAGGGTTTGGTTTAATCTTTTAGTGCCTTAATTAATCAAATTACTCCTACCAGGTTCCTGAACAACCTTAAGGGTTTGGGGTTATTCTAATGGCATAACCATCATCTAACCTACTATCATCAAATTTAACTTAGTGGGATGATGTAGTTGAGTTTAGGGAATGCTACTTTAGGAGTAGGAGGCATGGAAGGATGATTCCTTGGCTTGAAGAATGAAAGGAAGGGTTGGAGGTGTGTGTTTTCCCTTGGAAATTGGTGGGTCGGACCTATGGAATGAATAATACATATTGTTAATGCTCAAGTGAGTGTTCCTTAAGCATGGGTGGACCTATTTAAATATTTTTGAGCAATTAGATTTGGTAGGAATGGCTAGGAAGGTGAAGATTCAATAATGGTACCCTAAAACCCTAGTTATATAGGCTACAAGGAGGGTTTTTGCATTGGAGGCTTGTTTGAGAATTTGAGGTCAAGAGACTTGGAAAATAATTGGTTTGGGAACTTGAGTCAAGACTTTTTTTTTCGTTAGAAGATCTGGTGTGGAGATCTAAATGTAGTCTCTTAGTAAAAATGACCTAATTTGAGGCTTAAAACTGTGAAAGTTCAATTTTGAGGCATTTGGTCCTAAGAAGGTGTATTTTATTTTCTTGTATGTTGTGTATCTCTAAGAATGGTATTTGCATCCATGATTATTTTCCTAAGTGTTTTGGAAAATTTTGGCCAAAATTCTAAAAAACTGGTTTCCAGCTACTACAAGGGAAACATATGTCAGTAGGTGAGTTTTGAGGAATTCAATGAATCTTCCTTGGGGATTGTGAAAAGTTGATTTAATTATCATTGCTTATATGTTGAAAACCTCTGTAGGGTCCTTTTTGAGTTTGATTTTATTTTACAAGGTTGAGTTAATTGAAAGTTGATGTCTTGATTGGCATATTTGAGAGAAGTTGTGTCAATTTGTCTTGGGTTGCCACCACCTCTGCATCAGTAGGGGAAATAAAATATGTCTTTCTACAATTATATTAGACATTATTTCACTCTTACTCATAAATCCACATGTAAACCATGAAGCATTACAACTAATTTTAAATGCAATATACACATTTAATTGAGGCATATATTAAGGAATATACACATTTGTTGGCCCAGTTATTTGCATTCCAAAATAATTCAAAATATGTAAATCCCCTACTCCCTATGAAACACATGGGTAGTAGCCTCTTTGTGGTTGTGTAGTATCATAGGAATTAGGTCCACAAAAAACTTGCAAAAGCCTATCAATCTTAGAAATGGACTCACATAAAAATCATTAAAAGAGCAATAACTAAATAATGTCAATCATACACCTAACGAGACCTACTATCACCTTCATGCATGCTAGATAAGGAGGTTGATTGAAGGTCCTACAATGGTGATGTTCCCCTTCGCTACTTTCTCATCTCTCGATGATCCTACGTATAAATTTCAAATATATCACTAACATAATTAACATAAAACATGTAGCATATAAGAATCTGATAAATCTACAAGATGGAAAAGAAAGAGAAGATTGACAACCAGAAAATGCACCAGAAACTAATGTTTCTCATACCAATGAACACTTGCACCACCAACTGATGTTGTTCTTTTCTTATATACTTTGACAAACTTCAGTATTACCTACAGTCACAATCAGAAAATGATCAATGATAGTCGTAAATGCATATGACATCAAACACTAATGGTGAAAAATCCTGATGGCAAGGTGTTCATCCAAAAGAGATCAATAATATGACTTTACAAATTCAATGTGCATACTTACACATCAATCCAGGGAACCATTTAGGTCTTCTCTACTCTTTATTGTGTTAAGTATTTCCTCGTGGTCAGACTCATGTACTTTCCACAAGTTCTTGTTCGCAGGTCTGCCCTTATATTTGATCAAATGAATGTTGGTGGCAACGAAAAGGTTTGAGTAGTGAAGAATCTTCTGATGCATGTTGAAGTCCTCAAACAACCAAACTACAACATTCTTAACTAGATACCTTTGAAGCCATGTTCGAGTAACAACCACCAAACCTATAGGATATTCTACGTTTTCTTCGTCTATAACTAGAGCCTCCAATTTCTTTTTGGCCTCGATACAACAACAGAGGTAATAATTTGTACCCTCTTCATTCTCTTCATTTGTAATCACTGCATAAACATGCCCTACATTGATATCTTCATCTTGTTAGATGTATTTATTGAGCCACATAATAAAAAATGTAAGTAAGATATATTACTTGGTTCTAGTAGGTCTGATACATGATCAAATTCAATGGATGATTGCATCTCCATGATTTGTAGAGCCATCAGGAGCTGATAAGTGTCAAGTGGGGTTAGACTTCTTATAGACCATTCATCAACCCACTCTATTGACTTGCAATCGTTCCATTCTTGAATTGTACATGCATAACAAAAGCATGCCATCTTTCACGTATGGATAGTCCATGTACCTGCATTGGAGCTTCTAAAAGAGTGTAGCTCGCTTGATCCTGTGAGTGTACAACAATCCTCATATTTTGCAATGCTAGTATCATCTACTAAATGAAAAATATACGAAATAGAGAATTACCTTCACTACCTAGACCCATTGCACCATTGCACCACTGGACAATTGATCTTGCATCTATCAACTTTACATTGTTTGTGTACTATAACTATTCTCATGCTAGGGCTCTTTTGATACATGCACCTACTCCATCATGCTCCCCCTTTCCATGTCTGGCCTCTGAGAAGTTCCACATATGGGGAACATCACTGATCCTATACATCCTGGTCAACCAATAAAACATTTTGGCATTCTTGAATTGCGATGTACAATTATCTAATCATATGATATGTTGACGAAATGATATGCCCCTGCTAGCCAGATTATCATAGAACATATGAAATAAACCTTGCACAAACTCTATAGAATGTGTTTGATCATCATTGATGTAAAAGTGATACTCCCTCAATACTTTCATATTTTCCTCTATACTATCATTTGCATGAATGAATGTTATATGCACAAATATAGCAACCTACGTGGAGTTGTAGTACTATGCTTGCACCTTGTTTTGTGCCTGTATTGTGTAGTTCTCAGTGATGTTGACAAATAAAATGATATGACGAAGTGGAAATGTGTCCTTGCATAACTTGAACTCGGAGTCCAACCATTGTGCTCTTTGTGTATGCCTTGCATACTCGGGTATGTGCAAGATCATGATGGGCCAAAAAGTGGCAATATAATGGGTATGTGGCTAATGAATTTTTTTTTTCCCAAAATTAATGAAAAGAAAAGGGTTTTTAAAGGATATTATCATATTTCCACCAATATAAATTACTCTTTACTTTGAATTTAATAAATAATTATTATTCTTTTTCTATTGAATTACAACTAAAGTCTTGATTTTTAGGTTGATTGAAAAACATCTATAGCTTTCAAACGGTATCATATTTTTTGAATCCAAAACATGCATCACATTCTATGCTTCGTATACTATAAGATTAAAAAGGAAAAAAATGAATTTCATAAATTTTTGACCAAGCTAAGGTGGTTAGACATACGAGTCTTTATATTTTTAAAAAGTTGTCATAAAAAAATTATAATTAATTATTTACTTGGAAAAAATTACAAAAAAATATACATCACTTTGGTACATGAGTCCTCTACTTATGTCTAAAATATTATAAAAAAAATATTATCATTTTAATGTGGTTAGGGTGGTCAGACAGACACCTACTTCTTATTTTTTCCCTGAAATTTAAGTACTACTGTATTGAAATTTCAAATTTTTACCAAATAGATTTTATTTTTTTGTAAATAAACCTAGTAATTTAGAAACTACATTCAATTTTCTACAAATTCTATTCTTACATATTTTTGAAATAATATAGATAACTTATTCAAATTTTTATGTCAAGTTGCCTAACTCTGATTTTTCTGAATTTTTTGCCACTTAAGGGCATGTTTTTTCGATGATGATCATGCACATACCCACTCATAGACCACTTGATCACGAAAAATTCCCATAAAATGATACAATGGAATCTTATCAGTGACCAATTCACACTTCTTTTCTTCTTTCCCATCTTTTAGACTGTATGCCACTATCTTATATTTGACAAATTCCACAATTTTGTCTCCAATTGTGTGTGTACTAGCCATGTGTTGGCAAATTGGAAAATGTTGCATGCCATCACAATGATCACATGTGCCATCCAAACATGATTTTTTGTAAAAAAAATGGCCATCCTCTCTTTCACATAAAATGGAAGAAAAAAATTTCCTTGACGATTTAGGTGGAGGCATTATGTTACATTCCTCCAAAACATTGTCAGTATGCATATCTACACATATATGTCGATAAACATCATAATGGTTAGAAAACTAAATATGCACCCTACAACAACAAGTAGTGCGAGTGTGATTTATTTTGACATAAAAAGGATTTAGCATTTCAAAATACCTTTGACATATTTTAATTTTAGGAAACTTTTGTACAAAATCACCAAAAAATTGGGTTTGAGTGGTATCCAAATAATGCATTGGATATGGCTCACAGTTTTTACTACGAATTCTCCTTCTTACAACATATGTTTGATTAGGAGAGGTCCTTGTGTTATCCTTCCAATAATTGAAAATTAAAGATCTCAAGCCTTGATAAATTCTTATATCTTTCCATGTCACTCTACCCGAGAATGCCCATAACTCATTGCTATTTGGATCCTCCACTCTTTCACACCTTCCTTTGGCTCTCATTAGAGATGATCTACTTATTTTCAAGTACTTACTTTCCTTTTTAAGGTCCACCTTGTTCCTTGTTTGACTGCTTAATAGTGTTGTTGTCATCACACGTCGTGTGGCACAACTATCCTTCGTGTGTGAGGTGGAACCCATGTTCTCGTATGCACTCATCAAGTTCTTTACAATGGAATTTTCACTTGATTCATTTGAAACTCTTAGCCCAAGAGCCTTCATGGTGAACCTAAATTTGAGTTTCCATATCATTTCAACAAATAGTTGGCATCTTCCACCCTCACTTAGCTTCACAAAAAACAAACTCCATATCCTTTGTGCATATCTTTGACATGTACATTTCAGAATCTTATTAGGCATCCATTTCAAAACATTGGAATCAATATCAATAAAAAATGTAGGTTTTCTATGCAAAACTCTATGAGTTCTCAAATATAAATTTGCGTCAACATTGGTAAGGTCAACAACATCGGGGATAGATCATGTACCTTCAATCGAAGGTGCAATTGATGATATACCTTGAGATTGACATGTAAATGATGGTGTACCTCCAACTTGAGATGTCGTTTGTGGAGTGCCCTCAAATAGAGATGTGTTTGTTGATGTACTTTCAAAACACAATGTTGTTGATGGTGTGTCTTCAATTGGAGATGTGATTTCCGATGTACTTGGAAAACCACATGTTTTGTTGATGTTTCTTCAACTAGAGATGTGCATTGACCTTCACCTATGGTTGATCATGTGCCCCCAACTTCGGTATCCATTCTTGTCCTTCCACAAACTTTCCTCATTCATGCCCTTTATTTTTCCAATTTGACATCTCTCTTAGATTGCACAGGAATTTTTGGTTGTATGGGCTGCAATTCCTTTGCTTCACCAACTACATTTTTTTATTCTCTTCTTCTTGCATTTTTAATTGCGCATTTTTCTGATATTAGAGGCTTTGGTCATTTCCTCAGCATGACCTTGAATGTTGCATGTTCACAAACACACATAGAACAAAAGTAAGTAATTCATTTTACGAAAATATTGATATCATTGATTACATTGCATTAAATATGAAACACACCAAAGCATTTTATGAAAGAGTTAGCAAATTAACTAGAGGCTGATGTAGTACATGTAGGGATCCACAATGAACTTGTTCAAAGATTTCGAGGAAGGATCTTAATAGACTTACACACAACTTGATCACTTAACTTACCAAGAAACACCATTTTTGATGCAAAGAGGGATGGAAACCATTCAATACACCAAATCAATGAAAATCAATCAGATTCAAAAACAAAATCAGATGTTCAACTGAAAATCCCAACTTCTACCAAGCTTTGCCTTGTAGCATAGGTAACCCAGTTCAAGGGCCTTTTTACCAAGGTTTTACAAAACACTTGACAAACTCAGGGATGATTAAGATACCCATTTCCAAGTTATAAAACATAGGTAAACCCCAACATCAACTCCTTTGGACCAACATTGACTTCCAATGAATCCACCTTGGAAAAGGCTATTCAATTGGCCTAATTTACAAAGAGAGTACCTTTCAAACACTATATCTTCACTCAAAATCCTTAGAAAAAGTAGCTTATGTGTCAAAACTTCCAATTTCCTGATTTTTTTCCAATTCCAAGACCTTTAGACCTCTAATACACGAAACCCTCAATTTCAAGCAAAATACTTGGGGTTTTAATGAAACTCCTATCTCCCAAACTTTCCAGACCCATACAAAGCACAAAACACACTTATGAGACCCTACACATGGTGAATAATACATTACATCGACAATCCTTCCCACATTTTGTCAAAACACCACTTGAAGCCCTCATTTTCACCATGAAAATACCTTGCTACAATCCTAGAACATCATCCCAAACACCCAACCTTGACCCCACAACATTCTAAATAGGTTAGAAATGTATTTTACAAGTTAAAGGACCCATTACACAAGTTACAGTAGGCACAAAAAGTTGGATGGGTTGAATTACATCATGAAACCCTTCAATCCAAGAACACTATGAAAGTAGGTAGCAGCAATAAAAACAAGATAAATTTCACTATACAAAGAGTTAGAACCTCTAAATAGGTGAAAATGAAAGATAATTAATTAATATACAACATAAAATTGGTTTTATATCATCTTAGAGTCTGTACAGGCCATACAACAACAAGAAAAGTGAGATAAACTAGTAAATTTCTAGAAAATAACGTTTTTCTTGATTAAAAAATGGGTTACAAATCAACCAAAAACATATCCTTCAAGGAATTGAAGGTTATTATGCACATTTTTATTGCATTACAACTCCCTCCAATTCCCATAAATTATTTTTAATTATTAAGACCTTCTAATCTTCATTAAGTTGCATTTTAGACCTTTTACACATGACAACATTACATGAAGTTTGCAACTTTTTAAGTTTGACACCTAAGGACTCCTAAATCACTCAAACACATTTAATTCACCCTATTACAACCTTTTAGACCTTATTCTTGCACATTTGCATCCAAATTCAAGGATTTTCCTTCAAAAGACTACAAATTCAAATATTGATAATTTTGTAGCAAGAATGCATTTTTTTGCCAATTTGACCACCAAGACTTAAAACTCAACCTAATCAAGAAACTTCAACCTAGTCTATTAGACCTTCCAAGAATACATTTTCTTTCAATACAAGGTGTAGGTTCCCCTGCACCAATTTTATATCACTCCTTAACCACTTACAAACTAGTAATCCTTCCTCATAGGACAGTCACTCAAATCTAATGAAACAAGTAACTTATGAAGACTATAACAGAATTTTAAGATACCATTTTCCATTGCCTAAAACATATCTCAAAACTACTTTAAACTCTTTTGGATAAAATACCTCAAACTAGCCCTATTCCACTCAAGCAACTAGGCCAATAAGGCTACTCTTACAAAGAGACACTCCTTTAAACACCTTCAAAGCTCTTGATCTACATGGAAAGTATTTTTTTAGGTTTTCAAACCTCAGATTCCACCTATTTTAGGGACTATAACGTTCAATAGGGTACCAATCTTCAAACCCTCACTCTAAGCTATTTCAAACTAGGTTTCCCCTAGGGGTTTATTGAAACCCGGACTTCCTCAACACACCACACCCAACCAATACTTGAAACACTTTAAAAATATCCTAAAAATTCTCTAAAAATTTACTCCCAACCTTTAGCACTGTTATTTAATCAAACCCTTACTTGAAACCTCGATTTTTGTTCAAGACACATAAGAAATCAACTAGGACAACAACTCACAAAATGCTTCCATCAACTCTTAAATTATTGAATCCTTATTGAACATGGAAAAAAACCTGTTGGCATTCATTTCACTAAGTTCAAAAGGTATCCACCGAAGGAAAATTTCATACATGTGTGCATTCTTTAGTGTTCAAAACCCGAAAACAGGGTTTCATACCTTTTAGCACCAAAATGATCATATAGCTCACAAACCTCCATGAAATTCAATAAAACAAACTAAAAATTAAATTTAATACATACCTTTAATGTTTCCCATAACTTTTATACCATGAAAAACTTGTATGGGGCCGTACAGTGGTCTGAAACATAGATTTACCAGTCAAAACTCAAAATTTTACACTAAAAACAGGGAATACTTCTTGATCTTCTTCATTTTTTCCATACTCTCACCTATTCCTCGAGGTTCCCCTCACATTGATGGACTCATAAAAACATAAAAAAAATCCTAGAACTGACATTCTACTTACCTAACCTTGCATGCACCTAACTCTGCAACTTTTGCATCTTTTAGCAATTTTTAGCAACTTTTTTTTACCACATTTTGCCAAATTGCAAGCTATGACACAACTGAACTCCCTTAGCTTTAAATACATTATAAAATGGTCTAATTTACCTTAATGAACAAAAAATACTCAACATTAACTAAAATCCTAGCATTTGACCATGCTCACTAAAGATGACCTTTTTGACAAAATTGAGCTTACAAGGTGCTCCTACACCAGAGGCCTAAAATGTTGATTTTGAATAAACCCTCCTTGTTTCAAGAATAGAAAGGCCTATAGAAAGGGTTTAGTGTTTAGATGCATTAGAGAGTGTTCCAGTGACTAAGATATGATAAGATATGAACAATTTTCTCTATTGTGAATGCTACAAGGAAGTGAATGTGAATTGGTTAGTTGAGCATTGAATTGAGGTTTTTAAGATTGAAGATTGTTTGAAACAGATCTAATTATGATTGTTGAAGGTTTTGTCTCCCTGCTTTGCATCACAAACCTTGGGTATAATTTGTTTCCACCTAAATGAAAACTAGAGAATCTTGTGTTTATTGTTCTCAAAACCAATTTTTGTATTTTCAACAAAGTCATGAAGAATATGAATTCAAAGAAGGGTTTGTGATGCTATATCTTATAATTATTCACTATTTCTTTGGCATTGAGGTAACTTAGAAAGACAATGATCATTTTAAATTGCACAAAATATCCCATTTTTTAATTTATTAGAAAGGTAAATGGTATGAATGAATGTAAAATTTCATTAAAAACTATGTCAACTCACTTGAATTTATCTAAGCACATGTGATGAAGGTGAATTTTTTATGGAACAAAAAAAGTAATGGACACTTGCATTAACATTGATGAAAGCTATTAGGTTTTCCAAATAGTTGAAAATAAAATTTTTCCAAATTAGTTGAAAATAAAATGAAATAGAGTGAATTCCACTAGCCATGTTGGAAATAGACTACTATAAGCAATGCAAATATAATTCATAAGTAAATTTGTGTTAAGTAAATGTCATGTTTTTCATTTTTTGTTCTTCAAACTCATAAAAATTAAAAAAAATTATGCAAATCCCATCTAATTCAATGTTGAATTATATGTCCAATTGTTATGATTAATAAAATCATTAAATAAATTTAGTTTATATTGTCATAAACAAACAAATATACAACATATAAACATTTCATTATTACCAAAATGAATATATTACCTCAGATAATGTAAAATGATGTAGAAAATTCAAAATATCTTCTTCTAGATTTTCTACCATGCAGATTGGTGGTAAAAAGGTGACGGATCAAGCATAGATTGGTACAATATGAAGTCAAATGCATAAAAAAAGGCATTTTTGAATTGGATAAAGTGTCAAACCAAACAAATACAAAAGCATGTGGGCCTAAATCACAGGGTCAAACCCTATTTTATCATTTCAAGGTAAAAACACATTTGGAACTCACCAAATGTGTTGTTTTGAAAGGGAGAGACTTGAGAGAGAGTGAGAGAGACAAAGTGGGAGAGAGATAAAGGGATTGAGAGAGAGGGAGTGGGAGTGGGAGAGAGAGAGAGTGGGTAGGAGGGAGAGACTTGAGAGAGAGAGAGAGAGGGAGAGGGAGAGGGGGTGTGAGGGAGAAACCTAAGAGAGAGGGAGAGGGGGAGAGGGTGGGAGGGAGACACCTAAGAGAGAAGGAGAGGGAGACAAAGTGGGAGAGAGGGGGTGGGAAGGAGAGACCTAAGAGAGTAGGAGAGGGAGGGAGTAGGGGATAGATGGATGGGAGAGATACAAGGAGTGAGAGAGAGAGACTTGAGAGATGGAGAGGGGGTGGGAGGGAGAGGGAGTACTCGGGGGAGAGGGAGTACTTGAGATAGAGGGATTGGAAAGAGATGGAGGGAGTGAGAGAGAGAGAGAGACAGGGGGGTGGGGGGAGATACCTAGGAGAGAGAGTGGGATGGGATGGGGAGGAGATACCTGAGAGAGATAGAGGGAGTGAGAGAGAGAGGATGTGGGAGAGAGATAGAGGGAGTGAGTGAGAGAGACAAAGAGATATCCAACAGAGGGAAAAGGGGGTAGAAGGGAGAGACTTGAGAGAAAGAGAGGGAGGGAGAGGGGGTGGCAGGGAGAGACTTGAGAGAGAGGGAGAGAGAGAGGGAGAGAGATAGAGGGAATGAGAGAGAGAGGGACTTGAGAGAGAGAGGAGAGGTGGTGGGAGGGAGATACTTGAGAGAGATGGAGAGTAGAGGGAGAGAGATAGAGGGAATGAGATAGTTAGGGAGTGGAAGAGAGATAGAGGGAGCACCTGTGAGAGGGAGAGGGGGTAGGAGGGGAGACTTGAAAAAGAAAGAGAGGGAGAGGTGGTAGGATGAAGATACTTGAGAGAGAGAGGGGGCAGAGGGGGTGGGAGGGAGAGACCTGAGAGAGAGGGAGAGAGAGAGAGGGAGTGAGAGAGGGAGAGGGAGTGGAAGAGAGAGAGAGAGGGAGAGACATAGAGAGAGGGGGTGGTAGGAGGGAGAGACTTGAGAGAGAAAGAGAGAGGGGAGGGAGAGGGGGTGGGAGGGAGAAACCTAAGAGAGAGGGAGAGGGAGAGAGGGTGGGAGGGACACAGAGTGGGAGTGATGGGGTGGGAAGGAGAGACCTAAGAGAGTAGGAGAGGGAGGGAGTGGTGGATAGATGTATGGGAGATATAAAAGGAGTGAGAGAGAGAGATACTTGGGAGATGGAGGGAGTAAGAGAGATAGAGAAAGAGGGGGTGGGGGGAGATACCTGAGAGAGAGGGAGAGAGAGAGTGGGAGGGAGTGGGATGGAAATACTTGAGATATAGGGAGAGAGATAGAGGGAGTGAGAGAGAGAGAGAGAGGATGTGGGAGAGAGATAAAGGGAGTGAGTGAGAGAGACAAAGAGAGACCTGAAGAGGGAGAGGGGGTAGAAGGGAGAGACTTGAGAGAGAGAGGGAGGGAGAGGGGGTAGGAGGGAGAGACTTGAGAGAGAGGGAGAGGGAGAGAGAGTGGAAGAGAGAGAGGGGGCGTGAGAGAGGGAGAGGTGGTGGGAGGGAGATACTTGAGAGAGATGGAGAGGTATATGGAGAGAGTTAGAGGGTGTGAGATAGTGAGGGAGTGGAAGAGAGTGAGGGAGTGACTATGAGAGGGAGAGGGGGTAGGAGGATGATACTTAACAAAGAGAGAGAGGGAGAGGGGGTAGGACAGAGATACTTGAGAGAGAGAGAGAGGGAGAGAGGATGGGAGGGAGAGACCTAAGAGAGAGGGAGAGAGACATAGTGGGAGAGTGGGAGAGAAATAGAGGGAATGAGAGAGAGGGAGTGGGAGAGAGAGAGGAAGTGTGTGTGTGTGAGAGAGAGAGGGGGGGATGGAGATACTCGAGAGAGACTAGGAGAGAGAGGGGGATAGATAAAGTGAGTGAGAGAGGGAATGGGAGAGAGATAGAGGGAGTGAGTGATAGACCTAAGAGAGGGAGAGGGGATAGGAGGGAGGGAGAGACTTGAGAGACAGAGATAGAGAGAGAAATATAACAACCTAAGAGAGGGAGATGGAGTGAGAGAGACAAAAATACCAAAGAGGGAGAGAGAGAGAGAGAGAGAGGGAGAGTGAGAAAGGGGGTTGGAGTGAGATAAATTTATTTAGGTACCTATGTGGGAGGGAAAGAGACTTGAGAGAGGGGATTGGATTGAGAGATTAGTCTAGGTCATGTGGGAGGGAGTGAGACCTGAGAGAGAGATACTTCAGAGGCATAAAGAGTTATCCAATTAGGGTAATGAGTTAGAGAGCATATGAAATGTAAAACCTCAACTATCCATCTACGATCATAATCTATGCACTCAAAGCATTATCAAATTTGTTGACCAAAGAGAGGGAAAATTCAAGTTTTGCGCAAAGCAGGTAATTTGGAAAGCACCAAATTTGGCACTCGCCAAATGACACATCACATTTAGCACACGCCAAATTTGGTGCTCGCCAAATGACCTACTTTGGAAGTTTTATTTGATAAGATTTTCCAAATTTCCTCATATTTTCATTTGTGTGCCTCGTCTAATTTGCACGTATTTCAATGCGACTATATAAAAAAAACATGATAGTGTTAACCTCTCTCTTAGCTAACGAAATATATAATTCTTTTTTCATTTTGATTTAGTTAAGGTTTTGATCCATGACTCCTTTTGTAAATGCATTCGCTTTTTTTCAAAAACCAACATGTGCTAGTTTTAGGATAGATTTTTACTTGTTCATCAAAACGTGAAACAAATTACATTTTTTGAAACTACACTCCATTCTACACATGATAAAAAAAAATCAATTTTTGATTAGTTTTCAAAAAAAATTAGGGGGGAGCACGCTCAAATTTCAGCTTTTCAAGATGTGTCCACTTTGAAAATTCATAAAATATTACATATTCATTAAAAAAATTATTCGAAAGAATGAAGATAAACTACATGGCATTAGATAATTTCTCACCATTGGGATTTTTTAAATTCTAAAAGAAAGTTAATCAAAAAGGGGGGAGCCCTCAAGCGCTATGCTATTTTTTTGATAAAAACAAGACTTGTTTTGCCCCCCCCTTTTTTGAGACCCTTAATCTTCATTAATTTTTTTTAAAATACTAGCTTAGAAACTAGACTCGAAGCACTTCAACTTTTTTTCTTGTTGCATCTTGAAATTTTGAGCATAACTATCTTAATTTTCTCGTGCAAATCAAATTTTGCTAATTTCAAAAAAAAGTGGCATCTTAAGAGCCAAAATTATGTCACAGATTGGTGCACTTACCTTGTGATTCCTTCCCTCGGTATTCCTACTAGCATCCCTAGTTCCTATGTGGCATCACAAGTTATATCTCCTACCTTACCACCTATAAGAATTCCATTCACTTGTCCTACAAACACATACACTCCATCACCACTTTCACTTCCATCTCATAACACAAGTAATGACCCTCACATAACACAACTTTTCCAAACTGTTTCATCCATTCAACAACAAATTTCCACCATAAACCAAAATCATAATGGCCCACCTACATATTATATCAAAATCAATCCATTTCCCTTAGAGATATTATGAACATCGATGGGCCACAGGTTGTAGAGGTGCCTAGATTTGAGAAATATGGAGGGAAGGGAGATCCTTCTAACCATGTTAATGCCTACACTTCCTTATGTGGTGAGTTTTTCCTTGATTATAAACTGTTGGCAAAGCTCTTTCTGAGATCCTTGAAAGACATCACCTTGGAATGGTTTTCTTCTTTACCAAACAACTCAATTCGTTCATTCAATGAACTTGTGGAGGAATTTGTAAACCATTTCCAAGACCATATGACTCCCAAGATGACCTTGGCCAATTTGATGAGATGCAAGCAAACATAAGAAGAAAAGATAACTAACTTTATCTCATGCTATCAATCACTTTATTCCCAAATCGATGTCAAGATCCCCAACCTACACCTTAAAAATATTTTCATAGAAAACTTGCAAAGTGAGATCCAACACAAGCTTACCATGATGAAATTCCCATCCTTCATGCACTTGTGTACTACCCTCCATGATTATCAAAATTCGGTTAGCAGTTGAGATCCAAAGTCCACTCCTAACTAAATCAAGAGATCCAAGCCCAAACACCAAAACAATCTGCAACCTTTTGGAAAACAAAATAAAGGGTTCCTTCAATTTGACCCCCCTCAAAAAACAACTCAAAATTTCAATAATCAAGTAGTTGCTTTCAAGGCCACAATGAGCTTTAGTTATGGAGATTCGAAAAGAAAATTCACTCTCCTACCCAATACCCTTCGTAATACCATGTCCTAACTTCTAGAACAAAAAATTATTACCTTGCCTCATGTCAAAACACTTGACCCTAATAATCCTTTACCCCTGAGCTTTAGATCAAATGCATATTATCACTATCATCAACAAAATGGACACGACACGGAACATTGCAAGCATCTTAAACATCTTGTGAAAGACCTCATTGATTCCATTCATCTTTCCATTGGAGGTGTTAGTGATCAAGGAAACAAGTTTGTTGCCCCTCCAAACCAAAACTTGTAGATTTTCACCAACCCCATGCCCAAACATAATATTTAATTCATCAAAGCTAGTGAAACTACAAAGAATGATGTGTTGATTATTGATACATACAGTGAAAAAAATTGTTTTGTTCTAAATAATGCTAATAGTGTCAATCCTATTGATGAAATGGTAGGGGCAATAGACTTCATCCCTCGTAAGGGTAAAACTAAGAATCCTCTTGAAATTTCTTTCTCCTCTAAGGATATAACTAAGCATGCACCTAATGATCCTCTTTTCATAGCCGATTTTATCTATGATAAGCCCACTAATGGTATATTAATAGATCATGCCCATGGGGAGAACGTGATCACTGAGGAATTTTTACTTTTGCATGAACTCTATCAAGATGAATATGATAAATTGAAACCATGGATCAAGACACACAATGGTTTTGCTTTCCCTACAATAGGATTGATTACCCTTCCATTGCAAATAGGACCAAAAACATTAGATGTAACATTCTCCATCATACCATAGTCAAATCAATTTCGTGTGAACCTAGGCCACCCATAGCTTTACTCCCTGAAAGTTTCCCCTTCAATTATACATAAATGATTAAAGTTTCCCTTTGAAAACGAAGTATTCACTATTCACTAGAGCAACTTTATCCCTTTTTCATCCAAAGGAAACTTTTCCTTAGATGCCTTTTGGCCCGAGCCCATGGAACCTATAAAACCTCAAGAATAATTTTTTTTCATATATCTTACCAAAAATTCAAAGCAATGAAAATAGCCAAACTATGTCTCTGAAATATATCCCTACCCACCTCTGAACCTCCCATCCTTGATGAAACTATGCTTGAACCTAAACAATAACCAAACAACCAAGACCAACCTTAAACAAAAACGTCACCTACCTCCTATAAGTGGCCAAGAGATAATGAAACCAATCCCATCACACCTCCTAGAATAAAAACAAGTTTACAAATTCAAAGAGAAAGTGATTGAACAACCTCTTGTGGTTCCTTCCATTCATCCCCTTAGGGAAGAAAAAAACCAATGGTTGATTAACCCCCTCCTACACAAATGCAACTTGAAAAAAAAAAAAAACTGGAGGTGCTAGGGAGTGTATGAGTAGATTTCGTGCCCTTGCTCATAAGTTACATGACGAATTAAACAAAAAAATCAAGATCCAAACTTGATTGAAGCAATACATGATGACTCTACCCCTCCCTCGAAACAAGACAACTCAATGAAACATCCACAACAATAATTGAACTCTTTCATGTACATTATCCTTTAACCTCCTATTGTGATCAACTTAGATGATGATGACAAGGTTGCTAAAATAGATGAAGAGGTGCATAATGAATTGAACACATTATTTTCCTCTTCCATGAGCTTAAATGACAAATCTTCTATAAAGAGTATCAAACCTGGTGCTTCTCCTAGTTTGACACTTTCTCTTGTCCCTTTGGCTATTTTCTCGCCTTCGATATACAATGAACATGATTAGGAGGTTGATGACTTGCTCATAGGTTGACTCACATTTTCCTTACTAGTCTCTTGTATTATTTATTTTTCATTTTCGTTTATGTGATTGTATGTTTGTGATGTGATCCCCCATGATGTTATATCTTCTCCCTCTCTTTGTGACATTCCTCTATTTGTATGTTCATTCTTCTCTATGTCATGAATCTTTTTCACTTTTACTCCTTTTTATTTGTCTTGTGTTTTCCTTTTGGCGATGATGCAAGGCATCGAGACATTCATGTCTCTTCCATGTTGACCCAAAAGGGTTTCCTTTTCCTTTTCTCTTTTTCATTTGTCTTGTGTTTTCTTTTTGGGGATGACGCAAGGCATCGAGACACCCTATGTCTTTTCCATGTTGACCCAAAAGGTTTTTTGTGTTCACTCTCTTTGTTTCATTCTTCCAATTCTATGTGTATTTAGGGAATGATGGTAGTTACAAGATCCCTTAAAATATTGTGGAAAGAACATACTAACCCCAAATCCATAGATCCCTTATGTGTTTGGTGTTTTCATTTTGGAGGCAATCCCTCTCTTTTGTTTTTCTCTTGTATAGCATAGCTTTACTTGGAAACATATGACCTGGCATAAGGATTTTTAAATTATCTCTCATGTCCTCTTGTTTGCATTTATCATTTGCTAATTTAAAGTCATTGCTCACATGGTGTTTAGCAATTCCTTTAAAGTGAGGGCATACATTGGCATTATCCTTTTGCATTTTCCTTTTCATGGTTCTTGGTGCAATTCTCTTACTTCATGTGATGCATTTTTCACTTTGTGGATGACATTGGTTATGATGTCCTTCATGAGCGTGATCTCTCTTAGCATATTATATTCCTCTTAGTAGCTTGATACGACACACTACATCCCCTAAGTTGTGAATCTTGCATTCTTTGATTGGTCCTCTCTTGGAGGCATTAGGCACAATGTTCCCTAAGTTAGAGACCTCACATGAACTAAGAAAAAATTTGAATATTTCCTATTTTTTCATTTTTACATTTGTTGTTATATGGCCATCTTTCATAACATAGCTTGCATGCCTGTGGATCCATCTTGTTTGTTCATGAGCTTCACGCATACAAAGTTTGTTTTTCCTCGTGAAGCTCAAAAATCATTTCTTTTTATGTGGCGTCTTATCAGAGTTATCAGAAGGTATAAGTTTGGTACGGTTTGAGTTGGAAGCCCTAACTGAGGCATGGTGTTCCCATATTCACGTGTGTGTGAGTGCATACCATACATGAGTGTATGTGTCTCACCTTTTAAGACTTCTCACCCTACAGACAACCAAGAGTTTCATTCCCTCGGAGTGAGTATGCATTTTCCGAACAAACAACTTAGATTTGATCCACATCATGATGGAAAAATGGTCAAAGCTTGTTCTAATTCTTATTCACCTTTCCTTCTCTTTTCTTTTCTTTAGCAATGTATGATTATGCCTTATCACTTATCTTTGTATCATTCTCATGTGTGTTCCTTTTTGCTTATGTTGATTTTCCTTGGGATCTTGATCATGGAGGCTTGATCACACCTTTTGACCATGGTTGTTTCATCTTATTGGCATTGGTACATTTGAACCCCTCTTGGTGTGTGTTTGTCTACTTTAGGGTGATTTTGAAGCAGGTTCATCTTCTCACTAAAGTGGGGGCTAAATGTAGTGTAGAAAAATGTATCCTTTGACATTTTCACACTTGTTTGGATCCTCCTTGTGTCATGCCCTAAAATTTTATACTAAGGACATGAACATAGCTATTTTTTTTCAAGACATAACGTACTAAACTAACGAGCTTTGACAGAGGAACCCAATATGAATCTAGTAATAAGCCACTAACTGAGTACGACTACCTCAATAATAACAATAATTTTTATAGTAGATAAATAATAATAATAATAATAATAACAACCATTCTTGGTGATTTCAATAAAATGTGAGTTCAAGCTTATAGCCACTCATGTTAATATTATGCCTGACTAATATTATTAATATTATGCCTAACTAATCAGGTATTTCTATTGAGTGTTATTAATATCTTATTAAATGACTACATCATAAGGGAAATATTGTAGGTTTTAATGGTTGTAAAAGTTAGTACAAAAGCCCCCATTTAATGGGGATTTTATCAGTTATAACCTTTAAGTTCTCCCTTAATGTTAGCACTCATTTTATAAATAATACTGATGTTGTTTAATAACTTTTATCATCAAATTAATTTTTTTCTTGATACTATTCTTTACATTGGAGTTAGATCATCAAGCGATTCTAACATTATTCAACGTTACATAGCAAAAATTTATTGCTAATGTAACCCTTAGAAAAACTCAAATTATATTTATGCACCACCCTCACTGCATCATAAATAAAGACCTAGCATCATCATAACATGTTAGAACATAATAATGTTGTTACATTCACCCTAACTATGTCAAGGATGACACTAGCTCAAGATAAGGACATTCAAAAATGACAACTTAATATAAATTTTATTCCAAGGCAATAATGTACTTAGGATCAAGGTCCTTGACATTAATATTAATATTAATGCTTGCGAAATTTGTTATGCATTTATATCAAATTTTTGACATAATGTAACAGATTGCACATTAGGTCAACATTGCACTTTGTATCATTCTTAATTGCTCTAGCATTTGAATATCCATTCAATCTAGTTAATAAAAAAAATATAAACAAATTCTCATAAGATAATTATATAAATATAATTAAATTAATCCTAAAATTACAATTTAAATTCCCCTTAATAAAACATTCTTATAAGAAAATTATATTAAATTTACTAGGATAAATAAATCTTATAAAGAAATTATATATAATAAAATTAATCTTAAAGATAATATAAATATAAGAAAATCTTAAAAGTGGAGCACGTGTATTTAAATTAAATTCAAGATATGAATTAAAGATGTTTTAAATCTAAAAAAGTAATATTTAAATTGTGGATTTTTTTTCTTTAAATTAAAAATAAATAAAAATCATAATATGTGCCCTTTAGTGATTTTTTATTAATCCAACACTTAGCCTACTATCCGAAAGCCCCATTTTTGTTTCTTTACATTTAAGATACTATGTTTACCTCTCCCCACTCTTAAAAACTATATCTACGTGGCCCCACTTATTTTTGCCTTTAATTTATTTAAATGAATGCACTCTTTTTAAAAAGTCATACGTGGGTCCCTTTTATTTATTTCAGCCTTAACGTATAAGAATGATCTTATAGATTGCAGACAAAATTTCATTCATTTATTTATTCAATGCAAACTATGATTATTGTAAGGATCTTTGCCCCAAACTTCATTTTAATAACCATACTCTTAAAAAAACTGTTGGCCAAAAAATTACATTTTTAATAAACATACACTAAGCCCTTATCGAAACCTTATTTTTAGGTTGCTGCGCGCGAATTTAGAGAAGTGAAAAGTGGATACCAGCGAGAAAGAGTTTGGAAGAACGGAAACCAATAGCGGTGGAAAGGCAGAAGAGAACGGCGAGGACCAGCCAAGCACGAAAGAAGTAAGATGGATGGCAGAGATTCGTCAAAAATGGCCAGGAAAAGATGAACGGTTGAGACACGTTTAAGATGGTAAAGGGATGATGAACGGCTGGGATTCGTTTAATCGTCGAGCATTGATACGGATGCAAGATAGCCGTCGATATGCTTTTACATATTGCCTCGATTATAGAGGAACGTAGAATGCCCTAACTACATGCTCATTTTGCAACCCTAATTTTTTTGTTTTTGCTTGTGTTAACAGGTAACAGAGAGAGAATGAAGGAATGCAAAATCTGTGAAATCTTGATTAAATCGTTTAAGGCTTTCTCCTTGTTTTTTGTTAATTTTTCCCCGTTATTTATAGTGTTGGGTCTGCGAGGGCGGCCAACTCTAAGTGCTACACAAGGTAAAGGATTTGTAATGTTAAAACCTAAATCTGTTCATTTGAAGGATCTGGCCGCGATTCTCTTTTAATAAACATACTCTAAAACCCTCGTTGGATCCTTATCTCCAGTTGCAGCGTGCCAATATGGAGATGTGAAGGGTTTCTGCCAGCGTAAAGAGTTAGTCAGCTTGTGCAAGGCTCACACAGCGCCAGCCAATATTGGGGTCGACCTGCACAGATTTTTTTTTTTATACTTTTCCTTTTTATTAAAAGCAAAAAAAAATCTTCTTTAAAATTAATTATTATTATTATTATTTTTTATATAGGATTTTAGTTCAGATAGGTATTATATTATATGAAAGTTTTCTGGATTGTGTAGCTATTTTTTATCATCAACGTTTCCAATCACACTACCGGATCCATCATCAGGATGAAAGAGCGCTGAAGGAGAGAATGAATTGTTGCAAACCAAGATTAGCTAAAAATAGAAAGGAGGAAGGTGGCACGTGGTTCAAGGATAAGGATGACTAGAGTTGAAGGAGATAATGAATTGTTGCAAACCAAGATTAGCTAAAAAGAGAGACGAGGAAGGTGGCACGTGGTTCAAGGATAAGGATGACTAGGAGAGAGAAAAGGAACAAAAGAAGAAAAAAAAAGACCAAGGATAAAAAGAAGAAAGAAAATTTTAGATTCTAACTAAAAGGTCAAAGGGTAAAGAGAGAGATGCAAAAGACAAGAAAGGATAAAACAAAAACACTAATAAGAAAGTGTTAAAAAATAAAGAAAATTAAAAATCAATTAATTATGAATAATCAATAAAGTTAATGCTATAGATTAAAAGTTCTAAGGATTAATGTTATGAGATTAATGTTAATGATTATTATTAGGAGAAGTAAAAAAGAAAAATAAAACTAAAACTATAAATAAGCAACAAATTTATAAAACTAAAAACTATAAATTAAAATCTTAATAAAAGAGAGCAACAAACATTAAAATCTATAATTATAATTATAATGTATAAATATGAAGAAGAATTTATAATCTAAAATTTATCTTATAATCTATTTAACCTTCTTATAAGATTTTAACCTTAATCTATTTTTTCATATTTATAATCTTAACCTTCTTATAATCTATTTTAACCTTCTTATAATCTTATAAAATTAGTCTTATATTTTTAGATTATAATGTTAAGATTATAAAATTAGATTATCAGAAGATTAATAAGATTAATCTTATAATCTTGTTAATACCTTATAAGAACTAAACCATAAAAACTAAGATTAAAATTATAATAATCTTCTAATCTTGTAATCACTAATCTAAAATAAAATCAAATCTATAATTATACTAAATAAGCCACGAATTTAAAAAACAATAATCTATAAATTAAAATCTTAATAAAAAAGAGCAACCACAATAAAATCTAAAAATATTAATAAGATTAATCTTATAATCTTATTAATACCTTATAAGAATTAAAACAACAACAAACCAAACATGGAGAAAACAAGTAAAAAAGAAACCATACTAAATTGATTAAATAATTAATTATAGTTAATTATAATAAAGAACAAAGAAAAAGAGAGGAAGGAACAAGTAAAAGATTAAAGAGAGAGGACCAAAATAAAAACAAAAATTTAAAAGGAAAGAAAGAGAAACAAAGCATAATCAAAAGAAGGGGAGATCCAACTAAAAACCAAAGAATAGAAAACCAAGAAACAAGACAAGAGAGGCAAAAGAGGAAAGAGGACAGAGAGAAAGAGCTTAAACAACAAAAACACGAAAACACCTAAAGAAACGACTAGAGGACGAGAGAAACACAAGGAAACAAGATGAAGGACAACAAAAGATGGGCACAGGAAAGATGCGGAGGGGGGAGGAATCAAGAGGGCAAGGGATGGTAGTTTCTACATTCCTTTCGTTCATGCCTAGAAGAGTAGTGAGCTTCTGTAACAGATCAATGATTGAATCATTGTAAGCAAAGCAAAAAGGTAACATTAAAACTAACAAATCTTATTTTCTTTTGTTTTCAAATCTGATGTGGGTTTACATAGATAGCCAAATGAAAAAGGGAGAGTGATAAAAAGAAACATATCAACCTTGCAATTTCTTTCCCCCTTCATACTTTGTAGATTCTATCATGCATTTATTTTATTTTATGGAAATAATGAGATTTAACTTACAAAGGTCTTCACAACTTACATAATGCTGAGACAAATTACAGGTGTGCATACATTAACTACAATAATGAATGCACCAACAACTGCAACTTACGCCTTTTCTAGGAGATAAAACCCTTTATCTAAATGAATACCCAAAACTTCCCTTTTCCAATATAGGATTTAAATTTTCTATTACATTTAAAATAATGCAAGAAATGTACATAGATGCAACCCTTCCTATAGGTATTTACACAATTCTCTAATACCCATTTTGTAATAACAACCTTTACAATTTTTGAAGTGCAACAGTGAGGAGATAACCCAACAAGAGAGAACCCAGCAACAACCTGCATATTTGCCAATGAATAGACAAATGGGAAGAAACACACATTCTATCCACCCTATCATATGGGTCATCAAGCCATGGAGAATCTCACCAACCCCCGAGCCAAGAGGCTCAGCTAGGACCCAGTGACATTCAAACACTTTCCTTTTAACATAAAATTTTTCAACTCAAGGGCTAGACAACAGAGATAGGGGAAGACCCAACACAACACAGTCAAAATAGAGAAATTCTACATGCACATCAATTGACCCAGAAGACACAAATTTAACACAAACATCTCTTCAAACCTCACAAAATGAACACAATGGGGTTTACAATAGTTGAAATATTGAGCACAACTACTTACCTCTTCCTTGGGCAAGGCAGCCATGGGAGTATTGCAATCCAAAGACTAATTTTTTTCTTCTTTTCTTTTCTTTCAGCAACACCCCCTTTCCAAAATATGCCCAAAAGGACCCCCAAGCTACATTTAAACCTCTTCTTCATGTACCCTAACCTAGATACTTGATTTGGGGGTTCAAAAACAACCTAAAGGTATTAATTTTCACTTTTATAATGCTTGAAACTTGGGTTAACAGGTTCCCTATGGGTTTCCCACTCTTACCCTCCATTTTATGACTCTCCAATGTAATTCTCACAAGATATTTTTTTGATGTATGACTCACATACATAATTACATTTAACTTGGGGTTGGCACATCAAAATAAGCACACTAATTTCTGACATGAAGTAAACTAATCGGGGTCTTGATTGAACCTCTCGTTCCACCCATTGGCCATTTACACACTTTTTCAATTGTCAATACTCCATGAAATGAATAATTAAATTGATAATATACAGATATACATATTATATGTATTGAAAATTAGTTTTTCGACTTGAAAATAATTAATTTTACATACCTCATCCATGCTTAGTTGACACCATTTGAATGTTTGAGTAACTTGACCTTGAAACTTAAAATTCACCATCCTTATCTTTCATCATTAATATTTCTATGATTTTGATGTCTAGAAATAAATGCAACAAAACTATTTCAAATCAACTAACTTCATATCCTAACAATCATATTCACATAACATTTTAACATCAAAAATAAGTCCAACTTACTCATTTACCTCAAGCGAACACCATGAATGGCTACCCCTTTTTCTTGATCTGAATCAAGAGGTTATATCATACTCACCTCACCTTCACAATAATTGTTAGTCCAAATCCCAATTTTCCATCCACGAGAATACATAGTCGTATGGGTCATGATGAACAATTTTCACACAAACAACTATTGATATCATTCGTATACTATGATGAACATTAATTGTCTAAAATTCTATGAAAAAAAAGGCTACATATTTTGATTCTATTTCATTTTATGAACAAGTTAGCACAAAAAAAATTCAATTTAAATCAACTATTCAACCTGAAAATGAAATCATTAATTAAATAACGAGTTGAAAACAATGCATTGGGGTCAGACCTTACACCTTGTGGATTTTGGTTTAATGTTGCCTTGATTTAGTGTTGTAATGTGGATAACACATTCACAAATTAGGTTTTGGGCCCTTGTGAACTAATGGAATTTAATAGTGCCTTGTTAAAGTTTTGTGAAGTGTTGTAGCTCACTTTCACACTTTTATAGGGTTTTATCAAATAACTAAGGATGATAAATATAATCTTCAAAATCATCCTTAATCTTGCCTTGTTTGGAGTTTTGTAACACACTTTCACATTTCTATATGCTTGTCATTAATAATTGGGATTTCTTATGCTTTAATTGGCCATATTTTGCATCCACAAGCCTCATTTATTGCATATTTTTTTAGGATAATCCTGACACCAATCATAATCTAGGTGTTTCTAGCTTCTATGGCCAAGATTTAGGGATCTGGGACTCATTCGCCACCTTGGGGGAATGGGTCCCATCTAGATCTTTTGGTCCTGAAACAAGTTTTACACCTTTCTAAGCACTTTTTAAAGTATTCTAAAAAATTAGGCCTTGGTGGAGTCATTCACCACCTTGTACGAATGAGTCTCGTGTGGTCCAAATCCATATTTAATTCAAAATTCTAGCAAGATTTTATTCTCCTAGATTTGATGTCGGCTTTTAGTGTTGCAATTTTGGGAATTCTTGCATAATTGACTATAAATAAAAGGTTCTTTCAATCATTTTAACCTAAGACTTTTGTGAGAGCATTCCTAATAGAAAATTGAGTTCACAAGAGCATTCAAAGGCATTCAAGGGTAGATTATCAAGTATTTTAGAGCAACATTCAACTGCCAATAATCATGTCAAAGATTTCATTCTTCATGTTTGTTATTGTATTATATTCTCTTTTTGAAGTCTAAACTTGGTGGAGAACCCCTCATTAGATCCCATTCGTCCCTTAGGATAGTCCTTTTGCAATATTTCAATATCCTTTGTATTGAAATATCAAGGGTTTGTTCTTGAGTGCATAGTGTGAAGATTGAAGGTCTTTCCATTTAGGTCCAAAACCCTAAAAGTGAGAGGAACATAATTTTCTTCTTTTCAATAATAAATTGTAAATCATAATTTAATGTTTCTGGCTATGTGCCAGATTTAGGGATCTAGGACCCATACGACCATCTAGGTGTATAGGTCATCTCTAAGTCTCGAGCCCTAATTTCAAATCTCACATTGAACATAACACTTCTTGAAGTATGTGTTTCAGGTTTAAGTCTCTAGGACTAATATGCCCAACCTAGTGTATGAGTCCCACTTCAACATAGAACCTATTTTAATTCAAATTCTTGGTTGGGTTTTATTACCCTTAGATTCAATTTCCAAATCATGGCTTGTAGTGTTGTAATTTCAAGAAATTAAGCATAAACAAGTATAAATACAAGGTCAATTCATTTTGTTTCATCTAAGATTTTCAAGAGAGCATTACTAAGGAAATTTTATGAGATTAAGAGCACTCAAGAGAAAATCACCAATCATTTGGAGCTACATTCAAGATTCAAGAATCATGTCAAATCTCTATTAATCATGTGCATTTCTAAGCTAACACTTTTGATGTAGGTTTCATGGTTCAAGAAAGCATTCAAGAAAAAATTTGAAGTACTCAATCAAGATTCAAGATCCACATCCATTGAAGCCATTTCACAAAATTTTTCAACCTTCATTTCAAGGGTTTAGTGAGTTGCAACATTGTATTTGTTCATTCACCATTCCTTCATGATTTTCTATTTCATTTGAAGTTTTAATTACTAAAATGGGGTTTAATCAAGGAAAACCCCCATTCCTTAACAAAATATCAATTTTCTCTCTTCATGTGTGTTTGTATATCTAGGTAAATTGAAGCTTGAATATCCTTTGAGGGAAAGTTACAAAAAATTTCAAAGTTGTCATCTTCACAAAAAATCACCTATAGATAAGAATTCAAACTTTCAGACCTAAATATTGGATAGGAAGGAAGCTACATAAGATCACTAGAGGCTACAAAAGTATCATTCAAACCTCGGTAATGTGAATCATATGTCCAACTTGACATATTAGTCCTAGCATACCCCTTTTTTCCATCTTTCTGTAAATCCTGATAGTCGACAAAAGAATTCCAGATTTTTCCTCGAAAACCCTAGAGTAGGACTAAATCACCCAACCTAGCATATTAGTCTCAGTGAAATTTGAGACAATAATTTCAAGTGTTTACGAAACTTCTTTTGGCCTCTCCACTCCTCTAGGTACTTTTCTATTTCATTATGTTTTCAATCTGATTTCATGTTCTCAACTTTCTAGGGTTTATGCAAAAGTGTTTTAATTTCTCCTTTGAAGCTTCATTTAATGGTGAACCCCCATCTAATTACATTAGGAATCCCCTAACCATGCATCAATCAAGTCACTTGGTTGAGGGATCTAGGTTTTCTAATGAACTAAAGTGTGAAATAGGTCCAATTCCATCTCCCAAAAGGTGGAACCCTATCCTATTTCCCTTTTATTCAAATAAAAAAGGGGATTATGATGGACCTATTTTCATCTATTTCCTTATGAAATGATAGTCACACAATGAATTGATTATCAACCCTTACGTGAATCAAGTCAAAGTGAAAATATTCAAATTTCCTTATGACTGAAGGATGGTGGTCAAGGTCATACAAAACTTTGGGGAGAAAAACTAAAAATCAAAAATCAAAACCAAAATGTAATCTAACACTTGAAACAATAATATTAAACTCGATATTTGTAGAACCAAATAATAGAATGTAGATCAAAGAAGGGTGATAAATTGTGTACCAATCACCAAAAGATCTTTAAAAAAGCTTATCTAAGACTCATTCGCCCATGGGCGAATGGGTCCAAGTTTAGGGGTTGCAACAATATTTTGAGAGCCTCTGGTATAGATCTAAAGATTCAAATTTATCTAAGTTTCAATGCAAGAATGTTAGAAATTCAATCTGTAGGTGAGATACCATGATTTGACAATAATTTCAACAACTTTTGTAAATTTGACAACTTTTTGAATCTTGCACTTCAAAAGTTCTTCAAGTCATCTTCAACCTAAATCTGCAATCACACACACAAGAGAGAATTGTTTTTGTTTCTAACTTAATGGGTGTTTTCCTTGGTCAAACCTAACTTTGGTGTTTTCATTAAGATAGAGTGAAGAATGACAAAATCTATGTTACCACTCAACAAACCCTTGCATGAAATGTTGATAATAGATATCTTAGGAGGCTTACAACTTGCATGATATGGCTGAATTAGATGTGGATCGTGACACTTGAATCTTGCTTGAAATGATACTTTGAATGCTTGAATTGATCATGAAACCTACATCATAATGTTAGCTCAAAAAATATGCATGATTCAAGAAGGATTTGATATGATGAATGGATCTTGAATGATGCAATAAATATCTAATATATCTGCTCTTAAATGCCTTTAACTACTCTTGAAATTCTCTTATAAATCTTGAAAAATGTTAGCTTTAAAACTCTAGGTGAAACTTAGAAAATAACCTTGTATTTATAGGTATGTATCCTTAAATTCCTAAAATTCAAATATCACAAGATGAAATTGAATTATGGATTTGAAAACATTAAAATACAGCCAAAAACATAATTTAAATTTAGGTTCTAAGGTCTAGGGAGGATGTGAATGGGTCCTAGGTCTATAAACCTAGAACACACATTGCTCAATGTAAAGTGTTATTTTTAGGCATTAAAATTACTATCAAGTTTCCCCTTTATAAAATGTAATTAATTAGGCTTGTAAATGAATTAAAGGGCTAATTAAGGCCTCATTAAGCTCAAATTATTTAAGAGATCCCTAATATGTGTGTAAATGTAATAGGGTACATTTAACAACACTAAATTAAGGCATTATTAAGTTCAATTTAAATAGGAGGGCCAAAAAAAGTGAGAAAATGTAAAGGGTTACATTTTTGTACACTACATTTAGCCCCCACTTTAGTGAGAGGTTGGCCTTGCGTCAAAATAACACTAAATTAGACAATCAAGAGAGGTATAATTATACAATTGTTGAAAGGATAGGATGAAAAAGATCAAGGAAGGTGAACAAACCTGCAAGATCTAAGATCTCATGGAGAAACCAACAAAGGAAAATGGAGAAACATGCCTATGTTAAACATATATCTATGTAGAAATGACAAGATACTCAATCACACAATACCAAATACTTAAAGAAAGAGAAAAAGGAAAAGGAAAAGAAAAAAATAGAGGATCAAGCCTCAACTTTCCAACGTGATGTAGAACACATCTCAAATATTTGTCTAAAAACATTTACAAGTGGAACTCGTTGTCCACTATGCAAACCATGATGCATGCTCATACAAGCTAGTGAAATCTTTTGTATACTAGGTGAGTGCTCAAGGGTGGAAAATGAGAGAATCTTATTATGCTGTCATATCAAACCAAATTTATAATACCTCTGATAACTTTAATAAGGCACCAAATAATATGAACTTCAAGCTTCATAAGTCTTAGCAAGTTGTATTATGCTAAGAACTTGTGAAAAAAAAGGCACCAAAGGCAAGCAAACTGTGTTATGCTTGGTGGCCATGAAAAAGGTTATAACTTTGAGCTTCACTAGGTTAGCAAGCTATGTTATGCTAAACACATAAACATAACACAAAATAAGATAAGACATTTTCAAAGGGATTTTTCTTTGTTCGTGTAAGGCCTTCTCTTAAGGAACATCGTCCCTAATCTCTCCAAGAGAGGACAAGTCTAAGATAAAATATTCACAACTTAGGAAATGCGACAAGTAGCATTATCGTTAAGAGGAAATTTTTATTGCAAGAAAGGTCACACTCTTGGAGGACATAAAAAATAATGACACCACCAAGAAGAAGAAACATCACAATAAGTAAGAAGACTACACAATGAAACATAGGAAATAGTCTAAAATCTCCACTTTACAGAAATTACCCCAATGTATGCCCCAAATTTAAAGAAATTGCTAACACCACGCTATGATAAATTAATTTAAAGTATACAATTATGTTAAATGCTAATAATAAAGAGGACATAAGATCTTATTTGGAAAGACCTATGCTAAGTCATATCTTTCCAAATGAAGCTGCTTCATGAAAAGGTGTTTCCACCAAATTGAAATTCCAAAATCACACATAAGGGATGCATGGATTCAGAGTCAGTGTATGTCTTTGCTACAGTGATATTAGAGAGCTCGAAAATTTCATCATTCCCCAAATAACTCATGGAACATGAAGAATGACACATAGAGAGCAATAATAAAGAAAAATCCTTTTAGGTCAACATGGAAGAGATCTAAATGTCTCAATTCCTTATGCCATTCTTGAAAGGAAAACACATGACAAAAGAAAAGATAAATGGTATACGACATACATAAGAGTGAAAATAAAAATGGAGGAATGAACATGAAGAAAAATCAAATAGAATAGTATGTGGGATCACATTATGCACATGAAATCACAATAAGAGCATGCAAAAGAAAATAAAGACAAGACTAGTAAGGCACATGTGTGTCAACCTATAGTAGGTCATCCACATCCAAATCTTGTTCATCATATGCGAAAGGTGAATAACTAGCCAAAGGGACAATTTTCAGCACTAAACAAGGATAAGGCTATCTAACTCCTTGCCCCCACTAAGTGCAAGACAAGGATGAGCTGAGATACACACTGAGAATTAGCTCCTTGTGTGGTGGCTAAATTCTGCAACATGTTAGTATATCATGTAAATCAAACTAACATGGCAAAATCCAACAAACCTTATGAAATATTGCTCCATACTAGATATGCTAAATTAAGACATTTAAACAACTAGAAATACCAAATGAAATGATTTTAAAGCACAAATAACATGAAGCAAATCTATCCCATATTGGATTGGTGCAACTTAGTGTTGTAGGAAGTTGCCCTTTCCCAATCCTTGATAAGCTTAGTGAGATAGACAATGAGATGCTTGAACTCAAGTTGCCTATAGTGTAGATGCTTGGATATGTGGCTATTGTGTTGTTTGAAGGAGAGAAGCCTTCAACTTATAGTTGAGCTTGGAGAGAGGAGAGGCCAAATTGATGAATGTGGGATCATTCATGGGCCAATGACAATATGCCACTTGTCAAGGTGTGAGAGGGTGAGGAATGTGCAAGTTTTGGCAAATGTGCCAATTTCAAATTTGAATTTGAATGACTTGACATGTTTTGGGGGGATGAAAGGTGCAATAAATGCCATGTTTGACTTGTGCAAATAGCATTTAAAACCTTGTTGGAAGGGACAAGTCCCTTTTGGGGGGAAGATTCAAATTGGAAGAATATTCCATTTTGATGCCATTTTGAATGTAATTAGAGGAAATAATAAATCAAATAAATGATTTATTGGTGCAAGTGGGTGGGTTAGTTAGGAGTTTGGATTTGACTCTAGTTGAGTCAAAAGCTAGAGAATGATAATCATGATTAGAAGTTAATTAATGTAGATTAATTAACTTGGATGATATTAGGAGGTGACATTTGATAAATCAAATGAGAAGAACTTTAAGGATTTGATTAAATAATTTTTATTTATTTAATGAACCTTAGTAAATCAATCAATAAATTGCTTTAATTGATTAATAGCAGAATTTGATGTTAGTTAGAGCGAGATATATGATGTCAGTTTTGCATGTCTACATTTTGCCCCTCTTTGAAGAAATGTACTTGTTGCACTGATTCAAAGAATGATTCTGCCGATATCGAAATTAAAAATTTCTGCTTCTTTTTTTTTTTCGGATGCCCCAGTGAAAATAAGTACGTTAGTACATTTCCCCCTCGAGATATCGAGCGAAAAGATTCAATTTGAGGTGGATCTCGCGACAAAGAGGTTCAAAATGGATGTATGGATTGTGAGACTATATGATCATATGATAATGATGATGAAAATGAGATGTTCGGAAGATGCTTAGAATAACAAATCTATATTATTTTAAGCATGTTAAATGATTATGCGATGCATGTGAGATGGATGAGATGGATGATGTTGTCCTATAATGATATGACGTGATTATGCAAGATGAGAGGATGAATGCAGCATGGATGCAGGATGGATGCATTGTTAGCGTGAAAGAAGGTAGAAGAATGAGAGGGATGAACCCTTGAATCCAAGAAGATGCAGAATTTCAACAAGCCAACTTTATTAGAGATGATGATGAAAGATGATGATGTATTGCTTATCCAGGAATGGGAGATAAAGAGCGTAACTTTCTTTATGTTTGATAACACACATAGGTGCGATGCATCAAGGTATTAAGAACCAGGATGGCGTTGCGCCTAGTGTGATGGACTCTGACTTGGCAATCAGATAGGAGTGATCTTGTTCACACTTGACATACGAAAACCTTGCTAGGACGGACCCAACAAAGAAAGTATTTGCCAAGTTATTTTACAAGAACATCCAACAAGCACAACAGATAAAAAGATAATGATCATTGCCCCATTCCTTTCTCTCTAAACTTGTTTTCTTTAGGCATCATTGAGAGGTCCTTGGAATGAGCGCAAAATAAGATAAGTCTAAAAGACCAAAATAAAGTAAACAAACAAGCTAATGTTCTTCATATCGCTAGCCAAGATTAAACTACTGTGAGAGTTACCTAATGCTTATGTCCATCGCAGGAAAGCTTCATCCTAGGACATGTAGTGATCAGGGTTTTGGTGAGACTGATTGCGTGATAAGCTATTGATACTCTGAGTTGACCAACTTGCTGACTTACTAACTTAGACTTGAGACTTTGACGATTAGGGAGTTCACTTTGGAACTTGCTAAACTTGCTTCTGACTAACTCACCAAAGGGTGAAAGCGACGATGATTTATTATGAGTGATGACAATCACAGGTGAAAGCGAGATGAAATGGATGCACCATTTTGGTTTTTTCAAATGTTTTGAGGCTGTTTTTGGAATTTTGAGATGTTTTACAAATATTTTTGGTATTTTCAAGATTTTATGAATGTTTTTGGATTTTGTGTCAATTGACCTGACTGCGGATGAGATAGATGAGCAAACGAATTGCCATTTTATTGCGACGGACACCTAACTAGATGGGCAAACGGATTGCTTAATGCGACGGACGCATAAATGAATGGGCAAACGGATTGCCAATGCGACGGACGCATAAATAGATGGGCAAACGGATTGCCAATGCGACGGACGCATAAAGGACTAACCTAATTGTAAAAAAGATAAGCAAATGAATGCCAATGCGACGGATGCCTAACTAGATGGGCAAACGGATTGCTTAATGCGACGGACGCATAAATGAATGGGCAAACGGATTGCCAATGTGACGGACACATAAATAGATGGGCAAACGGATTGCCAATGCGACGGACGCATAAAGGACTGACCTAACTGTAAAAAAGATAAGCAAATGAATGCCAATGCGACAGACGCCTAACTAGATGGGCAAACAGATGCCAATGCGATGGATGCAAACTATCTCGGGGGATGATCAAAGATCAACCTTGCCTACATTCAAGCTCAGAGATGACGTAGTTCGACAAGGTGACTCTATTTTTGATTTTTTGGATTTTTGACATGTTTTTGCATTTTTGAAAGATTTGGATGTTTTTGGATTTTCTGATGAATTTTCTAGATGTTTTTGAAATTTTTGATGGATTTTTTGAATGTTTTTGGATTTTTCGCATGATTTTGACAATTTGGATATGGATATGTGATGATATCAGTACTCTATTTTGAGATTTTATTGAAAACCAAGCTTAATGTTGATCAATCAGATTGATGGATTGATAGTTTGACTAAGTGTGTTAAGTCAAACAAAAGTGATAATGCACTTGTAAATTCCAGGAAGTTGTGTTATCCCAGAGTAAACTCGTACAAAAAGGATAATTTGGCTAGGTGTGTTAAGCCAAATAAAGTGATTATGGATTTGATAATTTGGCTAAGTGTGTTAAGCCAAACAAAGTGATGATAATGAACTTGTAAACCCAAGGAAGTTGTGTTATCCTAGAGTAAACTCGTGCACAAGATGATAGTTGGACTAAGTGTGTTAAGTCAAACAAGATGATGATTGATTGGATTCGATTAATCAAGATGAAGCTTGATTTGGAACAAAATAGCTTTGATGATTTGATGTGACGCTGATGTGCGCACTAGATGCGACTGATATGAATTGGTTGGATTGATACTCGACGAAAGGTAGAGCATGATAAGGAATGTATTCTTGTCAAAATATGCCATGGGCTAGTGATTTGGATTTTGGATCACCAGTACTTCGACTAATTTGATTTTATGTTTGCCAATGTTTGGATCACTTCATAAGCGAGAAGATATAGATCAAGATTTATTCTCGAAGCAAGATGTAAATATCTGCCCCCAGTGTCTAGCAATGTTTGGAATGCCATGGGTGGATTCTTGGATAGATGGATGGGTATGGTAAACATGCAAAGGATGCAAAGGATTATCTTGTGACAAGATAAGGTGTTCGAACAGAGGAACGCTCATTCGGATAATGCTTCAAGGCTCATATAGCGTTGGGTAGGATGGGATCAATGAAAATGACCCATGTCAAGATTTTTACCATAAGCAAGCGTAAAGTGTGCACCAAAATTTTCCAAGATCAAGATAACTTGGAGTATGGATGCAAATGGAAAATGGATTGGATAAACGGTTCATGGATGAACGGATGATATGGATGGAATGTTGGCTTCTTTATGGATGCGATAAGATGCTTTCTCCTAAACTGGCACACGTAGATGCTCGATTCTACACATGATGCCTGTTTGCCAGGTTTTCATCATGGTACCTGTCCAAAGTGCCACCGAAGCGGTTTTCACTAGAGGAATATTTTTTTCTTTACTGTTTTCAATCCTTTTTCTGATTTTTTTGTATTTTTTGTATTTTTTTGTTGTTGCCAAGACGCCTGTTTGCCAGGTTTTCATCAAGGTGACCATTTTTTCAGGACATTTTTTCTATTTTTTTTTGTATTTTCTGAGAGATTTTAAGCTGATGTTGAACCACCTAGTGGTGTTGATGTTGAGCTTCTTTCATAATGTGCCATCGATATCCTTCTTGTAGAAGTTGTCTTGCCAAGATATGTGCACTTGAATGCAACTTTTGAGAAATTTGTTCTGCTTTACTGATACTGGAGTTAACTCTGTCTTTGTGTGCACATCGTGATAGAGTGCCTTCTGAATCCTTATGATGAAGGGTCGTTGCCAACACATGGTCAATGTGTGAATCGGATATCATGCGTGGAGGCGTGGATGGAGTGTGTTTAGGGGTAAAAGATGGATTGGTCGACAGTTTGGAACCTTTGACTCTCCAAACTTGGGAAGATGAGCAGTAATGGGTGGATATGGAAGTGTGCATGGAATTAGGACCAACTGCTTGATACACTTTGTATGTTGCTTGAGAAGCTTTATTTTGCTTTAGTCGACGTCTTTGATGGATACTTGCCCCATAGTTTCTTTGACTGATGGAGTTTGATAGGGATAATTTTTCTTTGTATTTTTTGGTATCCATATGTACTTGATTTGTCCAATATGCTTCTTAGCTTCTTTTTCTTTGATAACGTTCTTCATGCTTCGATTCCAGTCTTTCTTTTGATGTTGGTCCCAATTCATGGATGGGGTGATGGGTGGATGGAGATTCATGGTGTGGTGGGTTGTAGTATTGACATTGGTTTCATCATAAGGATTCTTCGTGCTCCCTATGTTGATGTTTGCTCGAGACGAAGTTGCCCCCAGTATGGTGATATTATTACTGATATGTTGAGATTCCTTGATTGTTGAGTAACCAAGGCCTTGATGCTTAGGATTGCCAAAAATTTGCACTGGTTCTAGGATACCCTGTTCATGTAGGCCCAATCCTCTGCCTTGATAATTCATCTGTTGAAACATTTTATTTGCCATAGGATATGATTTACCTTGGAAACAAGGTGCTAATCCTTCTCTGCTCTGTGGCAGATGTTCAAAAGTGTCAGCTTCTTTATTGATGAGATAGATTGCTCTAAGAAAGGTGAGTGATCCAACTTTATAAGTGATAGGATCCTCCACATGTGGGATAAATTCCTGATTGATCTCTTTGGCTTGATCTTGTAGTGCTTCTTCTAGAGGTATTGATGATTCACTGTCATTGTAAAAGTCTTCCTCATGATTTATTCTTGATATGCTTTCACATGATTTTTCTGATTCACAACTTTTTTAGAAACCTTCTTCATGACCCATTTCTGATATGTCTCTGCATTTGTCTACATCTTGATCATGTGTACAAATGTTAAGAGTAGGAGACTCTTGTTCGTTGGTAATGATTTGAAGAGTATGAGACTCTTGTTTTTGAAGATCATCCACGTGTCCATCCAAAGAAAGCATCTCATGGGTAGATGGAGGAGTATGTCCTATGCGGATATGGTCATCATTTGCAACATCTTGTATAGATAGGAGAGTGTCCATTATATCATTGTAGTATCTCGGAGATACAAATTCTTGATTTTGACTAATTCTGGAATTGCTTTCGCCACGCTTTTGATCAAGTTCTTGACATGGGTCGATTTCAAAGGATGGACTTCTTTCTTGGATATCTTCATTAGGAAGTGGCTCAATATTCTCTTGAACTTTGAGAGGATTTGGATCAAATGTTGAGATAGGGATTCCTTCAATATCTTTAACCATGAGGTCAAAGGATGTCAATATGTTGTTGGAAGGGCCATTACTAGACCTTGATGGAAGATTTTGATCATGCTTTGGAATAAGTTCTTGAAATATGTCCTCTGACTCGTTAGGTGATGTAGAGACATTGTCAACATGATCAGTGGTGGATGGATCTTGGTTTATGTCAATGGGATCAAATAATGTTAACACATCTTGAAATAGATTGCTAAAAAGTGGCTCTTGATGAACGATGATTTGATCAATGGATGGGGTAGACATATCTTCAATATGCTCATTGATGGATTGATTTTGATCATTGTTTTCAACAATTTTGGTGGAGGGATTGTCAATGTTCTCAAACATAGGATCAAATGATGTTAATGTTTCTTGGATTGGATCATTGTTGGTCCTCGTTGGTGAGTTTTGATCGTGATTGAAAAGTGACTCTTGGTGTGTGATGATTTGATCATTGAATGAGATGGGAACATCTTCAATGTGTTCATTGATGGATAGATCTCGATCATTGTTTTCAACAATTGGGGTGGGAATCTTTTGTAAGCTTTGTTGAGCGGGTAAGGCCTGCGTTTGCTGCTGAGCCAACAATGCTTGTTGTTCATCATCTTTTTTTTGTGCCAAAAATGCTTTTTGTTGGGCTCTTTGTTGTGCTACTTCTTCTTGGATTGATTGCAATAGTGCGTAGAATTCTGCTTGCGCTTGCGCTTGTTGGGCTACTTGAGCCGCTTGTGCTTGTTGAGCAACCCGCTGTGTAGCTTGTTGGGCTTGGAGTGCCTTTTTGCGGGAAGCTTCTTGCAACATGATGGAGAATGAATTGGTCGTGCTGTGCTTTGGCGGCGGTGGTGGTGGTGGTGGAATCAGAATGGTGTTGATTGTTGGGATTGCTTGGATGGTTTCCATCTGTTTTTGTGATGTCGATAGAAAAATTGGATGATTTGGTATGATGTTTTGATTTGGCATGATAGATTGAAATTGAACATTGTTGTGGTTGGGAATCATATTGCTTGGATTTAGGTAACTTTGATTTTGCATGGTGTTACCTTGACTTGAATCAATACCTAGAGTCGTCAACATATTGCTAGGATTTTGAACAACATTAGGGGGATTTGCAAACATGTCGACCCCAAAGTTTACCAAGTGTGGATTTGAGATGGTCATGTTTGGTAAAGTTGCACTTGGTATGTGTGGATTTGGTGGGATAATGTTGTTTGGAAAACTCATGCATTGAGCATTTGGTTGATAGATTTGCAGATTTGGACTTGGATTTGAATCTATCATTGGGAAAGGTGTTCCAAACTTTGGATCAGGCATACTCACATTCGTTGTACAATTGATGTTTGTATGAGATAATGCTCCCATGTGTGCATTGTACAAGCTTTGGAAATCAAATGGTATTGCAAGGCTTGGATAGTTTGGTTGAATCGAATTGCTCATGATGGATGGATCAAGTTTATATTCCATGTCCCTCTTGTGTTGAGATCGAGTTTGAACCATAAAATGAAGATCAATTTTCAAGAATGTAAGAGATGAACCTCTAATCCTTTAGATCGGTCTAAACCTTAGGTTCAAAGAAGCGAAGAACTAGGATAATTGAAGGATCAAAGCGATGATGAGGATGAGACAAACGAAAGATGAGTGATATGGATGAATGGAACTCTTAAAGAAACTTTAAAGGAAATGATAAACCTTTTAGGACTTTGATTTGATTGATTCGTGATTGGATTGATGGTTTGACTAGGTGTGTTAAGTCAAACAAGAATGATGAATGTAATCGTAAAACTCTAGGAAGTTGTGTTATCCAAGAGTGGACTCCTACAAGATGGTAGTTTGACTAAGTGTGTCAAGTCAAACGAGGTGATGATTTGATAATTTGGCTAGGTGTGTTAAGCCAAACAAGATGAACTCGTAAACCCTAGGAAGTTGTATTATCCAAGAGAGAACTTGTGTATAGGATGATGGTTTGACTAGCTGTGTTAAGTCAAACAAAGTGATTTGATTTCGCCTAAGAGTTTAGCATAATAGGTGACAAAGATTCCAAGAGCTATTGGTAAGATGGAAATTTGACTGATTTTGATGGTTGAAAGATGGATGAAAGTGATTGAATTGATCCTAGACTTGACCTAGATGATACTTTTGCTTACAAGACCTCGGTGTTGAAGGACACGCTATATTTCCTATGAGAGGAAAGTAAACCTTTCAAACAATTCAGGATCTCAAGACGCTCCTTACTAGCTTTCACACTAAGCTTTTTGAACTTCGGTTTTGGGATTTTGATCATATTAGAAAACACATGTGTAATCAAATTTGTCTTTTATCTTGGTTAAATGAGGTTCTTTTCATCCAAGACACTTGCTTGATTATGTTTTCAAACTGTATGTCTAGTGTCCCATTATCTTTCTCATCCCACAAGGTCCTTTATGCGGAAATCGAGGAAAATAGGGCAAAAGTTCCTTATGTTTATCCTTATTGGAAACAAATGATGGTAGAATTTGCACACTTAGAAACCTCTAGCAATGTGATTCCTAGGGAAAGCAAGAGTGGGCAAGTTCGTCAATAGGTATTTGTTTCCCACAAGGTGTTTGAAATTTCTAGGTTTTTGTGTATGTTTGTTTTCCAAATGTTTTCAAGATCAAGCAATGTGTTTTTTCCAAGCACTTTCACACTCCTAGGTTGATGAGACAATACCTTGTTGGGTTCCCACTTGGATAAATCCAGCTATGCATATCTTATGCGAATGGCTAAATGCTTGACCACACTGGCTCCCCTCCACGACACTCACTTATTCGGGTCAGCCAAGCATTAGTACCCATGAATCTCCCATGGCATACTTTCCATTTCCACAACAAGACCGCATGTTATGTTGGGTGGCTTCAAAGGACATGACCTTTTGCACCAACAAGATAGATAAGGTTTTGGCCAATTTCTAAACAAGGGTTCTAATTCGGGCATTTCGTTCGTGGGGGATTATCCAACGTCGGCGAGAGTCCATTGCTGTCCATCTCGTCGGAATAATCCTCGTGATATTGGCCTTTGTTCCAATATCCACACTTATATCTCGGGTGGAAGTCGCTTGGCTTTAGCATGTTCCCAGTTGGGTCGTTCCCTTGGGTGAGTACTTTTTCCCACAAGGCAGGCCCTCTAAGATAAACAAAAGTGAGCTAACATATCCCGTCGTTCACACAACCTTTGTTGAAAAAAAAAGGGGAGAACCTCCGTAATATATCATGCTCACACTCGCATGATTTGTTCAATTTTAGATCCCAAATTGAAGTGTGGAGGCAATCTTTTATGCAACTTAGGGTCATCAAAAAGATTTTTGATTCTCAAGATCGCCATGAAGGGCGAGAGAAGCGCATACGACCTTTTAAATGACACTACTTTGCAAAAAAGTTTACAAAACACAAAGTACACATGTTCAATTTTAAATTCCTCAAAGCAATGATGAGTTCGTTTTAGAAGCACCAAAATGAAGTGTGAAGTTGATTGTTCAGTTTTACACCAAATTGAAATTCTAGTAAGTGTCTAAGGTTCAATTTTAACCAACTTTGAAAAGATCAAGTCATTGATTAATTTTAAGCCCAAATCAAAATGTGAGTTGGTTTAAAACAGAAGACAAAAAAAAAGGGTAGTAAATGGAAGCTCTAAAATTATTAAAACAAGCATTAAAAAATGCTTTTCAAGTTTTGTTTTCAAGAAAAAACTTCTATTCCACTCTTTTCGCCTTCGTTTTTGTTTGGTTCCAAAGTCAACCTTCACTTCCAATCTTGATTTCAACCTGCAAATTGTATAAAGTTGTTACAAATAAGATTTATGATAAAGAATCAATGAAACATACAACATTGTCACAAAAAGTTATACTTGTTATGCAAAGTTTCTGTTACAAAATAATGGTTATGATGTTAAAATTCAGATTCTATGCAACTCCAATTTGGCAAACCGTATTATTGGCTAAATTAAAAAAAGCTTTAGAGGTTGCTCCACCGAATCATAGCCCTGACCACATTATTCCACCAAATAAAGTTAGGTTATCTCTCATTATTGTAGCATTAATAGTCAATGAAAGATTTTCAAACTCACTCAACAATTAGAAATTACAATATTAGTGAGAAAATATCACCCCTACTCCAAGTTGAGTTACTTTAATTCTACCTGCCCGATATAACACCACTTGACAAAGATCTTGAGGAATCAACCTGCAAGAAGTGATTAAGTTTTTTCCAAAAAACTAAAAAGATCTTAAACGATATTCGCGGTCTCCAATGCTATGAGTAGTCCTTTTTTTTTTTGTGACTGCAGATGGAACGACATATGTAACACCAAATTTCACAACCTTTACCAACGTCAAATCTTCCAAACAACGACAGCAGGTCTCGTTTCAGATTTGCTTCCTTCAAACAAAATCAAGTCACCAGTTTTCAAAAAGTCGACAGATATTTATTGATACCCTCGACCTTTTCCTAAGGCTCTTTGTAGGTGTTGCGTGCAAAATGAGAAATCATCTGGACAAGGCATGTGAACTACTTGAGAGAGCACTTTAAAAAGAGATGTGACCTTTAATGACTTTAGAAATTGTTAGACAGGCTATTGGCTGATATGACATTGATGGACCATGTGTTGGCGGCGTACTGGTCGAGTGTGGGCACTGTTCTATGCTTTGGCGAAGCTAACTACAAGTAGGTGTATGAGGTAACAAAGCCAGCGATAAAAACATAGACAGCTCATTGCAAACCGTCCAAATGAATCCTACCAAGATATGGAAAAATCTAGGGGTGCTGTATGACACTGTCAAATGGGATCTACCTCTAAATCATCAGAATATAGACATAGACCAAGCGCGTGGACTGTTGGCAGTACGCCTTGTGACATTTTCAAAACATACGGGCAGAGGATTAAAGGCGGCAGTTGCAGTCTTGTCAGGCTTCAAATTTTTGAAATACACATACACTTGATGAGAAAAGACGACTAGATTAGGAACTTAATGTTGAGAAAATTAAATGTAGATAGATGCCCTCTGTAAATGCCAGCGACTAAAGTGAAAACCCATCATTCCAAAGACAACAATGGCTGTTTTAATTCATTTTTATGCAGATGTCCAGACCGTCAATTATTACTCCTGTCAACTAGTGATCATGGTAATATCGGTTCAGCTATTAAGATAGAACTTGAACTTCCTATGCCCACCCAAAGATCACGTATAAGACTTAGCTCACTGAAGCCATGAGAGTTCTTGGAGAAGCTCTATGAGCTTGGTGGCCGCAAAATCAACATCTTTGGACTGCTTCCGGTTGGAGGTGCTGTGCAAAAATGTGGAAACATAACTGTATGTTTATGGCACGCATATGGATCACAGTTGGGTATTCTCATTTACACCATTGTGTGAAATTTCTGCTTTATACTCACTTAGCATTAGTCATTGTGCAGTAAAGAACAAATAAGCAAATTACAATGCAAAATCCAGGTAGAAAACACGTCAGTAACCAGTGTATCAGTCACAAACAGATATTCTTCTACTCTTATCTTTTGACTGAGTGTGGCAGGGACTTGGGTGATGCTAGGAGTTCGGTATAACCAGGAATTTTCAAGCAATACATTTGTTGAGAGTAGTGCTAAATTCCCATCATATGCTAGCATTCTCCCATGCCTGTGCCAAAATAAGAGAATGCGGCCTCATGGACATTAGTGTCTGCAAAATATACATATAATGACTGGGCAGAGTGGTAGAGAAAAATTTAAGGCAATCTATTTGGCTAGTACAACACTAATCTCTAGATTTTCCACAACATCCTCTCATTCTAAACCAAATAGGAGCGTTGGATAGGGCATGGCGCCATTACCACATGATAGTAGGAGGATTTTAGAACTTATAGTTGTAAAAGCTTTTGGTATACATGCCAGCAAAAAGTGGAAGCATAGACAAAGCGAGTGGAAGTATAGACAAAGTGCCTCCATTATATGAAAAAAAATACCTTACAGGGATGTCGTTTCATAAACTGCCATGACTACAGAAAGTGTACAATATGGTTTTTCCTGATGGATTTAATATAGTATCAGACTATGACAGACAGATTCAGACTACCACCAAAATTATTTGCAAGCTTACACAAGCAATGTACGTGTGTGAATGTCCTGACATTCTCTAAAGAAGAACAGAGCACTTGGTCCTACAGCCTATAGGTGGATCTCTTAACTTTATTTTTCTATATCTAATTCTAGTCCACATGCATTGTTTCTAAAGAGAGATATTGACCTACTTATTCATCATTAACAGATCATACAGATAGGACAAGAGTAACTGCACATGAAAGTTTATTCAAACAGCAAACAAAGAGTTTCTAGATGGCACGTGAATGCTACTCTTTACTGGATTTTTTTTTTTTCAATATTTAATGTGTGCCTTAAAGAAAGATGCAAACAACAACAATATTTTATTTTCCTATCAAAACAGGAAAGCTTCCAACCGAATTTAAACAAAACAAATGAAGTATCATCCATGTCAGATGCCCTCCTTCTAGCGCCATTTTGTGGTGGCTAAATTCTGCAACATGTTAGTATATCATGTTAATCAAACTAACATGGCAAAATCCAACAAACCCTATGAAATATTGCTCCATACTAGATATGCTAAATTAAGACATTTAAACAACTAGAAATACCAAATGAAATGATTTTAAAGCACAAATAACATGAAGCAAATCTATCCCATATTGGATTGGTGCAACTTAGTGTTGTAGGAAGTTGCCCTTTCCCAATCCTTGATAAGCTTAGTGAGATAGACAATGAGATGCTTGAACTCAAGTTGCCTATAGTGTAGATGCTTGGATATGTGGCTGTTGTGTTGTTTGAAGGAGAGAAGCCTTCAACTTATAGTTGAGCTTGGAGAGAGGAGAGGCCAAATTGATGAATGTGGGATCATTCATGGGCCAATGACAATATGCCACTTGTCAAGGTGTGAGAGGGTGAGGAATGTGCAAGTTTTGGCAAATGTGCCAATTTCAAATTTGAATTTGAATGACTTGACATGTTTTGGGGGGATGAAAGGTGCAATAAATGCCATGTTGACTTGTGCAAATAGCATTTAAAACCTTGTTGGAAGGGACAAGTCCCTTTTGGGGGGAAGATTCAAATTGGAAGAATATTCCATTTTGATTCCATTTTGAATGTAATTAGAGGAAATAATAAATCAAATAAATGATTTATTGGTGCAAGTGGGTGGGTTAGTTAAGAGTTTGGATTTGACTCTAGTTGAGTCAAAAGCTAGAGAATGATAATCATGATTAGAAGTTAATTAATGTAGATTAATTAACTTGGATGATATTAAGAGGTGACATTTGATAAATCAAATGAGAAGAACTTTAAGGATTTGATTAAATAATTTTGATTTATTTAATGAACCTTAGTAAATTAATCAATAAATTGCTTTAATTGATTAATAGCAGAATTTGATGTTAGTTAGAGCGAGATATATGATGTCAGTTTTGCATGTCTACACCTTGCAATATATAAAATGATTTTTAATGAATGTAAAATATGTAATAGTGAGTATACTATGGTCCTACAACTATCATATGGAAAGGAGAAAATTTCATGTAATTTCTATCCAATAATGTTGTCATAAGAAATATTAGGAGGAGAAAAATCACATAATACGAGCTCTAATGCATGACACTCATCAGTAGGATTCTTGAGAGTTCTATGATATGCACAATAATTCATGTTCTTAGGCTTATTGATTCTAGTGGGAGGTGGTAGGGTAATCCATCCTAGATAAATAAGTTCCTCTATTTCTTGTTCAATTTTTGTTTTAGTTAGGAATCACAATTTTTTGACTTTACAAGGTTTATCTTTCTTTCTTGTTTCACTATCTTTTTTTGGTTTCTTTGAAAAATAAGGACCTAAAATAATCCTATCATCTTTGTGAGGTATTTTTTCATTATTACAAAGGATGCTTGTTTCTTGAGATGATGTGGAGGGTGGAGGATCTTTATATCCAAAAAATTTAGTATCTTTAGCTAGGATTTGTTCTAATAACTTATGAATCTCACATGCGCATTTTTTGTGTCACATCCTTGTTTAGCTAAGATCTTAAAGCCTTGGAAATAACTCTCTTCTAGGTTGATGGGTGTGTTGGTGAATTTATTAACATAGGATGGATGAGTATAAACTTGGTTAGAGGAACTAGGTTCACTCATTTTTGGAGTTTTATGATGGGTTTGTGATTCGATCTTAGGTTGTTAAAGAATAAACATCTATAGTGGTGAAATGGTAGGAGGTATTGGTTGTTGCATGAAAGGATAAAATGATGCATTGTTCTCAAGGTTAACAAGGAAATTATGAATGAAATTATGCATTATTTCATCATCTTTACCTAAGATGTCAACTTCATGAGGTCATTCATTAAGGGTTGGTTGAGCATGATTAGGTTCTATTTCATCAGTATTTTTAACGAAAATGCAACTTGAGACACCAAATAAAGATGTTAAATACTTCCATATATATTACCAATGCACATGTCAATTATGAATTAAAATGCAAAGATATTACAAATTTGTAGGTTTTAAGCAAGATAATTTTATGATTATGCTATGCAAAAATCTGAAAATGATGTCTTTTAGATGTAAATTTGAACTCACACAATGCACTGAATCTAAAAATTTATTCTTACTATGATCAATTTTAGATAACAAAAATTAAAAAAACTAAAACAATAGACTAAATATAGAAATAGAGAAGGAAAAATTAGTGATTTTAATGCTTAGAATTTTAGGAAAAGCCCTAATTGGGGACTCATTCACCCATGGAAAAACGGGTCTCACTTTGGGGTTTTAAAAAATTAATTTGCAAGTTTTTGAGATGATTTGTTTGTTTTTTAGATTTTGGTTTCAAATGGTGAGTTACAGTTTCATTTTTTTTATAAAATGAGGTCTAAATGCAAGTGAAAAATTGTACTAAATAACAAGCAAAAAGACCTCAAAGCGTGGAAGTGGAAGCCCCCGACTTGCACTTTTTGCTCATCCAGGTGTTTGGTCTTGAAAGTGAAGAATCTGGTTTGCAAGTGTCTTCCAAGCTTCAACTAGCATTTATTCAACCTTGAAGGGGCTTTGACACTTTGATGACAAGACTTCTAAACCTACTCTTTGACAAACGTGCAAATAAGACTTGCAAATAAAAGAAAGAGAGAAAGGAATGTTTGATGTTAGGGCATGGGGGTTTTCCTTGGTCAAACCCCTTTTGAGTAATCAAACCAAGAAAATTAAATAAATTAATGAAGCATGAAAAAATGGAGTTTACCTTGCCTTGATGATAGGTCTTGAGTTGCAACAATGGAGGATTTAGCCCTTGAATGCTTCAAAAAAGATGTCTTGTTCACTTGGAATGCTCAAACCCTAGCTTGGTTGAGAAGAAGGAGAGATGAGTAATTGAGAAGATTGAGTGAGGAGAAAAATGAGACTTAGGAGAGGCAAAATAAGGGGAAAAACCATTATTTATACAAGTTTTGCCCTAATTTCCCCAAAATAACACCACACAGGCTGACCTTAGGGTTTAGAAGACAAAATCCCGAAATTTTTTTAAGTTTATTTTGATTTTTATGCCACATGGGACTAGGTCGCCCAAGGTGGCGACCTAGTCCACCTAGGAATTTTGGAGTGGTTGTCGGGAATTAAAGTATGATTATTGTTGCTTGTTGGGATTGTCTCACAGAACACACTAAAGTAGGGCATGCATGTGCATTAAGGGGTCATTTTAGCATATGAAAGGGTTGATTTAGTGATGAAAAGCTTAGGAAAGTGTGAAAATGTTTCATGTAACACCTTACAACACTTTGGCACAAGGCTGAGAAAGGGGTAAAAAGTGGTCCAAAATCCATAGGCAAGAGTCCAAATGAGTGAAAAGTGTCAAAGTCTACACTTTTTGGCGACACATTAATAATAATGGATAAGTCAGTTGGGGAACATATCACTTTAGAATATTACAACATCAAATCTTATTTTTTAAATAAAATTGAGACCATTTTTGTAATAGTATGGGTGATCCCAAAATAATGGGTTACACTTTTTGGTCAAACTTGACATTGAAATCAACATTTTTCACCAGATCTTCACTTTCTTACACATATAGAAGCTAAACCATTAAGAATTTGCAGATGAAGCAAACTAGTGATTAGTGAGATTTTGTGTGTAGATTCTAATAATATTTTTTTATAAAAATTAAAATATAAATTGTGAATCCTTTTATCTAATTTTTATTAGCTTATTTTTCTACTAAACAACATTTTCAAAAAGTGATGTTTACTTTCAGTTGCATAACTTTTTTTATAGAAAGGATACAATTCTAATTTTTTAAATAACGTTTTTTCCAACCAATATCTAGTGGATGGATATTTTTTCATAATTTTTTGTTGCATATATATTTTTTAAATAATTTTCTAAGTCAGCGTAATTATAATTTGAAAATATTATACTTTCAGTTGCATAAATTTTTTTGTATGCATTTGAATTAACTTTTTTTTTTGTTCGAATAAGGACATCAATAGCTAGGGCACATGTAATTTTTAGAATTTTTTCTCTCTCTTTTCCTATTTTTCCATATGTGTGAAACAAAAACCTCGAAGTTCATTAAAAAAACCTACATTCAAAAGAAATAAAAAATAAATATAATAATTAAGTTAAATATATTTAAAATTATACTTTTTGGGAAGCTTATAATAAGGACTACATGGTTACAAAAGATAAATTTTAAATAAATTAATTTGATCCCCCAAAAGGTAAATCAAAAGTGATTTTTATCAGCATTTTGATAGGTGTAGAGGAGACTCCATTATAGGTATGGTTTAAAACTAGCAGGTTTCTATCCAAGGGGCTTTGATATAAGTGGGTTTGATTAAACCATCTTCAATTAAAATCTTTTAAATGGAACCTTTTAAGGCTTAAATCATTATATTTTCTAAAAATCTGTGATTTCAGCAAAAATCAGGATGTCCCAAAAAGTGTAACCCATTATTGTGGCAGCACCCGTATATTAAAATTGTATAAAAACATATTTATTTTTAGTTAAAATATTTTAATAACAAAAAATTATTAATTAATAATTTAATAAATTTGCAAATATATTTACTTATATACCACTTTTTTTTCTAGATAATGTAATTATGCGGTGACATCAATCTCCCTTTTGATGATATTGAGAATATAAAAATACATTTATAGTCATGCCCTAACTATGGAGCAATGGAATTTACTCGTATATATGATTTTTGTAAATAAAATGCTAAAATATTCATGCCTTATGTACATTACTATTGAAACATACATAGTGTATAAATTGCTGACTCAAATATAATAGGGTTGAGTGTATGATGATTTCATCACTAAAAAAATAAATTCCATTTGTATACTATTGAATAGGGTACATAATGGTATTATGAAAGGTTTTCAACCTGATCACATTATATGATAATTTTATAAATTTAAATATATTTCAAGGAAAGATGATAACATTAACACTTTCAAATGGCTCTCCCTCTCTCTACTGGAATAGCTATCCCGCTCTTTGTTGAAACCCTCTTTCTTTCTACGGATGGTGCACTGTTGGCTTCTAGTGCATCGTTGGCTTCTAGTGTGTCATTGGCTTCTAGTGCATCATTGGCTTCTAGTGTGTCATCAGCTTCTTGTGTGTTATCGACTTTTGTTGGGTCAGTTTTTGCTACTCCTAGGTCATGTTTTGTTGGCTTCCTGGTGTCTGCAAATGGTTCGTTGCATGTTGTTGGGCCGCCATTGTCTTTAGATGTGTCTCTTGATGGTTCATGACATGTGCTAGGTGGATTTGATGCTTCTGATTTTTTTCCTTTAGAGTATGGGTCATTGCACATGGATGTCCCTCCTTCATGCCCTGCTTCTCAGTTCTTTGCTAAGGTGGTTGGTTCTAGTGGTAAAATCCCATCTTCTCTTTATTTTAAGGGTAAACCCTTACGGTGCTCTTCTTCTATCCCTACTATTATTTGTGGGCAGGAGGTGTTGGATAGAGAAGATTATTTTTCTCATTCTACTCTTATTTATAAATTTAATGGTTTATGGCCTTCTCTCCTAAATCTGCACAAATGGGTTTTGGGGTCTTGGAGGCCTATTGTTTAGGATAGGATTGAACTCTATCCTTCAAATAAGGGTTTCTTTGTGTCTTATTTTCAATCTAAGAAGGATAGGGCTAGGGTGTTGGAAGGGGGTGTTTGCCTATGGGGAATTCACTCACTTTCTCTTCAGCCTTGGTTCCCTTCTTTCAACCCTCCTTCTAAATCTATTAGTGTTGTTCCTAGTTGGGCTAGACTTCCTAATCCGCCTCTTCAATTTTGGACTTCTTCTTGCTTTGAGTCTATTGGGATTTCTATTGGTAGGTTTGTTATGGTGGATTCGTCTTCTCTTATCTATGATCATCCTACTTTCACCCGCATTCTTGCGGATGTTGATACCTAAAAATATTTACCTAGGGAGGTCATTTTGATGGTGGGTGCTAGACCATTGTCTCATATTCTTGATTATGAAGGTCTTCCTTTTCGTTGTAGGAGATGTTTTTCGATAGGTCATTTGGTTGCAAATTGTAAGAAATCTCGTCAAAGGGTGATCCCACAATAGTGGTTTACAATTTCTGGCCAAACGGGACACTGAAATTATTATTTTTAACTAAATCTTCACATTCGAGCACCTATAGCGGCTAAACCGTGAGGAATTTGAAGATGATGAAAACTAGAGTCTCATCACATTTTTTCTGTAGATTCTAAAAATATTTTTTTCAAATTTTTTGGAATAAGATTGCACTTCCTTTTCCATCTCCCACAAAAATTGGTTTTTTTCAGAAAATAGCATTTTTAAAAAGTGACACTCACCGTATACAACATAACTTTTTTTGTATGAAGGATAAAATTCTAATTTTTTCGAATTTAGATTTTTAACTATGATATCTAGCACTTTAATTTGTTCTGATAGTTTTTTATTGAATATTTTTTCCTTAATAGAGTTTCAAAGTCAAACCAATTGCAATTTAGACATAGGCAGACTGTATACAACATAAATTTTTCTGTATGTATCAAAATTCATTTTTTTAAAAAATGGATCAAGGACATCAATACCCAGCACAAACATATTTTAAAAAAATATATTTTGATAATTTCCTATTTTTCCACATGTGCAATACAAAGAGCTTGATTTTCAATGAAAAACCTATGTTTAATAAAACTAAAAAAACACATACATAATAAAACCAAAACATATTAAAATTATATTTGTGGGATAGATAATTTTGAGGACTACCATAATCATTTGAAATAAATTTTAAATTAATTCATTTGATCCCCCAAAAGTTAAATCAAAAGTGATTTTTTATTAGCATTTTGATAGGTGTAAAGGAGACTCATTTATAGGTATGGTTTAAAACTAGCAAGGTTCTATCCAAGGGGGTTTGATCTAAGGTGGTTTGATCAAGCCCTCTTCAATTGGAATCCTTAAAATGGAAATTTTAAAGGCTTAAATAATTATATTTTCTAAAAATGTGTGATTTCAGCTAAAATCAATTCCTCTCAGAAATTGTAAACCACCTTTGTGGGATCACCCCAAACGTATGCTACTTGGTGGAAAGATGCTCTTTGTGAGAATCTTACTGTGGGTGAATCTTATGATGATTTTGGGGAAGATTATGGGGATGATGACTTGGCCCCTAAAGTCATGGATTCTTCTATTGATGGTTCTTAGTTGCCACCTGCTGTTGTTATTACTGCTCCTAAGTCTCCTACAGTTGATGTTGGGGCTTCTGAAACTGCTGTTGTTGTTGGTATTGGTGGTTCTTCTGCAACTGTTGGTTTGTCTGTAGTTGCTACTAATGTGGCCGGTTTATCTACATTTGTTGTTGCGGCTGGTGAGGTTGTTGTTGTTACTGTTGATGATTTTGTTGTTGTTGACATGACTACTAGTTTATCTACAACTCCTGTTGTTGTTGTCTATTGTGGGAGTGACACTCCTGGTTCTTCTCCTCTTTTTCCTTTGGTGGCTTTTCCTCCCACTTCCCCTTGCTCCATTCCTTCAGAGGATGATCTTTCTTAGATGGTTGTGCAAAGAAGGAAGAGAGGTCTCCCTAAGCATAATCATTCCTCTCATTCCCTTGTTAAATTTTTTCATGTTGGTTGGAAGGCTGCACATGTGGTTTAGCTATGCTTTTCCCAAGTTGTTTCTTAAGGTTCTTTGTTTGTTGTTCTTCTTTGTTTATCTTTGGAATAGTTATTTGTCTTTTGCAGTTTTTGGGTGTTTGGATGCTGCTGATAGTCTAGTGTTGTATCTTTTGAGCAACATTTTGTACCTAAAGTTGTAAAGGGTTTTGGGTCCCTTCAAAACTAGTTTTTCCCTTATAGTCAAAATATTAACCATCTTTCCCAATAGACCATGAAATGAACTAGTTTAAAAATTCATATAACTCAAACCATTCTTGAAAAGTATTCCTCCATTACAAGACCTACCCTCTCCTACAAAAAAATGATAGCTTTTATTGTCTTTGCTAGGTTGGACCACTATTAGAGTGGGAATGACTTCTTCCATCCATGGAAGTCCATTATTTCAAGAAATGTAAAATCTAGCCATACATTTGACATAACATTGAATAATAACCACTTATTTTATTAATTCCACAAACCTTGGCCTAATACCGCATTGTTTACATATTTTTAGTGTATTATGAATCAATTAGGATGGTTTAAAAACTTTAATAGATCTTGCAAATTTTAACCTAAACATGTGTAGGCTGAAATAGCATTATGTATTTCAAATTTTTATTTTTTATAAACATCAAATCCTCATGCACCTAGATAAATTTTAATCTAATTCTAGATAACCCTATGATACCTAAATTTAGGCACCCACTTCAGTTAAAACTATAACAATGTGATGGAAATTAAAATCTCACATTTCTATTTAACATACTATGTAAGCTATGTATTATATCAAACTATTATCTATCTAATTTAAAATTTAGCCTATTTAGTTTATATATTTGTAATAATACATTATACAAATAGTGATGGTAGACAAGAATAGTGACTATACAGTAAATAACATAACTTGAACAAATAAATAATAAATTAAAAACTTGCAAAAAAAATCATTTAAATATAATGAGACCTACAAGCATCCAAAAATTTTAAAGTGAAAGTGATTAGCTTGATTGGTTGTATATATCCAATTGATTTTATTCACCTAGAAAACCCTATGAGAGCCTTTGAGAGGTTACTTGATGATCTAAATATATAAACAAAAAAAATTACACTGCACATTATTTACATCAAATGGAAATGTAGTTTTATTTCATATTATTTCCTATGAAATAGTTGTTGCAATTTTATTTCAAACATTCATTTTTTCCAAACTACTCCTCTATGTTAATCTCATGGAGTAAGCACTTCCCTTTGAAATATTGAACTAAAATGCAAGAAGTTGATGGCATATTCAGAGTCCTATGACCTATTTCCTCAAAAGGTTTTAAATTGGGCAATATGCAATCCCTTTCGACTCAATTACAATGATTCAAGTGATAACATATGAAATAAAAATTAAAGTGATTTCTAGAAGAATATAATGTACTTAATTCATAGATAATGTTTTAATCCAATTTAGCCTTTTCCAATTCTAGTGATTATATTGACAATATAAACTAGCAATCACACCTTGGTGTGTAATGGGTACGCCGCAAAGGTGTGAAAGGTCTATTATGGAAATTTTGGTAGGCCATTTAGTAAATGATATTGTTTGTGTGACAATGGTCTCAATGTAGAAGTGGTCACTTCAAATAAACTATGCATCCATTTAAAGGGATCCAAAAGTGACTGAAACAAAACTTATGAGTCAAGAAGATAATCAAGCTCCATTACTAATTGACTCATGTTATTTTTTCAATAGGGAGAGATGGAGAGAGATGGAGAGAGTTGGAGAGATAAGGAGAGAAAGAGGGGGGAAGAGAGAGAGGGAGACAGAGAGGGAGAGGGAGAGGAATATACATATGGAGAGAGTGGGATTTGAAGAAAAGGAGATGGAGAGATAAAGAGAGAGAGAGGGGGAGAGAATGAGAGAGGAAGATAGTGAAAGATAAAGATATAGATATGAAGTGATATATAAAGAGAGATAGAGATAGGGGTATATAAGGGTAGAGAGAGATGGAGTGATACCAAGATAGAGATAAAGGGAGATGTGGGAGAAGAAATATAGAGAGATAAAGATAGAGATGCAAAGCGATATAAATTCAGAATTCTAGGAAGAGGGAGAGGTGGAGAGAGATAGATGGATGGATAGAGAGAGATTGAGATGTATAGAGATAGAGGGTGGGATAGTAAGATAGGTAGAGATGAAGATAGTTCACAAGAGAGGAAGATGGAGACAAATAGATAGAGAGAAAAATAGAGGTATAGAGAGAGATAGGGAGATAGAGAGGGAGAGATAGAGAGGAGGAGATAGAGAGATATAGAGGAAGAGGGATAGGTAGAGATATAGAGAAATATAGATGGTGAGATATAGTGATAGAGAGATAGATATATAAGAAGATATAGAGATAGGGAGATAGACAGAGGAATGAGGGAGATAGCTTTAGAGAGATAGAGAGATATAGAGAGATAGAGGTAGAAAGATATGGGTTAGAAAGATATGGAGAGGAGTGAGAGGGAGATAGAGGGAGAGGAAATGGAGAGATAGAGATATAGAGCAAGAGAGATTGGGTGAATAATAAAGAGGTAGTGATATTGAGATATAGATAGAGAGGGAGAGGGGGGATAGGGAGATAGAGATAGAGGGGCAAGAGTGAGAGAGAAAGAAGGTGATAGAGATAAGTAATAGAGAGACAAGTATAGATTTAGAGGGGTAGAAAGAGATAGGGAGGGGAAATAGAGTGAGATAGAAGAATAGATAGGGATGGAGAAACAAGTGAGAGAGAGATATGAAGAGAGAGATAGAGAGGGAGATAGATATATACAAATAGAGAGAAGAGTGAGAGATATAGAGAGAGGATGAAGAAGTAGAGAGATATAAAAGGAGGGACTGATATGGATAAAGAGAGAGATAGGGATACAAACAGGGGGATATATGGATATAAACAAGGGTAGATGGATAGATAGATATAACTTGGGAAATATAGAGGGGTGAGAGAGAGATAAATATATAGAGAGGGTGAGATTAAAAGAGAGAGGAAGAGGCAGAGGGAGAAAATGAGAGAGGGGGAGATGGTGAGATAGAAATATAAATACATATGAAGTGATATAGAGAGAGATTGAGTGAATAAGAGAGACATAGATAATGAGATATAGATAGAGAGAGAGAGGGGGAGAGATGGGAAGATAGGGATAGAGGAGGCAAGAGTGAGCGATAAAGGAGGTGATAGGGGTAAGCAATATAGAAAGAGAGGGAGAGATAGGGGGAATTTGATAAATAGAGATATAGATAGGGAGGGAGAAATAATGAGTGTGCACATGTGAGAGTGAGATATAGAGATAGAGATGGGGAGGGATAACTAGAGTGTGTGTGTGTGAGAGAGAGATATATGGAGATAGAGATAAAGAGGGAGAGAGAGATATATAAATAGATAGAGAGGGATGGAGAGAGAGGGACAAAAATAGAGAGAGGATAGAGAAGAATTAGAGAGAGATATAAAGAGAGAGTGATAGGGAGAAAGGGAGAGAGAGAGGGAGAGATAGGGATATAAATATGGAGAGATAGAGAGATAGATATAATGGGAAGATAGAGGGGGAAGAGAGAGATACAAGGAGAGGTAACGAGATGGAGAGAGAGAGGGACAGGGACAGGGAGAGGGAGAGGGAGAGAGGGAGATAAATTAATTTTATTATATAAATAAAAAATATAATTTCTAAATATAATTATTCTACAATAATTAAAATTTTAACAAGACAAATAGCTATAAATTAAATTAATTCTATTTTTAATTATTATTTGTAATTTCATAAAAAACATAAATAATTAAAATATAAATCTAAATTAAATATCCAAATAGAATAAACTAAATGCAAAGTCAAAATATATCAAAATCCAAATATTAATAAAAATAATAAACTTATTAAGTTAATAAATAATAAATAGAAAAATAAAGCTTATTTTTTTTAATTTATTAGAATTGAAATATTAATAAAATATGTACCTAAAAAATTTAATTAATATATTACAAACATTATTAATATTAGGTAAATCCAAAATTAACAAATAAAAAATATTATAAAATTTAGCATAGATATAGTTAAATTCTTAAATAAATTAAAATCTAAAAAATAAAATGATACTTCAAATAAAATATTAAAAATAAAAATGAATAATATTAAAATTATAAAAATAAAATAAAACCTATTAAAAAAATTAAAAAATAATTCTTTATCTATTTAATTAACCTTATATATATATGAAAATAATAATTATTAATACTTCAACTTATATATCAATAATAGAATTATTAATATTATTATTAAAAAATTATAATTATTTAACCATATATATTTTAAATAGTTAAATAATAATATTATTAAAATTTTCCTATGTATTTAAATCAATTATGTATATATAAAGTAATGGTACTATATTTATAAACATAATTAATATAGTTTATTTACTATTAGTTATATTATTAATATTGTGAACCCCAATCCTATTCCTGCACAAACACAAGAAACAAACACATTGTTAGTTCATATGCAAGATAAAAGAAGGATTCCCCATGAAATCCATTTACAAAGCTCAATAATAGAAATGAAATGAAGAATGATATAAGAAACTAAATCAAATCTATTTAAGAAAATAAAACTTTTGATCTGATGGGGGAATTAGTGCCAATTGATCTGTCGAAATTGACCCTTTTCCAGCTCCTTTATAAGCTTTGTGATGATTTGTGGATGATTGAATCTCCTTGATGAGATTTTGGCATAACTTAGCTATGAAATGGGAAAAATTAGCTCTCAATGTGAAGAGAGTAACTTTTCTCTAAGTGTGGATGAGGATGAAGTTGAATATAATAAGATTACTCAAGTTGTGGATGATAGAATGAGAGAAAGACTCTCTCATTTATATATTTCCAAATTGGAAGAATGAGCAAGATTGAGTAATGTGGGACAAAATAACAACCAATGAGAAGAGGCCACTTGTCCACATGTGATTGGAGGAGGAATGAGCACATTTTTGTAAATGTGCATGATAAATGCTATGGGATTCAAATTCGAAATTTGAATGTGACATGGTGGAGGGAGAAAGAAATGGAGTTAATGTCACTTGGCTCAATGCACAAGGACATGTAAGAGGAGTGAATGCCTTGTTGGAAGGACAAATCCACTTGGATTTTGAATTCAAATTTGAGGGAATATTCCTCCTTTATTCCATGTTGAGAGAAAATAGGTAATTAGATAAATCAAAGTAATTGATTTATTGTGCAAGTTGCATTCTCTAGAGGATTTTAGTGATTGAGATTAAATTAATCAAGATTTGATCAATTTAATGAGAGATTAGGTGATTTGACAATTTTGACTTAGATTTATGGATTTATTTAAATCAAGATTGAGAGAAAATTGATTTAGAATTTAATTAAATAAAATTTTTGATTTATTTAACTAAATGGGGATGGTGTTAGATTAAATTAAATAAGGTTTAATTTATTGAATTTATTGAGAAGACTTTAGGGATTTAATCAAATAAGACGAGTTATTTAATTAAAAGGGATTTAAGGTTAATTGATTAATTTAACCAATCGAGGAGAAAAACCTAATTAAATAAATGATGATTTATCTAATTAAGAGATGAAAGGTGATGATAAGCTGAGAGTGTGATTTAGGAAGAAATGACGTTAGTAATCAGGATCAAGTGCACTGGATCGAATTGTAATTTTCCATGTCTACAAATATAATAATATATAATTATATTATTATATTATATATACTATATATAAACACATAATTATATTATAATGTATCATAGTATTATTAGTTTATAATATATGTCTTTATATATATATAATAATAATAATTATAGCGTATATATAAAATAATATATATTATTAATATAATAATATGATATATTATAATATAATAATAGTATATATTAATATAATATAATATTATTAATAGTTAATGATATAATATGATATATTAATGATAATATATACATTTACTTATTCCTAAGGAAAAACGATAACGACACAGAATGTACACAGTCGTTTATGGAATTATGTGAAGGTTATTGAGTGTAAACCTACCATTTAGTAGCAAGGAAATTTTGATGGTGACAACAACCAAAACGAACAAAAAAAATCAATTTAATCGTCTTTTTGCTCTTTTTGGCATGTTCGAGTCGTCGATTTAGCATATTAACTCACTCTATTTCATATAAGGAACATCTTCAACATAAAAATAAAAATTATAATTTTTTTGAAATAGAAAAATATAATGTATCGAATTCAAAAATAATATCTTAATTTAATTTAGATTTTCCTATTTATGATTATAGGGACAACATAAGAAATAAAAATTATGGTGATTACTTAAATACAAGAAAAAAATTACTAATCCAAAAATAATATGTCAATTCAATTCAATGCTTTTAAGTTAAGATGATTATACATACAACAATATATATATATATATATAAATGATTATTTTTTAAATAAAAGAATAGAACACACCAAATCCACAAATAATGTCTTAATCCAACTTAACTTTTTTCCTCATGATTATACCAAGAATATAAGAAACAAAATTATGATGATTTCTGAAATAAAAGAATAAAAATACTAAATCCAAGAATAATATCTTGATCCAACTTAACTTTTCTCAATTAGATGATTTTACCAATAACATAAAAAACTAGCGCTTGCACCTCATTTGAGGTTCTATGGTTACGTCGATAGCAAGATATCCTCATAGGAAACTGTAAATTTTTGTAAGCTAGATTTTGCATTTTTATTGAGATGCTTTTTGTCTAGAGGAACTGGAGGTGAAGTGCAAGAAGATTTGAATATGGAAAAAAGACACTTCATTTACACCAAGTATTAGTTCAGTACAAAAAGTGTTTATCAGACAATGAATTTACAAACTTAAGAGATTGGTTATGCAGAATACAATTGTTGGTGGTTGATAATTATATGCCATTTTTCTTCAAGACCTGTAAAATAGGAAGAATGGAATGGTTAGAAGTGGCGTTTTTTCCTTGAAATTTACATATTTAGTGTATAGTAGCACTATTAATAGGAAACAAATTTACCATAAGAGATTGAATATGAGCTAGTCGTTGATGACGTGGATGCTTTTAGCTGATATGTATGCTTGTAGTTGATTTTTGTCATGCTTTGGAGTAGGTATCTGCAAAATAGGAATTTGTATTTAATGTGGAAATGATGATCCAAGAATAGTAGGGAGAGATGTGAAGGAGAAAGGAACAAGAGGTGTGTACCTGCACTTGTTGGAGACAATTGTTGTAATCGAGTCTCCTCTTCTTTCCTCAAAATTGTGTATGGATTGTTCTGCATCTTGGAGTATCTTTCAAAATTGAACGTTGGTTGGATGCGAAGGTCATCCAATGATTTTACTCTAGAGATAGCTGTAAATATTAGTCCTTGCCTTTCTATTTTTCCAATGTCGATTGTTGCTTTATGTAGTGTTAGGCCTTGGGATTTGTGTATGGTAATAGCCCATGCCATTGTAAGCGGGATTTTCCTTTGGCTACCGAATGCTACAGGTATTATCGAGATACTTTTGGGGTCAGCTTCATTCCATGGTGGCCTGCTATAATTGTCGATCCTTGCTACAACATAAATTGGTATTTCGGGCGGTTTTGATCCAGGGTTGTAAACAATCTCTATAACTTCACCTAGTACTCCATTGACAAGTCCAACTTGTGTCCATATGTTGGTTGTGAGCATGATGTGTTGTCCTCTGTAAAGCAACATGTGTTTTTCAAGTTGTTCATCAGTAGTTACATTATCTGCTTTGGTCCTGGTGCTTGTTGCAGTACTAATTGCAATTGGACGGTTCAACAATTTTAACATTCTTCTATTGTGCATTTTAACTAAATCATTTGTAGCGAATAGGTGCATTGCATTGTTGAATTGTTCTTTTTCAGTCGAGGTGAGATGCTTGTCTGTGTGTGTCATTAGAAGTTACCAATCGTCTTGTGTTGCTTCTACATTTCATATGTTTTGCAACATTTGACAGAAATGTCTTTGTGTTGGAGTCTCACCTTGTTGATGAAATATTGTTTCTAAGGTGACAACAGTCATGAACTGGTGCCAAAGTGTTCTTGCAGCTGAGTGTGATGTGTAAACAGTATCCATCATAGGTGGTAGCTGGGCAAGGTCACCGAGCATGATTACTGAAACCCCACCAAGGTAGAGGTGTTGTCGGTGTGGGAAGGCCTCATGTAGCCTTGCATCAATTTTCAATAGTAACTTTGGCCCTATGAAGCTCATCTCATCAATCAAAATATATCTTATGTGTTTCATCTCTTCTTGAAATGTTGTTAATGCTTGGCCTTGCAATGGGTGCATTTCTTTGATAGGAATCCGGAGCATTGAATGTATAGTTGATGCATGTATATTAAATGTAGCAACCCTTGTAGGAGCTAATGCAAGCAACTGGCTTCTTTGTTGTAGAGTACTACTCTCAAGTGCTTTTCTTATGTGAGAAATCAAGTAGGATTTTCCTGTACTTGTCGTTCCTTGTATGATCATGTGCAATGGTTTATCAGAGTGATGGTTGTTGTGGTCTATAATATGTGTGAGTGCTAGTTTTTGTTTGGGCGAAAGGGCATAGTCTAGTACATCAAACTGCCTTGGAGCATGGTCTTCCTGGTTGCATGTTTTTTTGATGCTTATGAATTTTGTAGCACTGTCATCAAGGTCTTGGGGCACTGTATGTTGATCCCATATGTTGTTTCTATCAAACTCATGTGTGCCAAGCATCTCAAGTTCATTTATGCTGACATTGTTTGAGGGGCTGATTTGCGAAAATAATTCCCATTCATTCATTTCTATAATGTCCCTTGTGTCCATCTCTATTTCGGTGTCTGATTCTTCACAATCAATGCTCTGCTCCAATTGGGGGGTACGAGTTACATGCCATACATCATATTTGGATGCACTCATTTGCTTCCAATTTGCTATTATTGTATCCTTAGTAAGTCCTATGTCGATTTCGAAGCTTCGGAAATGCTTGTACAGTAGTAACTCGCTCCAGCAAAAATTTTCAAATTGGTCGGATTCCTCCTCTGGGGTGGTATAGAACTTTGGGAAAACATTGACAATCGCTTTCACCCTTCTTTCTTTCCACTTGCACCCCTTGCGACTTACAGAATATGAAAAAGAGCGTGCTGACTCAAGCAGAGTTATTGTGTCCAATTCTGGAGGGCGATTGATGTAGGAATGAAGGTAGCTAGGTTGAAGGTGTCTTTCATCTGGTCTTCTTGTTACTCGATGGAATATCTTAAGACGTATATTTAAAGTTGTAAAAGGTCAGTTACAAACAACAAGAGGGAATTTCTATAGCATATGGCATGTTTCTTGTGCTCCTATATCATGCTCCACCACAATCTCAGCCATGAATTTCTGATATGCTGTGAGGGATGGGTCGTCTGCTTTTTGGGATGCAGAAATTCTTGCTAACATTTCAGTACAAGTTTCAGATGTTCTTTTTGCTTTTGATGCATATTTGGCAATGTATTTAAGTACAAGTGCTCGCGAGATGACAGGTTGGCAATCTATGTTGGCCCTCCATATTGAAATCATTTATGGATTGTGTATGTTTAGCCTATCATCATTTCGTGCAGGTTCATATTGTTTTTTCCCAGTGTTGTCACATGATAAGGTAGACATAATATGTTCTTTCCATGGAGCTTTGTATCAACACTCCAACTTTTTTCCCTTCTTACGTAAGCATGTTCCCTCCCTACATTTGGTGTGCCTTTGGACTCAATTGATTATCTCTATGTAATCATGAGTGGGGTCTGTAGAAAATATCTTGGCTGTGTCTAGCATGCAAGGATCATCCAATGGAGATCGATAAATGGTGTTGTTTCTGCATGATGCATTGTGAGGATTCCAAGCCTTGACATACTTGTCAAAGTATGTTCTTGCCCGTTCAACTTTAGCATTGTCCTCCCAATCAAGGTTATCCATGTCTGGTGCATTTTGGAGCCAAAGGAACCCATGGACGTGTGCACTGCCTCGATGTTGCCATTCGTATCTATACCAGTAATCTTTTGCAGCGAGGAGTTTCTCAATGACTTCTTTGTGGAAGGCTGTGAAGCGTTGATGCAAGTATAGCGATGTCGTGTGGGGGTTATTGATTACATTATCCAGGCATTGATTATTTGTTTTCCTTTCTAGTGCTATGTCATTTGAGATCAAATGTTGGAGGTCTGGCCACTTTGTGTCTGCTGCACTTAATGTGAAGAAAAGAGTGGGAGACCCTATTTGATTGATCATATTTGTTAGTTCACCATGACACTTGTTCTAGTATGGTCTTTTGCCCTGCATTGAAGATCCAAAGTGCATGAGCTCTTTAGCTAACTGTGTGTCGGGGAGATTTTTCAGATGTGCTCTGAGGTTTTCAATAGTGGCTGGCATGTTCTCTTCTGCATTTTGTTTTATGAAAATTGTTGCGATACCTTGGCTACGATGTCGTATCATAAGGTTAAACATGAAATATCGGAACCTTGGATGCCTTCCAAACCTTTGGTCATGAAATCTCATCAAGTGGAGTTCATACTCATGCATGTGCACTTCTCTAATTTGTGGTTGCATTTGTAGTGCAGCTCCATTTGGAAAGAGTGTCGAAAATGCCATATCGAGCAACCCCTCAGTATTGTATTCATTTATTGGAGACGAGTTTATTTCAGGCCAATCGATAATCGTGTGTGTGTTGTCCTCAAGGTCTAGTGTTTTCTTAATTATTTCTAATTCAGGGCATCTGTTTGGCAATCTGGCCATAAACAATGATGTGTTTACTATACTACTTGAAATAACTTCTGCATCATAGTCGTTTTCATCACCTAGAACAACTATGTCTTTGTTAGTTTCAATTGTGTGGAGCATATTTGATATATTTGTTCTTGCTTCTGGAAATTGCTACAAGTGGTCAAAATTTATTGCAACATCTTTATAGTATGGGTCATATTTGAGTTTGTATTATAATGCATCTCTGATATGGCTTCTACTTACATAACAATCGTAATAGTGTCCTTTTGTATGGAGCCTCCGCACTATGATCATGTCCAAGTCTTGTATTCTCCATGGAAGAACCTGTGCAATGTGATCTATATCTTGTGGGAAGCAAATTGTGTGACCGCTATATTTATATTGGCTTCCAAGAGTGCGCGTTACTTGTAGCACTGGGTTGAATCTGGCAATGAGCATTTCTTCCACTTGGGTTAGTCTTTTCAAGATTGCAGGTTGTTCTCCTGGGTCCATGTTGTTGAGTGCAGAGAAATGAGGGATGCTTCTCTTGGCAAGGCATCTTTTACAAGTAGCATGAGTATCAGATGAACGGAAGAGCATGCCTGGGTAACATTCCTTGCATACAGTGCATATTTCTCGATTGGAAAAGGCATCTATTCTTTGTTGGAATCTTTTCATTGCTGCCATGAAGTTTGGATTGTTGGTGAATGGTGTTCCATGTTCCATGTATTGTTCTGTTTGCATATTTTCATGTTGTGATGTTTGTTTATGCAAATAGCTTGTGTGCTGTTTTGTATTTATTTCCTATTTATGTTGAGCATAGTAATCTCGACTTCTCTGACAATGTTGTTTCCTGTGGGCTTTTGTTTCTTGTGGGTTGGTTTGACTTTGTTGCAATCTTCTTATGCGCCTTCGAGTAGCTATCTCTTCTTTGTGGCGAGCATAGTAAACCCAATTTCTTTCTTGTCTTAGTTGTTTTTGGATCTCTGTTTGATGTGAGCCAACTCCATTATCTTGTATGGAGAAGTCTGCCATTTGTGGGTCTGGAAATGATAAGGAAAATTAATAACACAATGCATTGTAAAGGCACTAAACAAGTAGGTATTACATAAATGTGACACCAATGAAGCTAGCAATGTTTAACGAAGTGCAATCTATATATCTATAAATGCAAAGACACATTTACATATTGGTACTGGTATTGAATACAAGGAATAAAGGAAAACTAATGTAACCAAAGAGATGCAAAGATGCATTGTAATTGTAAATATAAAGGTATTGCTTATTGGGTCACAAGCACCATTTGTCAAATGTGGATAAGTAAATGCAAAAAAAAACATATATATGTTTATTGTTACAGCAAAGGAAAGGAAGAATCATAAGAGTATACATATGGCAATCCATGGAGCATTGTGAACATCATATTTTTTACATTAAAAGATATATAAAAGAGCTATATAGAATATGATTGTTTTTCAGACATATTTTCTAGATCAAGGCATGGTTTACATATTTTCCTCTAGTAGAAGACATTTACAAACTACACGTGTAAAGAGATCATGGCAAGTATACTTCGATATCTACTATGTCAACACAGTCCACAGAGGAAGGAACCTTTCCATGACACAATTTTTTGATAGTCTTGACCAACAAGGTACTTTCTGTAGTGTAATCCAGTTGTTCGACCTTGCCAATAGTTGCTTTCAAACATTGTTCACCATTGTACATGTCAACATTACAATGGACTGTGAAAAGGTATTTCTTGTTCAATACATCTCTAATCACCACTTCGATAGTTTGGTCAGTAGTTTGATCAAATTGTAGGTTGTACAGTTTGTCTGCAAGCATGCCCAGTAGGTTTGTTGCTCCTTCATCAAATGCGACCGCCCATATCATATCTGTGTGGTCCTGCAACTTGACTTGGAGTATATACCTATAGTCAGAGTTGGCAAGTATTGCATTGCATTTTGCACAAAACCACTTTCCATCATCTGTTTGGGATAGCCTTTTCTTGCAAGGCTTGTTGTTTGGTCAAGAAGGGCAAGCTAGATAGCAGAATGAGTCCATTTTGATGAAGCGGGTTGTTGCCAATACCATGCATTGTAGAGGTTGTGTTGTATTTAGAGCTTCTTGCCGCATGTCACTGATTGTCAATCTTCTAGGAAGTGGATACATCCGCAGGGAGTTAGTAGACGAATACTGGATGCCAATGTCATTTTCTTTGAACCAAGTTTTAATCTGCTCTGCCTCCTCTATTTCAGGGTCTATCGATATTTTTGTATTGGAAGAGGTGTTAATCACCTTGCCATTGAATTCAGAGAGATGCCCATTTCTAATAGCGACAGTTGTTGATTCATGTAGGAGGTATTTCTCTTGGAGCTGTGAGCCCTCTTTTTCAGCTGATGATCCCCATAAAATAAGATCTATAGTTGTGTTGGTCATGTCCACTATTTTTATAGTATGCCTTGCAACCTCTGTCGCATCTCTTCTTCTGATTGTGGAGCATGGCTGTATGCAAATGACTACTCCAATTGCATCAATGTTCAAGTCGATGGTTTTGCTTAAAAGTTCATTGAGTGGTGTGAATGAGTAATGGTCTTTTGGGATGGATTGGTCATCTGCACAGAGGGTTATCTTTGAATCAGCCTGTAGTGAAATTTCCAACCCACTATTAAGCTTGTTATAGACCCTATTAGTAGGGCGTATTGATCCTCCAGATAATGTGTATGCTGCTCCGGCAGTGTGATTTTCATAATGGATGTCTACTGCTTCATTAAAACATGTCACGTGTGTCTCAGTTCCTTCACAATCTATAATATCGAAGGTAAAGAGGTGACCACTCCTTTGTTTGTGTTGTACGTGCGTATTTTGTTCTTTATAGTTACACAAGATTTGACGGTCCACCTTGGTTGGAACGGGTTCAAGTTTTTGATAGGGGTGATTGCTGTTGGGGCGTCCTTTCCCTTGGTTGGATTGATACCAAATAGTAGACATTTGGGGGGTAACCTTGTAGGAAGACAAGGGTTATTTAAAGTTGAGGGTGAAGCAGAGGATTCTTTTGGTGGTTGGTCAATTTGTTCAAGAACTTCTGGACATTGGAAGACTGGGTCACCAACTATAGCGTGCATTGTGAGGACAATATCGAGGTCGACAATAACAATCCACCTAAATAGTTATCATGAGAGAAAGAATGAGCAACAATATGTAAGTGGATTGTAAGGCTCATTTATTTTATGTAAAAGAGTAATGAATATACAATCATACCGTGTGCTAGCTGTTTGGGGGAAGTTGTATCATTTTAGGTGTACTATGGAGCCAGGTAGGATCTTGCTGGAATCTATGATGTCGTTGTACCTGGACAACAATGATGCCTTGTGCTTGTGGACACCGTCGGAGATGTCTAGTCTATATCGTTTGTCACACGCATGTTCAGATCCAAAACTTGAGATTGCAATGATTTGGACATGGGGCTCCAAATTCATGTTTCCTTCATGCATTAATCTAATTGTATCCGTGGTTAATAAGCTTGCCATGGTGTGGTGCAAGTAGAAAAACCCTGCAAAAGTGTATTGGATATGTGGATTTGTGGGGTAAAGTCACGGGTAAAAGAACCTTTCTATCAAAATATACCAAACAGTTGCAAGATATAGTAGAGTAGGCCAATTAAATTATGACCGCTATTTATTAACCTCCACCTTATTGTGGGGAGCGAACAAAGGAAAATACGTATTCTATATGTAATTAATTTTGGACCACAGTTGAAAAATACATTTATAGAGTTGAGATTATAGTAGTTGAAAGATACATTAAATTCAACACAAAGGAAAGTTGAGATTATTGTAGTTGAAAGATACATTAAATTCAACACAAAGGAAAACACATGGAAATATCAAGCAAAATATAATATTTTTGGATGGATCTTTACAATGGAACGGACCATAGGACGAAGTACCAGATAAGGAGAAGGAGGTGTACATTCTTCCCACCATACAATATCTTGTGGTAGAGTATACATGGTATCGCAACCTAGGGAGCAAGCCAAAAAGAAGGTATTTGATGATCATAATTAGAATTTTTCATTCTGTATGATGGCTTCAGTTCGTTTTAAGCGGGAAACCATTTTCCCCAACAACGCAAAAAACACTTGCATCAATTTAGAGGAAGCTATTTGTAGTCTACTATAATTCTGAAAGGAGCTTTAGGAAATCTTCCTTAAGCCTAGCTGAATTTCCCATGTTGTAAAGTGCATCATATTTTAATGCTCGAAGGAAATCACAGTACGCATCCAAAACAATGTATGTTGTATGGAATTTTTGGACCACCTATTGCACCATTTCGATGTCATGGTTTTGTGCATGGCATGCATCATCAAATGTCTTCTTAGCATCTTCAATAACATCCTCACAACCTCGCACAATGTTCTCTGCAAAAACTGCTATATTGCTTTGGTACATCCCACCCCAATTAACCGAAGATGACTCTGATGGCGTTGAAGGAGAAGCATCAGGCTTTGGTGTTGTAACATCCCCCTCAGAGGAGCTACTGGAGATGGTGATTATATCTGCGAGTGGGTGGAAGTTTGTCATTACCTATTGACTTATTTTTATATGTGTTAGTTATTATACTTTTACTATAAGAATATAGCACTTTTTTTAGTATAATATTTGATTGTTTTACCATAACTAACAATTTTCCTCCTAGTATAACTTGTAGTTGTTTTAATTCCAAGGTCTCTTTCAATATACTGAGTTACTATATAAGTATTGTAATCATCTATACTAAACGCTATTTTGTATATATCATCTTAAAAAATTCTTTAAATTATCTTTATTAAGAAAATGAGTAAGTCACAAGTTAATAATATCAACTTTTATCAAATATAATGATTCAAAATAGAATCACAAGTAGATGGTAAATAAAATGGAAAAAATTAATATTTGTTAATTTGTATTATTAAATTGATAAATATCAACTTCCACTATACATTTAGTTATTTTAAAAGGTCTCTTAAACTACTTGATTATATGGTAATCACCCCTTTAACTAACACCTATATAGAACAACTACATAAGGCTATTCACAACATGTGGCGAAGGCATGAATAGGCATTAAGGATTACTATACAAGTACTGTAATCATCTATACTAAACGCTAATTTGTATATATCATCTTACAAAATTCTTTAAATTATCTTCAGTAAGAATTATCAAATATAATGATTCAAAATAATTACAAGTAGATGGTAAATAAAATGAAAGAAATTAATATTTGTTAATTTGAATTATTAAATTGATAAATATCAACTTCCACTATATATTTAGTTATTTTTAAAAGTCTCCTAAACTACTTGATTATATGATAATCACACCTTTAACTGCCACCACCTACCAATTATTTTGAGTGATGCATAAGGAATGATATTTAAGTGTCAAAGATGAAAGATCATGGGAGTAATCCGAATTTACCAATCAAATTGTAAATAAATATCAAATCTGAAGCAGACATCTTAAATGGAATGAAGTATGAAGTAAAACACATACAACAGTGTGAATGCACCAATGTAAACGCAAGCCTACTGGGCAAAAAGGCTCTGTAAGAAGCAGTGTGAGTGCAGTACCTTAAAGCCTGCAGTGAACTTGAACAAGAATATCACAAATTATCTATAGCCTATGATGTCCCAACACTTGGATAGCAGTGCCTGTAGTTAAATTTGTCATAAATTTCAGGCGAACAAATAGGTATGATTCAATAAGGTGTCCTCTGTTATCAAATTTCAACATAAAAGTCCAAAAAAGAGGTGTACATGTGTGTAGTTGGCTGCGTGCAACTGCAATAAAACAGTAATAAGGTAATTTTATAATTTTACAACTAGTTTCATTTGGAACATTCAATTGGAGGGGAAATATATTTTGAATCAATTTATTTTAAATACATTTAACACCAAGTGTTTCTGAACCTGTGATTGGCTTTTGTATACAATCATGAAGTACAAGATTGTTGTGCACATGAACAATGAGGGGGCAATCTTGTGTAGAGATGACAAATGGGTAGTTGTCACTGAAAGAAAATAAATTATGTTGAAAACATGGAGGATATGAACCAACATATGAAGATAAGAAATCTGATGTAAAAAAATGCTCAAGCCAAATACTGCAGCAACAATATGAATTTCAATTGAAAACAGCTGAAGAAAAAGGAACAAAGAACCACTAAGGTGCAACTTTGACAGCTCAAGAGGCTTTTATGCTAACATTATGAAGCCTAAGAACTAAACCTACTTTCTTGAAAGAAGGTAAGTAAGCCATTTCAAATCTAATAACCTAGTTGATTTAGCAGAAATGTACTAATTGGGAAACTGTACATCCCACTTTCCAGTACTAATTGGGAAACTGTACATCCTGCATGCTAGATACATTATTGAATAGGCAAAGTTTCATTAAAATCACATTACAGTGCATAGCATGAATAATGAATGGTTTCTTGAAAAGAAGAGTACATAAGCATGGGAATATAATCTAAGTTTCTATGCAATATCCTTGACTGAGAACAACACATATTCATATTTCAGACTAAACCACATATTGCTAGGTATAGCTGCAACTATATATTTCTGAGATATGCCTTAAATACGTACAATAGAGTTCAACTTGAGATTGCAGATTTGCAACGACTAAACGGGAGTTTATTGCAAATTACAACATACTCAAAAGTCTGTAACAGATTTATATTTCATCAAAAATAATCCTAACAACAGGTATAGGTGGTAGTAGAGGATATTATTAGTATGGATTATGAAGTTAGATACCCAACTTGACTCCAATACAACCCATCAGAAGTGACAAATGAGCAGATACATCAGACTATTATGTGATTTATGAGTGTGAGATAGACTGAACAATGTTAACAGCAGTACCTATATTTAGTTTCCACAATTCCTGGTTGTTACAGAATATTTCATTGACAAAGGTTCTTAATGATAGACTAGGAATTACACATAATAATGATTTGGTCTGATACAGAATTAAGAGATGCTAATAGTTGAGCATACAAGACTGAGACAACTCCCAGCAAACTCGACTTTCATTATCATAGATTAACATCTACAGAATTTCAGATGTGTAGGACGAAGATTATTACGACTAAGGTCAAGAATTCTAAGAAATGAGAGATTGGAGAGTAAAGGGGAGATGGTACCTACCAAACCCATGACAAAGATATTGAGAGAGACGACCCTCTGCCTACGGTGAGAATAGGAGATCCCTTTCCAGTTGTAGAATGAGACGTTAGGAGTCCATGTTGCGAATGAATTGAATTGATCATACTCAATAGCGGACTTGAATGCCAACAAAGTGTGGTGATCGATAGCATTGGTTGTGTGGGGATGTAAAGACCCAACTTAAACTGATTGAGACGTCTTTAATGCTCTCCCAGATTTATGCATTCAAAAACCCAGCTCACTTTCATCAGTCGAAACCCCTGAAGAATAACTCGCCCAGGCATTCCAAGTACTTTTAAAAACGTCCTTGGGAACAAGAAAATTGACGGGGAGAAGAGGTCAAATAAAGCAAGAGACAACCTACAATAAATGGGAATGGGATCAGGTATGGCAGATAGGTCGGAGGGCATGGCATCCCTATCTTTGGATAGTCTAATCCAGTAGGAAACATGGAAAAGAAAACGCAGGCTAAGCTCGAGGAGTCTGCGCTCTGCAAGCGACTTTGTTGGCTTTCCCCTAAAGCAGAGAGGATTATGAACCTTCTAGAAGATGTAGAGGAAAAGCGGACTGTTGCAGATGAGGAGATTGTGTGCGGCGTGATGAAGAGTCTAGAAGAAAAGATCACGTCCTGTTGTTCTAATGAGAATGAAGCATTAGTAGGGGCTGAGACTCAATCCTGTGATGTGGGGGACGAAATAAGGTACTTGCTCAGGGCTTCAGACGATGAGTTGGGCATTCTGCCAAGCCCCTCTATGAGTGACTAATGCTATTTAGCAGCCGTTTCACACAACAATCAACAAGTAGATTGAGAAAAACACACGATAAATTAAGGAAATCTACTATGCAGCTCGCATGCATAGGAGAACAGTACAAACCTATATGCAAAACAAACAGCAGAAACCTAGATGTAGAAGACTGGGAAACCATAGAAACTTAGAGTTATGCAAGAAGAGGCTGAGCCATAGAGCAAACCGCTTTCCCGTGGAAATTATACCGCACAAAACCATGGAAGGTCGACGCCATTTTAAAACTGCTTCACATTTACTACGTGCAGTGCAGATTTGGTGGCTTGTTAAATGTCGCGCTATGCACGGAGATGACAAGAAGGGTGTAGGACGGCGCAAGCGGCTGCGGAGCCATACTGCTGACAGGGTCTCATGGGGAAAAATCACGGCATCTCACAGTGTTTCACGGTGTCTAACCACAGACAATTCCGGTGGTGCTCCCCACCCAGAATAATCTATCGGCTAATTAAAATTAAAATGATTTTTAAAATTAAAAATAAAATATACTCAATCTACAAATAATTTCTTAATCCAGCTTACTTTCATCAACTACGGTGATTATACGAACAACATAAAAAATAAAAATTACGATGTTTCCTGAAATAATAGAAAAGAAATCGACCAATATTGTCTTTATACAGTTTGGCTTTTCTCAATATCAGTGATTATTCCGAAAAATATATATATATTTTTAAATTGTGATGATTACTGTAGTTATCCAGTTGTCCTCTCGTGTCTTCACACCAGGTCATATCATACGGGACTCTATATATGGACTCTAACCTCTCTCCATTGAATGTACTAGAAATTTGTGGACTGGTCAACATGACGGATTGAGTAAACAGCTGACACGTTATTCTTGATCGGCACAATTTTTTATTTGGCCATTTAAGCTCTTTCACCCTTACCCTGCTTATATTATACGTACTACATCTTGACATTTCATCGAATTGATTAGCTTTTTTCCCCTCTTTCATCTATGGCTGCGCCTCAAATACTCCTCTCTCTCATTTTCGTTCATTTGCTCATCTGCGTCTTGGCTCAGAAGCAGAATATCACGATTGGTTCTACTCTTAGTCCTCAGAATTCCAAATGGGTTTCACCAAATGGACAGTTTGCTTTTGGATTCTACCAGCTGACTCCAACACTCTACGTGATTGGTGTTTGGTTTGACAATATATCTCCTAAAACTCTTGTCTGGACTGTTATCAAGGATGATAGGGACCTTCCTCTTGAAAAGATGTCTACACTGCAGCTCACCAACAGCGGCCTCAGCTTGTATGATGATCAAAGAAATCTGAAATGGTCCGTTGCTGGCTCTGGAAATGTAGCAGCGGCTGCAATGCAGGACAGTGGAAACTTTGTGCTATTAAACGCGCAATCTAATCCCTTCTGGCAGAGCTTCGACTATCCTACAGACACCCTCTTGCCCGGTCAGACGCTCAAATGGAAAGCTATCATGTATTCTAGCGCTTCAACTACAAACTACTCTACAGGCCGATTTGAACTTGCCATGTAAGCGGACGGCATAAATGATTGCATGTGTGTTGTGGTAACACATAGCGTCTTTCAGCTAATTAGCGACACAGTATGCTACATAAAAATGCTGCCTAAGCTGGATGGCCGTAAAGGAGCTGACATTACCAGTAGAGCTTTTGTAAAAGTATCTGGCGACAACGTACGACCATCAGGAAAAGAAAGGAAGCGAAAGATGCTTCTAGAGATTGGCATCACCCTTCTGGCTTGGTCCTCATCTCTTCTTGCAACTGCCTTCCTCGTGACGTGCTTATGTCGCAAAAAGCTCCGAAAGGTCAGAAATACTACACATGAGTCTAACGTTGTTGAAGGGTTGAAAGCATTTTCTTATAGAGAGATAGAGGTTGCTACAAATGGTTTCAGAGATGAGCTAGGAAGGGGTTCCTTTGGTAAAGTTTATAAGGGTTCCTTACCTGATGGAAGAGAAGTTGCTGTGAAGACTCTTGTTGATAGAGTAGCCCAGGAAGAATTTGGGGAGAGGGAGTTCAGAACAGAGATGAGCGTGATTGGTACAAGCCATCATAAAAATCTAGTCCGACTTTACGGTTTCTGCAACGAGGGTTCCCATCGGATTCTGGTGTACGAATACATGTGCAACAGTTCTCTGGACACAGCTCTGTTCGTAAGTAGCAGCTTTCTTGATTGGGATACACGTGTTCAAATTGTTATGGGGATAGCAAAAGGTATCCACTATCTGCACGAAGAATGCGGTACCCAGATCCTGCATTGTGACATAAAGCCCCTTAACATTCTCCTGGACCACAATTACAACCCTAAAATATCTGACTTTGGCTTAGCAAAATTGTTGAGGACCGAACAGACTCGAACATTCACTGTAACCCGGGGCACCATGGGTTACATGGCGCCTGAGTGGAATAATAGAATGCCTGTTACGGTGAAGATAGATATTTACAGCTTTGGCGTGATGCTACTGGAAATAATTTGTTGCAGGAAATCTGTGAAGGTGGATGCCCCACAAAATTAAATCACTTTGCTTGACTGGATCTACGAGTGCATGGAACATGGTACTCTTGTTGACCTGGTGGAGCAGCAGCGAGGCGAAGGTCTCAACATTGAGTTAAGGGAGCTGGAGAGAATGGTTTTGGTAGGTCTCTCGTGCATTCAAGAAAACCCAAATCAAAGGCCATCTATCAAGAAAGTTGTTCAGATGATGGAAGGAGTGGTTGAAATTCAAGTACCCCCACGTCCAGTTTCTCGACAGCCAGTACCCCCTGCGCTCGGATCTTCCAGTATTTCAACTTCTATGTAAAGCCATGTGTTCCCGATTTGTATGTGTCAACAAGTATCGAACATGTGTTAGTAGGTATCTGAGAGTCTTAGTTTGTTGTCAATAATGTCTCAGTTGTTAATGCTAATCAGCTAGTTGTCGATGAGGTATAGTTAGCTGCCGAACTAGTTAGTAGATTTAGAGGGAGATTGTTGAGTTCTATGCAACTATTGATTTGTAATCTTAGTTGATGAATAATAATAAGTGTGATTCCTTCTCTTGATTTCCTACTCTGTTTGGTATCAGAGCCATCTCGTCCCTTTCATTCCATCGTGTGCTCCTCTCGTTCCTTTGCAAGATCAACATTTCTGTAGACTTTGGTGAGTGTTATCCTAAGAGGGAAATCTGCCTCTGTCAATCTAGTCCGAGGGCCCCACAGCACAGGGAAGACATCAGCTGCAGGGATTTTTACGGTAACTTTGAATTGGTTGTTTGTACAGAATTTCAGGCCTTGTCGATTCTGTAGAGAGTATATTGCTTTTTAACTAATGGCTGATTGTGAATAGAGGCTTGAATAGCCCTAAGTGTTGCATTTCTTTTGTTGAGAAGGCTCAGTCAAAAGCCACCATATCAGACAAAAGCAAAAGTTTGCTGTTTGTTTTGTTTGGTAGTGCAAACGAAGAAAGAACGCTGAAGAACCAACTAAAACTGACGGTAGGAGTTGTAGACATTAAAAATTGTTCTAGGTTTGTCAATTCTAATTTTTCATCATTTTTTCATTCATTATTGATAATTAAATAATGTTTTTAATATCATTCTTAATTAATTTATTTCTCTTTATTTCTTCTTTGATATTTAATTTCGTCATTAATGTTTTTATCTACTATTTATTTAATTGTTTATTTATCTTTCGACTATAATTAAATATTTTTTTTAATTATTTAATTATTCGTTAGTCTTTTCTATCATTATTTATTTAATTGCCTATTAATCTGTCATTTTCCTCTAATTTTTAAATTAAATTATTATTTAATTTAAAAGTCAACCTGTCACATGTCCTATATAATTTTTTTTTTTTAATTATTTAGGTATTCATTTCAATTTTTCCTACAACCTCTTTTTTTGTGTCACTCTTATCTTCCACATCAAATCTTATCTCTTGACATCTCATTTAATTCCAACCCTTGATTAATTTGATCTTAGTCATTCATCCTTATCATTTGCCCTAATTTAGCCCTAGCCCTATTCCATACTACAACTTTCATTCATGGACATTGGTTGACACATTTTATTGGAATTGCATTTCAACCCTTCATTCAAATTTGTCTTTTCTATAAAAGACCCTTGTCCTTGTCACTTTAACATACCTTGAACTAATGCAAGTACATTCTGCTAGTGTGAGACAACAATCTCCAATATTTTTCTAGTCATTGTCATAAGCTTATTATTGCACACTCAAAATTTGAGGGCAATTATTATATTCAAGCAAAATGGAGAAGGGCAATGGAGGTGAATTAATGATGGCATGAAAAATTTATGGTAATATTGCTTTATATTTCATATTTTTATGCTTATTTGTGCTCCATTGTTGGTTTAGGGTTAGTATTTATGTTGTTTTACATTAACCTAGAATTTTACCTTAGATTATAGGAGCCACTTCTGTTTGGAGTGTTCTAAAGCTATGAAGACATGTCGCAATTGGGCCAACTTGTGCTAAGAAATTACCATCTTTGTAAGCCTTGTGTGATCAACATTCTAGTTTGGATGAAGATTGTATCATCAAGAGAAGTTCGTTTTGTTGGGCTTTTGAGACTAAACTTGCTACACCTCAAGTTGAGGTTCAAGATTAGGAGAGATGAGAGACCAGAGCTAAGATTCTCTTGTGCATGCTTGGAAAGGACTTAATCATCCCTCATGTACTAGATATCACAATCTCTGCTGGTATGTGGACAACACTGAAAGATTTGCATGATATTACAAACACAAATATAAATTTGTTTCTAAAGAGAAAAGAGCCTTAATGAAAATGGAAGAAAATGAAAGTATTAGTCATTATTTGTCCAAGAGTTAAAGAGTTAAGTGATAAAATATCTGATATTTGTGAAAATAATTTAGGTAGTGATTTAGTTACTAGTACTTAGAATGCCTTCTTGAGTAACTATCAAATATTAATTACTAGTTTGGTTGTAAAGAAAAATGCACCATCTTTTACAAATTTAGTAGGTATCATTTTATAAGAAGATGAAAGGAAGAAGTACATGGATAGTAAACTTTAAATTGTAGACTTAGCATTGATGGCCAAGTATAAGAAGCTTGAAAGGATGTTGGGTGTGTAGAAGCAAATTCCTATGCCAATCTAAGTAGGAAAGTAGTTACAACTTTTTTTTTTCTTAAACCATTAAAAAAATGACAACTTCAAATCAAATGCACATTCAAAACACATAAAATAGATAAATAATATAATACCATAACACAATGATTACATGGGAAAACAATCCCCTGAAAAACCCACTCTCAAAAACACTTAGCTCAATTGTGTTATTTAGCAACAACAAAAGGTTACAATACAATCTCAAAGTTCTCACACAACAACAAGATTTTGAAGTAATTTTGGTAGCATAACAATACCTTCAAAATAGGCAATGCTACTCAAAAATACAAGTGTTGGGTATATAGGAGATCAGAATGCACAAAAATCATGCTCCCACAATGATATATATAGAAAGCCACATGCCATATTACTCTTCACTACATGCGTGCATGATTTAAGATTAGCATATAAAATGCCTTTTTTATCTTGCACATGCAAACTAAAACTTTCCACATGCAACATTACACATGCAAGGTGTCTACTTGACATGCAAGGAACGCACAACATGCAAACTAAAATATTGCATGTAATGCACCTAAATGCACAAGTTCATCTATCTTGTTGACTTCCAAAATTGACCTCTCCTTTGTAATAATTTAGTATATTAGTTTGCTCTATTTTAAATAAGCAACGCATTGGAAGTAAAATTTAAAATTACTTCTTTTTTTTCTAAAATAAAAGAATATAATGTACTAAATTCCAAAATAATGTCTTAATTTAATTTAGCTTTTCTTATTTATGATTATACAAACAACATAGGAAATAAAAATTATGGTGATTTCTGAAATAAAAGAATAGAATGTACTAATTCAAAAATAATATCTCAATTCAGTTTAGCTTTTTTCCATTACTATAACTATACATAGAACAAAAAAAACAAAAATATGATTACTTTTTAAATAAAAGAATAGAACACACCAAATCCACAAATAATGTCTTCATCCAACTTGTTTTCTCATTTATGATGATTACATAATGATTATACCATCAATATAAGAAACAAAAATAATGATGATTCCTGAAATAAAAGAATAAAAAAATACTAAATCCACAACTAATATCTTAATCCAACTTAGCTTTTCTCAATTATGACGATTTTACCAATAACATAAAAAAATACAGTGATTTCTAAAATAAAAAATAAAATGTACTCGATCTACAAATAATCTTTTAATCCAGCTTAGCTTTCGTTAATTACGGTGATTATACCAACAACATAAAAAATAAAAATTATGATGTTTCCTAGAATAAAAGAAAAGAAATCGACCAATATTGTCTTCATCCAGTTTGGCCTTTCTTTGTAACAGTGATTATTCCATTTTAAAAAAAAAACTGTGATGATTACTGTGTTTATCCAATTGTCCACTCGCATGTTCTCACCAGGTCATATTCTATTAGACTCTAACCTCTATCGATTGAATGTATTGGAAATTTGTAGACCAGTCAACATGACAGATTGAGTAAACAACTGACACATTATTCTTGATCGACACAATTTTCTATATGGTCATTTAAGCTCTTTCATCCTTACCCTAGTTATATTATAGGTACTACATCTTGACATTTCATCAAATTGATTAGATTTTTTCCCCTCTTTCATCTTTTCCTATCTTTCTCTTCTTTTCTTAGATTTTTCTTCCTCAAGATCATTGATCTTTTGCAGCCAATTTTTCATTCTCCTCCTTTGTTTTGAGTTCCTGCTCCTTTTGTTGTTTCTGCTTAGCCAATTCACCAACTTTGAATTTGGCATCCAATTGTTTTTGTTTAAGTAATGCATAATATTGTAACTTTGCATCCATCTCCTTTTGTTTGGCTAATGCTTTAGCTTGTGCTTTTGCATTTGATTCTCTCTTAGCTTGTTCAAACAACTTCCATTGGTCCTCCTCTATCAAAACATGCTAAATTCCTGCATCCTTAGTTTCATCAAGAGGTGTCTCTACATGTGTCTCTTTGTGAGAAGGAGTATTCTCTGAATCTATCTCAATGTCATGAATTTCAACCTCAAGATCCTTTCCTTTTAGTGTTTCTGCTTCTTCATGTAGATTACCTATAGTTATATCCTCACTAGGTTCTTGAGGGAGAGGAAGTTGAGAAGTGGATGCTTCTCCAAGTACAGTAGTTTACATACATTGTTGTTGGAGTGAAAATAAACTAAGAGGGGGGGGGTGAATCAATGTTTAAAACTTCTTAAAAAATTTAAACTGAAACTGAAAAGACCCATACATATGTTCTCATTTATCAATGATAGTGTCATTCATGAATTCGAATGCAATCATATAAACTAAAATGAGTAGTGTAACATTACATTTTAAAGCAGTAAAGTACTGAAGCAAATGAATCATAGAGACAAAAAATAGACACAAGATATGCTGAGTGGAAAACCCTCCTGGGGAAGAAAAACCACTCCTTAACCTACTGCCTTTTTCAGGCTTTCATTTCAATAATTTATTTTGACAAAGCCTCAATGGTTGTTTTCTGAGCACCAACTCAAGGAGCACCAACCCCTTTCCTAATATTCAATAGAACATAAAATACTACAGAGGATCTCTCTATTTCACTTGATTTGTGTCAAGTGCCTCTTGACGGACAATGTGTAAAACACTCAAAAGTCAAGAATGACTCTTCAGTGTTCCACTCATTATCAAGCCTTCAGAGAGCTTGAGGGAAATATTATCATAGTCACAATACAATCTCATCAAACTATATTACAATGATACATCTTTTCTTTCTTTTCTCACTGTTTGATTTTCCACCTTTTTCCATACAGAAACTACAAATCTGACTACACACTGTGTTTTCCAATTTTCAACATCATTTTACATGAGAAGAAAAAATGTTTTTCACTTTTCTATTTGCAGAAGAGATAAAGATTTAGCACGTAATAATCTTGACTGTCCAGAAATGGATCTAGAAACTAGACACAAGAAGAATACCTGACAGTAATGAGGTTGTAGTCACAAGAAGTTTACCAGTCCTACAGCGGAGCAAAACGACCATAGTATCTTCCAAACTCGTGCCAAACACCCTATGGCTGGAAGAAAACAACTGGAACAACCATGCTGCTGATCCTCTCATCTCGAACACACGCTGTCAAGGAGTAGAAGCCCTGCAAATGTTTCAGAGAAATGACTGAGATACAAACTCTATGATGGCGGCCAAGACGGTTCCAAGAAAAAATGTGAATAGTGTGAAATGAAAAACAGTTTGCCCTAATCTTCCAAAGCAAGTAAAAATGAATTCGTTTACTAAGATGAATAAAATTTTGGAGTTCGAGAGGATAGTTATGATTAAACAAAATCTTATTATTCCATGTCAAGTCTGCGGACTGTCCAAAAAGGCTAGCAGTCAACAAGCATTATTACCTTTGAATCAAAGACCAACCATTTGAACTGTCGACTAAATAATGCCTTAAATTATTTGCACATAAAATGGTGAATACTAAGTCGCATCGAAAGTGACATAAAATAATCAATACCTTTATATCAGCTGTCAGCCTTGAGGCCCAATTTGATATCAACCAATAGGTCGAAATCAAATACAAATAATTGTTGATTTATATACCTTTGACCAAAGCCGGATTGCCACCTTAATAAAGTCCAATGTTATATAATTTTCAATGTAACATACATTCCAATGCCTTGTGAAGGTTAATGAAGGCTAACTTCATGTAAAGTTTAGAATGCCATTAACACAATAATGATCAACCCTTACAATATGCAAAAATTTGACTACCGAGATTTTCAAGAATATTAACAAACTATTCCTCATACCCATGCCACTAACAGAAAATGGAGGAATATACCCTGCCAAATATCAAGATGCTTGTAATAGATCAAGCATTAGTAATCAACCTGTAAAAGAACTGATCATGTCAGTCACATGTAAATCAAGTGAAGTACTGAAACATAAATGTTAAACCAAAAATATATCACTTGATCAATGGAGCAAATAACTTGTAATCAGAATACCTCAACCAAGATCTACACATGGACCCAATATATCAGAGCCACCAAGATAATGTAAATAATGAAGTAAATGTGCCAAATAGACAAGTAGATCAATTGAGAAGATAATCATCAAGATGCTAGAGAATCACAAAGTGACATCAAGGAAAAAATTGCACAAGAGGGATTCAACAAACTCCCCCTTTGTCCTTGATGGAAAAACTGAACCACCAAACCAAAGATAATGAACTGTAACCGAATGCTCAAAATTCTCCCCCTTTTTGACACAAGGATAAAGGGAGACGAACAAAGATAAACTAGAAACAACAGTGACTTTCCATCAAACTGCAAATTTAACCTTTAAGCAGCATGTATGAGCTGTAGGAAGAGCTAACCAACTCCCCCTATCACCAAGATAGACTATTTAAGATAACAGTGATTGAGAGAAAACTCCCAATCGAGACCTAAGTCTTTCAAGAGCATCTTTAGCCAACAGTTTATTAAAAATGTCAGCAACCTATGCTTTTGTAGGAACATATTGCACAGATACCTCATTAACCAACACCTTGTCATGAAGAAAATGAAACTTTATAGCTATATGTTTAGTTCGAGAGTGTATAACTAGATTTTTTGAGATATTGATTGCTCTAGTATTATCACACATAATAGTAATAGGTTTTGGAATTTCAATACCCATATCTGATAATGTCTGACATCCAAATTACCCGAGTGCAGCAAGAAGTGGAAACTATATATTCTTCTTCAGCAGTAGAGAGCGAAACAAATTCTTTCTTTTTGTTGTGCCAAGCCACTAAACGATCACCAAGAAAGAAAGCAGCACCACTAGTGCTTTTCTTGTCATCTAGACATCCTGCCCATTTAAAATCAGCATAAGCTACTAAAGAGAAATCATTGCTTCTGGGATGTACCAGAGCCCATAATCAATTGTGCCTTGTACATATTCAAGAATCCTTCTCACAACATTGATGTGAGATTCCTTAGGAGATGATTGAAAATGAGCAAACATGAAAATGACTTGCATTATGTCAGGTCTTGAGGCTGTTAAATACAATAGGCTTCCTATCATTGACCTATAATCAATTACAATAGGAGAGTCATCAACTTTGCTAAGTTTACAGCCAGTTGCCATTGGAGTGCTTACAGGATGACTTTCATCCATTTTAAACATTTTTAACATTTCTTTTGCATATCTTGCTTGAGATAAAAAGATGCCAGAGTCAAGTTGTGAAATCTGAAGACCTAAGAAAAAAGACAGTTCTCCCAACATTGACATTTCAAATTTAGATTCCATGATTTGTGAGAATTTTTTACTCAAGGCAATATTGTTGCAACCAAAAATGGTGTCATCGACATAAATTTCAACAACAAGAATATCAGATCCTTCAATTTTAACATATAGATTGCTGTCAAGTCCTCCTCTAATGAAACCTTTTGATAGTAAGTGACTATCCAATCTTGAGTACCAAGCTCTAGGAGCTTGTTTTAGGCCATATAGATCCTTTTTTCAGCTTGTAGACATGATTTGGTTTGTTTTTACAAATAAACCCTTCAGCCTATTCTATGTAAACTTCCTCTTCTAAGTATCCATTTAGAAAGGCAGTTTTTACATCCATTTGATATATAGTGAAATTTTTGAAAACAAAATATGCCAAGAAAATTCTAATGGATTCAAGCCTAGCAACAAGAGAAAAAGTTTCACCGAAATCAATACCTTCTTGCTGAGCATATCCTTCATAGAAATATCTAGCCTTCTTGCGAGCAACATGACCATGTTCATCATGTTTATTTCTAAAGATCCACTTGCCTCTTATAAAATTTTTGTCATCTGGTCTTGGGACTAGATCCCAAGTCCGATTTTTTTCAATTTGATCAATTTCTTCCTGCAGTGCATTAAGCCAGCATTCATCAGTTAGAGCATCATCAAAAAATGTGGGCTCAAATTGGGTGATTAAACAAAATGCAGTAAGCTCGGCTATGTGAGCCTTTTCATCATAGTTAATAGTTCTTTTCCTTTTTTGAACTCCTGTAGATCTTTCTTCTATAATCAAATCTTTAGGATGGTTCCTAACAAGAGATTTTGAAGAAACTTTGGGTTCACATTTTTCTGAGCCGATTTCAGCATCTTCAGGATTTTCTTCAGCAAGTTTAGGGCTTGTTGGTTTTGTTTCAGGCTTTGCAGTTTCAAAGACCGATAATTATATCAAGTTCAAATTCGTCCTCTTCATCATCCTGCATAGGTTCAACATCTAGAAGTTGTTTTTCATCAAATTTGTCATTTATAGATTCAACAATTTTGTTCAGCCTATTGTTAAAGCATTTATAGGCTTTGCTGTGAGTAGAGTATCATAAAAAGATACCTTCATTAGTTTTAGATTGGAAACTACCTAAGTTTTTATCATCTCTCTTGATAAAAAACTTGCAGCCACATATTCTAAAATATTTAATTTGGGCAGATTTACCATACCACAATTCATAAGGAGTGAAATTTGATTTCGCTCTGATCTGGACTCTATTCAGAATGTAGACAGTTGTATGAACAACTTCTTTCTAGTACATATTTGCCATATTTGCTTTATTCAACATGGTTCTTTCCATCTCTTTTACAGTCCTATTCTTTTGCTCAACAACCCCATTTTGTTGGGGTGTTCTGGCAGCAACATACTATCTTTTTATGCCATGTTTGTCACAATAGTCTATGAATTCTTGTGAGGTGAATTCACCACCTTTGTCAAATCTTAAACATTTCAGTTTTAAGTCTAACTCTCTTTCTACTAGTTTTCTAAAAACTTTAAAATGTTCAAAAGCTTCTGATTTATTCTTGAGAAAGGTAACCCATACCATATGAGAGTAGTCATCAACAAACAACATGAAATATTTCTCACCATTTATGGACCTAGTCCTTGTAGGACCACATAAGTTAGTATGAAAAATTTGCAGAGGCTTAGTAGAGAAATATTCCTTGGATTTAAAGCTTACCTTGGTTTTCTTTCCTTTGAGACACTCTTTACAAATAACTTTGCTAGGTTTTCTAAGAAGGGGCAGACCTCTTACATTTTGATTTTTGCTAATTCTTACCATATTGTCAAAATTAATGTGGCCTAGTCTCTTGTGCTACATCCATCTTTCTTCAACATGACTCATTAAGCATATACCATGATTGTTTTCATGTCCAGAGGTGTCAAGTAAGTTGTAGACATTTCCCTTGGTCCTTCTTCCAACAACAACAACTTTACCTGACTGGTTTTTGATTTCACATCCTTGTGAAGTGAACAGGACTTGATAGCCACTGTCACAGATTTGACTGACACTCAGAAGGTTATGTTTTAATCCTTCTACATAATATACATTGTATATTGGAGTGCCTTCATTCAAAGAATGATAACCTCTACCTTTGATTTGAATTCTAGAGTTGTCTCTGAACTTTACATATCCACCAACATAGTCTTCTAGATTTGTAAATTTGTCTTTGTCACCAGTCATGTGGTTTGAACAACCACTGTCCAGGACCCATAGGTCCTTTTTATTTGAGTGAAAAGAAGTTTGAACAAGCATAGTCTGTTCAATGTTGTTAACTACTTTGGGTTTCCAGACTTTGATAGTTTTAAGTTGTTTATTCTATTGATCAGCATTGAATTGCTTAGCAGAATGACCCAAATATTTGCATGTCAAGCATCTAATCTGTCCTGCAAAACCATGATTTTTCCTAAAGCCAAATATAGGATTTCTAGAATTCATAAATCTGCAAGAGTTTACTTTGTGACCAAATTTATTGTAGAAGTAACAGTATCCATAAAAGAGAGGGTAGGAGTTGTAAACCATTTTGTTGCTCCTAAAAGGATGAATATGATCCTTGACAAACTCAGGATGTTTGAGTTCAGGATTTTTGTTTCCAGCAACAACATTAATCTTTTCACTGTCATTTGAACATTCACCTTTAACAAAGCCAATACCAGTTTTGTCTTTGTTTAATTTCTATTTACTGAGCATGTCATTTAGTGTAAGAGCGCTTTCATATTTCTCAGTAGTCTTCCTGAGATCTACAATCTCATGTTCAAGTTTTTGAATTTCTTGGTCTTTAAAACTTATGTCAATGTGAAGACAATCTTCAACTCTCTTGGATTCTTCAAGTTGAGTTTTTAATGAAATTATCTCAAGATTTATGAGTTGCTCTTGTGAACTATCTTGAACAACATTCTGTTCTTGAGCACACAACTATTTCTTACGTTTTCTCAGCTCTTTTAGAGAACATTTCAGTTCTCCTTCATATTCCACTTCACCTTCTTCAGCATCATTGCTATTAGTTTCATCTTGCTGAATAATTTCAGCCATGAAGATATTTTCATCCTCTTCATCTAGAGAATCATTAGATTCAAAATCTGTTTTAGTTTTGCTGAACAAACTTTTCTTCTTTTTGAAATTTAATTTTTGTTTGGGTCTATAAGCCTTTTTCTTGGCAAATTTCTCAGATTTCTCGTTATCACTGTTTGTGTCACCATAGGGACACTTTGCAGCAAATTGGCCTATTTTGCCACAGTTAAAGAATTTGAAGGGATGTTTTCCCTTATACTTTCTAGAACCCTTTTTGAGTTTCCTCACAAAATGGGATTCTTTAGAATCAAAACATTCTAATTCAGAGATCTCATCCCTTTCTTTCCTTTTAACATTAAATGTTGATTCTTTTGTAGTGGTGGTGTTTTTACTGATCCTCATTTCATAGGTAGTCAGAGTGCCTTGTAGACTGTAAAAGGTAAGCTGTGTAAAATGTTTCTTCTCTTCTAAAGTAGCTACCTTAGCTTCAAATTTTGTTGGCAAGGTTCTGATGACCTTGGTGACAACATCAAATTCCTTGAATTCTTCTCTAGGACCCTTCATGGAATTTACAATTTCATCAACTCTCAAAAAGTAGTCATCTACTTTTTCATCGTCCCTCATTTTTAATTCTTCAAACTAGTGTTTTAAAGTGAGGACTTTGGACTGTTTTACCTTTTCATTTCCTTGATAGATAGTTTCAAGTTTAGTCCAGATTTCTTTAGCAAAAATCTAGTGCATGACTTTGATGAAGACATCTTTAGTCAGAGCACATAGAAGAGCATGCTTTTCTCTTGCATTGGTTTCATATCTCTTCTTTTCATCAGAAGTAGTTGGCAAAGTAGCTGGTACAGTGTACCCAGACAATACTATACTCCAGACATCAAGGTCAATAGAAGCTAAATAAGTCTCCATTATGATTGTCCAGAATACATAATATGTTCCATCAAATAATGGAGCTCTAGTCATGGAAGTACCTTCATGAGCTTGAGACATTTTGAATAGACTCCAAGTCCATAATCGATCCTAGGTTGGAAAGACCTACCAGAGGACCCTATGATCTGATACCAATTGTTGGAGTGAAAATACACTGAGAGGGGGCGTGAATCAATGTTTATAACTTCTTAAACAATTTAAACTGAAACTAAAAAGAATCATACATATGTTCTCATTTATCAATGACAGTGTCATTCATGTATTTGAATGCAATCATATAAACTGAAATGAGTAGTGTAACATTACATTTTAAAGAAGTAAAGTACTAAAGCAAATGAATAACAGAGACACAAAATAGACACAAGATATGTCGAGTGGAAAACCCTCATGGGGTAGAAAAACCACTCCTTAACTTGCTGCCCTTTTCAGGCTTTCAATTCAATAAATTATATTGACAAAGCCTCAATGTCTGTTTTCTGAGCACCAACTCAAGGAGCACCAACCCCTCTATTTAGAGACACCAATCTCAAGGAGCACCAACCCCTTTCTTGATATTTAATAGAATGCACAATAGTATAGAGGATCTCTCTGTTTCACTTGATTTCTATCAAGTGCCTCTTGACAGACAATGTGTAAAACGCTCAAAAGTCAAGAATGACTCTTCAGTGTTCCACTCATTATCAAGCCTTAAGAGAGCTTGAGGAAAATATTATCACAGTCACAATACAATCTCATCAAACTGTATTACAATGATATATCTTTTATTTCTTTTCTCATTGTTTGATTTCCAACCTTTTTCAATATAGAAACTACAAATCTGACTACACACTGTGTTTTCCAATTTTCAGCATCATTTTACATGAGAAGAAAAAAATGTTTTGCATTTTTCTATTTGCAGAAGACAGAAAGATTTAGGACATACTAATCTTGACTGTCCAAAAATGGATCTGCAAACTAGACACAAGAAGAATACCTAACAGTAATGAGGTTGTAGTTACAAGAAGTTTACCAGTCCTACAAAGGAGAAAAACGACCACAATATCTTCCAAACTCGTGCCAAACACCCTATGGCTAGAAGTAAACAACTGGAACAACCATGGTGTTGATACTCTCATCTCCCTCACACACTGTCAAGGAGTAGAAGCCTTGCAAATGTCTCAAAGAAACGGCTGAGATACAAACTCTATGATGGTGGCCAACAGGGCTCCAATAAAAAATGTTAATAGTGTGAAATGGAAAACAATTTGCCCTAATCTTCCAAAGCAAGTAAAAATGAATTTCTTTGCTGAGATGAATAAAATTTTGGAGTTCGAGAGGACAGTTATGATTAAACTAAATCTCATTATTCCATGTCAAGTCTATAGATTGTCCAAAAATGCTAGCAGTCAACAAGCATTATTACCTTTGAATCAAAGACCAACCATTTGAACTATCGAATAAATAATGCCTTGCATTATTTGCACATAAAATGGCAAATGTTAAGTCACATCCAGGGTGACATAAAATTATCAATACCTTTATATCAGTTGTCGACCTTGAGGACCAATTTGATATCAACCAATAGATCGAAATCAAAATACAAATAATTGTTGATTTATATACCTTTGACCAAAGCCGGATTGCCACCTTAATAAATTCCAATGCTATATAATTCTCAATGTAACATAAATTACAATTCCTTGTGAAGGTTAATGAAGGATAACTTCATGTAAAGTTCAGAATTCCATTAACAGAATAATGATCAACCCTTATAATATGCCAAAATCTGACTACCAATATTTTCAATAATATTAACAAACGATTCCTCATACCCATGCCACTGATAGAAAATGGAGGAATATACCTTGATGAATATCAAGATTCTTGTAACAGATCAAGCATAAGTAATCAACCTGTAAAAAAACTGATCATGTCAGTCACTTGTAAATTAATTGAAGTACTGAAACACAAATGTTAAACTAGAAATATATCACCTGATCAATGGAGCAAATAACCTATAATCAGAAATACCTCAACTGAGATCTGCACATGGACCCAAGATATTAGAGCCACCAAGATAATATAAATAATGAAGTAAATGTGCCAAATAGACAAGTAGATCAACTGAGAAGATAATCATCAAGATGTCAGAGAATACAAAGTGATATCAAGGACAAAATTGCACAAGAGGGATTCAACACTTGTGTCCCAAGAGTTTCTTCTATAGCTATTTTAGTGACAACATCCCCTCTAGTGATGGGAGGAGGATACTCCAATTTATGCTTGGGAGCTACTTTCCTTCTATTTATTTTGTAGTCGTTCATTGCACCAACTTTCCTCTTCTTTGAAACTTGAGCAGGTGGCTCCTTCATTCTTAATACTACACACTGGATAATTCTATGCATTATTGTTCTAGAAATCTGTCTTATATCAATAAATTCTTCTTCTTGCCAATTGATTGGATCTAAGCCTTGGATAGCTATGTTTCCTACTTCATACCCCAAGTCTAAAATCATACCATGATCATTTGATAGTGTGTCAGGCATATCCTCTTTCACCCCATACTCAATCTTCTGAGGGATGGTCAACCTTTCATAGTTCCTTTTCCTTACCTCAAAGTCATCCTGCAAATCACACCAAAAGTCTTCCATTAGATTATAATTCTTCTCAAATATGGAGGAAAGGAGCTTATTCATCTTCTTCTCTGGATCAAAATGTTTTCTAGAATTATAGAGGCCCAACTTGAAATGAATCAATTGTTCACAAATTGCTTTTGCTACTATATTGTGAAAGCAACGATACTCTACCAAATTCATAGGAAACTTATGGAAACCTAGTTTGTGTTTGGTACCGAACTTGGCATTGACTCCTAATGCCTAGTATACAAATTCCATTAGAACCATTCTGTTAGTACAAAAATTAGGGACTAGGTGAGGATGTCCATCAAATCCTGATAGTGTGAAGTAGGTGAACTTAGGGTACTGAATATACCAGTCTCCCCATTGAGCAATGAAAGTCATGGCTTCACTACTTAGTCTGAAGCCTACATCACTAGTCAACCTATTAATGATGACATATAAAAATCCATCATTAACTCTCCTATAATGCTCCTATAATGTCTACAATGTTAGCTGATCATAGTGATCCCATACTCCTTGTTGTCCAAGGGCTTCTCCCATTATTCCTACTACATTTAAAACCTAGAAAAATGCCCATCCTTGCTGCTGCATAAATAAAATAAGAGGTCATATAAAAGGTCTTAGTCCTTCTCACATTTATCATATGGTTGTGTAGAGCATCAAACAACATCACATGAACCAATCAAACATTTTCCCACCATCAAAGATAGCTTCAATAAATAGGAACATCTACTTTTTGAAGCATGGAAAATCCATTTTCCCAAATACTCTAGAGAGAATTAGGATTAGGTCACTAGCTTCCTTCACAAAATCTCCCCTTTTAGGCTGGTCTGGTAGCTTATTCAGGGAATTCTTCTTAGTTATCAATCACCTCTTGTTCATATGTTTTATGTTAACATCCTTATTGTCATTGAATCTTTTAAATGCATCTTCCTCCTTCAGTATCTTTGGATTTGTAGGAGTATGTGCATTGAACATCAGCCTCATCATTTGTGGAGATAAGTCAATTATGACATTCCCCTATTGATCCATATATTGTCCTGAGACTGCATTGTAAGCTCCTGCTACAACTAGGATTAATTTTGGACATTGGATTGAAAGAGGAAAGAAGGTAACATGGGAAATTCCTGATTGGAAAATTCTCTCTATTTTTCCAGTAACTTTCTCCCATAAAAGAGTCTCTTCTTGATCAGTTCTTCACAATCAAATGTCCCTAAATTGGTGTCTATGATGTCTGCTAAACCAGATTCTAGCTTGTTGGCTATGGGAGTGATAATCTAGTGTTTATACCTCATTGTATAAGGTACTTGTTCTACCTTTGTCTTCTTAGGCTTGACCTATTTGGAACTTTCAACTATTTGACCCTCCATTTGTGAAGTTCCAATAGATGTTCCAGACATTGTTTAGATCCTACATAGACAACTTAAGATTAGATCCATGGAAATTGTATAAACCATGTTAGAGAGCTCACCTTTCCATGTCACTTTGTGTTTTATGTATTTTCTCATACTTAGTAATATTAATCACCCACAAGAAGTGGGACCAAGAAGAGGAATGCCCCTAAAAGGCTTCCAAGTACTATCAAGATCAGGACCGGAATGGAGACTGAGGTCAAAACAAACTATAGAGTGGGACTAGGGACGGAGTGAGAATTAGACTCAATACAAGAGAAAATTTGAAATCCATATCCTGTTCCATTTCCACTTCTGGTTCCGCTTCTGCTAGAGTAAATGAACTTTTGATAATCAAAAGTAGGTTTGGGGACAGATTTGACATGTATTACAAATAAGGTTGATGAATATAACCACTCCTAGATCCAATTCCGACTAAGGTCAAATGTGACATTATCATTAGAAGGTTAAAATTTTAGCTAATGAAATTATGATTTAAATGAGGTCACCTGATAAGCCTCTAAGGCTTAAAATAATAGTGCTAACCTATCCCTCATTCAACTGAGGGGAAACCAACGACTAGGGAATAATGTTAAATTAACACGGACGTGCAAAACCCTAGTTTATTGAAATTGTCGACTTAAGGAATTAGGGCATCCAAAAAGCCTACTGGAAATCAAGGAGTTGAAATGCAATCCTAAAAGGAAATAGATTGAAGACCACCATAAAACCGTGAAACCGATTGAAAGAAACACCCCCAAAACCAGGGCATAATGGTATGGGCGTGAAGAAATTAGAAAATGACTGTTGAGATAAAAATGAACAAGAAATGAAAACAATTAAATAGAAACAAAGAAAAGAACTGAAAGCGAAACGAAAACAAACAAAACAAACCAAGCAATAACAAGCAGGGATTCAAGAAGAGAAAACACAGTGAACCCCAAGAAAAATGACAAACCAAAACTAACCAAAGAAAAAACAAAATGAAAGGAAACAAAGGAAAAAAGAAACCCTACCTCAATACACAATCCAATCAGGCTTACTGTTGATACAAATCCATGTGCAAATGCTTGATCTCTAATCAAATCATGCTTCCTCTCCTTTATCTCGACTCTGGTTTGTTTTCACTGTGTAAATAATAATAATAAGCAACGAATTAACCTTAATTAAGGTTAAAATTTGATTTCATATGTGTGAGGAGCCTACCATTAATTCCATTAATGCAATTAATGCAATAGTTCAAGCGCGAGATTGTAGTGGGAACAAGTACAAAACCATCGCACAATCAAAGTAAAGTGCAGAAGGGAAAACAAGAAAGGTAGGAGTGGAAGTGGAGGTGGAATGGAAACTAGCCAACAAATGTTTACCAAGTTCTGAGTTTGGTTCCAGATCCGGTTCTGGCTTCGATGATGACAAAGTAAAAGAAAGAAATAACCAAAAGAAGACATTGGGACCGAATCAAGGTTAACAACATCGATCCCAAGTCAAAAAAATAGATAAAAAAGGTGGAGATGAAGGTGGGATGGAAACCGAGTTTGGAACTTTGTACAAGCCCCGCATTTAAGATCCATTTCGGTTTTGGTCCTGTGAAAAGAAAACGAGAGAAATCAAAGAAACAAAAAAAGAGACGAGTGCGAGCGAGATCAGGAAGCAATTAGGGAATGAAACTCAAAATGAGTTCCAAGTCTAGATTTAGTCTTAGTTTCACTTCTGATAGAATGAAAAGAACCAAAAGAAAGTGTTGGAAGCAAATATTAACTCCAAACTTTGTTGAAAATGACCCAAGGACAAGAATCAAAAGAGGGAGACCCATTTTGATGAAGGAAAAAATATGGGATGGTTATGCAAGGCATAACAAATGGTGACTTAACTGTGAAAATGGTTTACCCATTTTCAAGATACTAAAGAATTCAGTCACCCAAAACTTGTGGTTTATGAATCACATTAACTGGAATAAGATCAGATATGCAAAACCATGTTGAGTTGGAATCTCAAAGGTATTTCTTCATGAATTATTTAGAATCTAGGTGTGTGCCTATATGGTGCATCCTTCTTTATAAAAGCTTCTCTACCCTTTTGAACAACTATACCTAAAATCCAAGTTACTTAGTTTGTGTCCTTTAACTATCGTGTAATGAAAATCATGGGCATTGCTCCGTTGCTAGTCAAACGTTCATAGCTCTGACAAAGATACCTCTATTTATCTAAAACTATTGCTCTACTGCCAGTTAGGCATCCATAGGCCCAATAGAGATACTTGATTGACCCTATTGAGTTCACCTTTCTCTTCTTTTCTCTCTTTTTTTTGTAAGTTTTACTTGTAGAGCTTCTTTATTTGATTTTTTTTCAATACTCAAATTTAATTGATCTAAAATGTGGGTTGAGAACTACAATGGACCTCATGATTTTGGGATTCAAAATTTTCACTTGAATCAAAGATACAACTACCCTGAGATAAAAAGACATTTTACTTAGGTAGATGTTTATCTATTGTCTGACAAACTTTGATCATAATTCATAAGATGATTTACAATGTACCTTATTCTTGATAAATTTTTAAAACCATGCTAAAAAGGCCATAAGACATCAACTTAGAGAAAAATCTTTCAACAAATGTTCTTTGAAAATACCTAAATCAACTCCTCTCCTAGTGCCTACAACCTGCTTTGAATAACAACCCCTTTATTTGAGAATGGATGGAAATGAAAGTCACCAACAAACAAGACCCAAATTAGAAAACAAAAAAAAAAAAAAAGAAAAGAAACAAAGCAACAAACAAACATTAAAAAAAAGGACAACTAATTACATATAGTAAACATGGTACAATTATTTCAGAAAACTAGACCTTTATGAGCCAAAGTAATGTTTAAGAAACTTACCATTAACAGGTAATGGAATAGGTTCTCCTATTAAGGCACTCAATCAGAAAGAATTCTCACCTTTTATCTCAACTATTCGATATGAACCCAACCAAAGCCTAGCCAACTTTTGGTGGACTCCCTTTTTCTCTCTAGCTTTATCCCATAGAAAAACGAGATATAATATCCTAAATTCCTTTACCTTGGCCGTCTTGTCAAACCAATGTTTGACGATAACTTGATGTTTAGAAAACTGCTGCAAAGAAAAATCTCCCTGTTCTTCCATGTTTATCAAATTGGTTAGTCTAACCTCGATCCGATCATCCTTCGTATGGAATTCCTGCATAAACTTGAGGACAAGTATTTGCAAATGGATTGGGAAGATTGGGTCTTGGCTGTAGACTAACTGAAATGTCGAATCTCCTAGGGCGACTTTGATTCAAGTTTGATCTTCCCATAAGGAAAATCTCAGCTAAGTATGCCAGTCCCTAGGATTGCTTTCCAACAATTTTCTAATTAATTCCAACAAATTCTTGTTGGTGGACTCAGCTACTCCGTCTCCCTGAGGGTAGTAATTAGATGAATACTTCAAAATTATTTTATGTTCATAAGCCCATTGAATAAATTCGGCTAAATAAAAAGCAGGTCCATTATCATATACCACCTGGAAAATGGTACTACAAACCTCATGGTGATGTTGTCGGTCAGAAACTTGATAACCACATATGTGGTGCTATTTTTGCAGGGCTGAGCCTCAGTGCAGCGTGTGCAGTAGTTAGTTGCAATCAAGATGAAATTATGACCTATAGAGTAATTTGGATTAATGACACCAAAAAAATCTAGTGCCCATTGATTGAATGGTCTTACCTCATACACTGGTTGCAAAGGTGTTGCTGGATTTATTTCCCTTGGTGTAGAATTCTAGCATACATGCCATGTCCAGACATGTGGGTGTGCATCCTGAAACACGTAAGGCTAGTAATAGCCTAATCTAATAATTTTATTGGCTAAAGCATCTGCAGACCCATGTCATGTACCATGTCTTCCATGAAACTAACCAATAGTGCGTTTAGCGTCTTGCTGATCCAAACCGCGTAGGTAAATTCCTTAAAAGTTCCTTTGATATAGGGATCCCTCTTTTAGCATACAATGATCACTCTTCATCCTCAATTCTCTCCGTTCAGTAACATTCATCCCCTTTGGGCATCTATTGTTGAGGAGGAAGAAGATCAAATCCATGTACTAGGGATCCTTAGTGAACGTATGTACCGTGTACTGTTGATAAGCGATACTTTTGTCAACATGTACCATAGCCTTTGATAAGCCCTATCCTCAAACAAGCTTCATTGGATGGATCTCCAAATAAAATTCTTGTAAAATAGCCATCCATTTCCCCCTTGTTTCTCCTAACTCTCTCTACATCAGGAGGGACTTCATAGCTAGATCAGGAACTATAGCAATAACTTGACTTTGAAGAATGTAATGCCTAAATTTTTTTATTGCTTAGACCAATGCAAAGGTCTGCTTCTCGAGGGCTAGGTACCTAAATTCTTCATTTTTAAATAGGAAGCTCATGAAGGCAATAGGCCTTTACTCCCCCTCACCTCCTCATTGTGTTAGAATAACTGCACATGAATGGTCAGATGCAAAAGAATAGATATAAAAGGGCTTTAGGTAATCGGGGCTAGTAAAAAATGGTGCCTTCGATATCAATTATTTAATCTATGAGAAAAAATATTTAGCCTCATTGTTCCATTCAATCTTTGCATCTTTTCTCATCATTTCATTAAGAGGTTTGACAATTTTTGCAAACCCTGTTATAAATTTTCTCACTAAATTAATCCTTTCGAAGAAAGATCTCATTTTCTTTTTACTTCCTAGTATTGCCAATTTTAAAATGGCCTCTACTCTATCCAGATCTATGGATATCCCTTCTTCTAATATTATATGGCCTAAGAGCTTCCCTTCAAATACTCCAAAAACACACTTATTTGGATTAAGGGAGACAACATAGCTTATACACCTTTTAAGGACTTTTGCCAAATCTACAACATGGTCCTCTCTACTTTTGGAGAAGTTGGTTAAGTCATCCACATAAATAATGATACACTTACCTATTGAATCCTTGAATGCTACATACATTACATGATGAAAGGTAGTTCCAATGTTGATAAGGCCAAATGGAATCCTCTGATAGGAAAATGTGCCCCACTGGGTGGTGAAGGAATTTTTCATTTTGTCCTCATGATTTACAAGCACCTAATTATACCAAGAATAGGCATCCAGAAATGAAATCACCTAGGACCCATTGACTATCTGTAACACCTCATCAAGAGAAGGAAGTAGGTATTTATCCTTCCCAGAGGCCTTATTTAGGTTCCTGAAATCTATGCATAACCTGATTTCACCACTTTTCTTTTGCACAAGAACCAATTTTGCAACCCAAGAAGAATGTTGTACTGGAAAGATTATTCTTGTAGATAATAACTTCTGCACCTCCTTCTAGATTAAGGGCTTGATTAAAGCATTCACTAGATACTATTTTTGATGAAAGGGCTTGGCTTCTAGATGTAGGGGTATAGTATGCCTGATTACCGAGGTGTCAAAAGTATTTAAATCTTCATACCCCTAGGCAATGGCTGCAATGTTCTCCTTCAAAAATTTAACTATAATCTCCTTAATTCCTTCAAGACAAGTCTTACCTATGATGAAATTCCTTTTGAGACCCGAGTGAGTTAGTTTAATAGATTCATAGGTCTCTCCATCACTTTCTGTTGGCTCCCTTTGATGACCCTGTGGGTCAAAGTCAAATATTCTTTCTAAAGCCACCATCCCCTTTGGAATACTATTTCTTTTCAATTCCATTACCCCTTACATGTCACAGTTCTCAGGATCCCAATCTCCCTGATCTCTTTCAGATTCATCAATTATGTGTCCTTCAAAGACATCTGAACTTTCCAAGAAGGCAAGTATATGCTGGTCATCATCGAATACTTGAAAATTCCACACATTATCCGAGACAGTTGGGATTGAGACTAGTTCAACTGAAAAACTTTTTAACTTGGAATCTTGCATAGGCTCCAAGGTGCTAGCAGTAATGACAAGGGCATCTGCAATTTGATTTCTTTCCCTAGGAATCAGAGTGATCCCAAACGCATCAAAATCTTCAATCAAATTCAAAATTCTACTTCTGTATGCAACCAATCATTTGTTATGGCAAGTATATTGGTTGCGGACCTACTTGATGATAACTTCATAATATCCCATTACCATGAGAGCCATGACCTTCTTTTGATGAGAAAAAATGAGTCCTCGAGCAAGTGCTTCGTATTCAGCCACATTGTTTGTGTAGCCAAACTACAACCTATAAGATGCAAAGTAAGTCTTCCCTTTTGGGTTGGTTAATTCGATCCCTACTCCACTTTCAGATTTGGATTTAGAGCCATCAAAATTAAGCCTCCATAATTGATCTATAGTTGGGAGTTCTTTCTGCTTTAGGATAATAGGGGATGACTTGCTTGAAATTTGTGGCAGCTTGGATGGGTTTTGGCCATCAAAAGTTAAAGGTGATTGGGAACAAGGTTTACTAGCAACTTCTTCTATTATAAAAACCTATTCAGAAATCACTTCCCGAACATTTCCTTATATTAGATCACAATCGAGTTCATTTTTCATCAATTCCTTAGGCATTGGCAAGGTATTTGGAGTGGGTGTAGTAGAGAAAGACTGGTATACCTCAATCTCTTCTGGGATTTCAGAGCATAGAGCCTGAATCTGCTCAAAATGAGCAGGATCTTCCTCCTGGGTGATATTTTCTTTTGTGAGGATGACTGCATCCTTGACCTAGAATAAGAACTAGTTGGGGGGTGTCACTAGATGGTGCTCACAAGCCTCTTCTAACTCATAAACATAATTCATAATATCCACACATGGTTGGCACGTTCGTTCAAAATGAACCTCATAATGAAACCGACACCAATTCAGGTGTAGAAAATTCCATAGATCATTTTCATCCCCAAGGACCAACCTATCATGCTCTAATTTCCTAATCAGAACCTGTTGGTTAATTGTTCTCATGGGGTCATTGGATTCTTGGGATGAGGAAAAACTAGGATCAAATACTGAGAAATTTATAACTTCCTCCCTCTTATATACCCCCATTTCAGTCTCAAAGAATGCAACCTCATTTGGACAACCATATTCGATTATCATATGCTTGAGGTGGGGCTCAGTTTCAATCCTAATTTGTGATGCTATCCCTTTCTAGGCCAGCCACATATTAGAAAAGTCTAAAGATATATATCCCCCAATACTTTTCATCAATTCTCGACTTAGAAGCATACCATATGTTTTAGGGATATCTGCTACTTGGATATCTAAGTAAGTTTGGATCCTTGGGTCTGATCCAACTTGCACATGCATGTTTTTCAGTTCTCCTACCACATTGAACTCATTTTTATCAAAAAAAATCACCTTCTTATCAGTCTGGGCAAGACTTAATCCTAATTTTTTGTAGATGGAAAAGGGCATAACATTACTCGATGCTCCATAATCCAAAAGATAATTATGCAAATTCTTCCCAAAGATCCTAAGACTTAAAAGAAATGGCGGGGTTCAAGTCTTACCTTTATACATAGCAACATTCATCTCAGTAACTGGAGTCACCTTATTTTTTCCCTTTGAACGATCTACTTCTTCTAAAGCCTTTAACACAATTTCTCGCTATGCTAGACACCATTTGAGGATATCGAAAAATGAAAGGGAAGTGTTCTATTTGTGCATCTCTAAAATGAAATATAATTCTGATTCATTACTCTTTGAATATCTGGGAATAAAGGGTGAGTTACTTTTGTTTTGAGCATTAGTTGGACCTCTTGGTGGAAACAGGTTATTATTTGCATTCGAATTAGGTGGAACCATAGTTCTCAAAGGATTAGATGTGGTGAATGGGCCCTTATTCTGATTTCTCAGAAAATGGCCATCTTTGGATTGGAAAGCTTGAGCATCATATACATCCTCCTCTAGCTAGTTTTCTCCCTGCATAGGAAACTGATATTGTTCATCAATGGTTTCAAAGGTCATAGCTTTATTCACTGATCCACCCTCTGTATTGGAATTTCCTAGTGGGGGGTGAGAATCAGCTTGTGCAATCTTAACCATTTTCTCCATTTCTGAGCAGTTAACCTCAGAATGAGCTATAGTGTCATGCAGTCTACACCAACTTGTCATAAAGTTTAGATCTACCACATTTGCATTGTGTGGCTTATCATCACTTGCCTGATAATTATGGGAAACTTCCTCATTATTAGGTCTGATATTCCATTGTCTATTTTTGTTGTTGGACCTCTGATTGTATCCTCTATTCTGATTTTGATAGGTTTGGTTAGAGAAATTTTGGTTTTGGAAGTTCCTATTGGTGTTTCGGTTCGAATTCTGATTAGGATAACTACCCTAATTGTTATAACCTCCCTGATTCTGGTAATTCTGATTTTGGTTTTGAGGGGGGTTATGTTTAAGTTGTGCCATATCATTGGACATTTGAGATAGAGTCTTCTCGAGATTTTCCACCTCATTAGTCAGTTGGATAGTTTGTTCACTTTCTACAGTCTTCCCCACAAATGGCAGATGCACAGGATTTGACCCTCCCACTTGATGATGGTAGTTTTGAGATTGTTGAGAAGAATCCTGAATACCATTAGAAAAAAATTGTAGGGGAGGTGAGGTTTGTAACTCAGACATAGGTCTATAGTGGGAGTAAGACATCCCTAGGACTGTATTGAACAATGGAGGATTAGGCATTTGTTAACCCATGGGGGGAGAGCTCCTCCTAAAATTCTTATTGCAGACTTATTTGTTGTTGCAATTTGATGGAGAGATGATAAAATTTAGACAAGGAATCAATATCTGCAACAAGATAAGTCCTCTACAAGAATAGGCTGATTAAGGGGTCTACAACCCTTAAATATGCCAGAATGGCAATATTTTTGGAAAATAAGTAAGGATATTGTAACCTATGGAACATTATCTCGAACCTCATATTGAATAATGACAATAGTTCATGAGGTTCCTTTCTTATGGTAGCAAACTAGTGATACAAGATGGCAGGGTCTACATAGATCCTGCACTGATTAATAAAGGAATTTTCTAAGTTGGTCCAACTTAGAATAGACCCCTGGGGAAGATTTAAATACCAGTTAGATGCCATGTCTCCTAAATAGTATGGGAACAACCTACATACAACATCCTAGTGAGATACCTAAGCACGAGTGTAGGCATCCTTGAATTCTTGTATGTGCTCCTCAAAACTACTTGATTCTCCATGCATGTACTTGGGACAAAATCTTTCTGGATTCTTGAGTAGATCATATATACCACCAAAAATAGTCCCTAGTGGAGAGGGTTTATTCACAAAGAAATCCATGGGTGGTGGAGGCAATGGATGAGCCGGTTGTGGAGTGGGTGAATTTGGCGGAAATCCTGGTGGAGTAAGTGGTGGTGACAATGGTGGGATCAAAACTCTACGAGCTTGGGGTGTGTATCTAACTAGGGTTTGAAGTTCTACTAATGGTTTAGGGTCTGTATAAGATCTGAGAATCCTTCCATACTTTTCCAGTGAGAATGATCCAATCTGACCCAACTTGTTCCTTCAAGCCCTCTTTCTAGCGCCAGATTTGTTGATGGTCAAAATAGCACAACATAAAATAAAATATTTCTACCCTATTTCTCCTAGGAAAGAGAGAAAACATATAGTAATCTAGCTTCCAAGGTCCTAGTAGTTGGTTCTCAACTATGCTGATGTTACTCAATGGCCAATGTAATTGTAATATTCAAGGGGCCTTTTTGCGAGTAATAAAAAAACATAAACTGTATTAAATTCATCAATCTATGTTTCATGGGGAGTTTAAATAAACAAAAAAAGATCAATCAAGGCATAGACTAGTAAGATATGAATAAAAATTTCCAATGTCCAGACATGCATTCCCACAATGAGGCTTTTTCTTAATCAGACCAACAACCATGGCATGATGTAATCTATATAATAACCTACACAATTACATACATTCATAATGCACAATTTAATTACCATAACCATTCACTAAAAGACTTTAAGGTTCTAAATAGATCACCCACTCATTGCTAAAACACAGATCAACAGACATGTAGTAATTCCATTCATAGATAGTTTAATGAAATAATCTCAAAATTTGGCTTCCCCTATTTATTTTGTATCAAATAGAAAAAATTTAGGCACAAAAAACTCACTGGCATACAAATTGATTATGATTCATTAACCTTATTAAAGAGATTAACTTCCAACAATAACATGAAAACAATATATGACTGTAAACAGGTATCTTATTTTAATTTAAAACTTTTTGAAGTATCTTGCTACAACTTGTGAAAATTCTAAGACTATCTTTCCTATCAGCTATCATATCAGGTGGATAATCAATCTTCAATCAACTGAAATTTGTAACATATTGCTCAAAATTACATATAGAGATATAATGCATAAGTTTCTCTCAATTAAAAGCTCAGATCCACAAATAAAGGAATCATAACTAAAGAAGAAATTGAACTAGTTTTAGTTCTAAAGGTGATTTCCTTGCTGTCTAAAATCTGATGCCTAAGGAAGAAGATAGAACTGGCTGATGGGAACCTTTAGTTCAACCCATAGAAAACCCTGCAAAATAGGAGAGAAGAGGAAGTTGCTCATTAAAGAGAGAAAACTATGCTGCCAACTTATTCCTACACTTGATGCTCAATAAGATATTCATCATAATTGGAGAACAATTGTTGAAGGACATCCACATTAGGTCCATCTACCCAACTATCTTCAAATTTGTTTCTCTTTAACTCTGTTGAGGTAATGTAGGATCTAAATCTACACATGGTTTGCATAGACTAACATCCTCATAGAATAACATGACATCCTTCCAAACAATTGATAAAACCAAAACAAGCATGTAAAGAAGACATGAAATGCAACCTATTCTTTGATGGATTGGTGCCCTTTGGATGTGTAAAAGAGCCCTTTCCCAACCCTTTCCAAGCTAATGAGATAGACAATGAGATGCTCTTGATCTCAAGTTGCCTATAGTAGAGATGCTTTCAAATGTGGATCATGAAATGAGAGAAAATGCCTTACATTTATAGGAGAAGTTGAGAGAGTAGAAGCCAAAATTGAGAGGCGTGGGACTAAATCACATCCAATAGGAGAGAGCCACTTGTCATAATGGGATTGTCCTAAGCTTGTGCAAGTTTTGGCAAATGTGCCTATTCAAGTTTGAAAATGGTCATAAATGCATGTGGTTGAGGGTTTTTGGGGGGAATTGTGTTTGTCCAAAAAAGTCAAACATGAGAGTTAATGAGAGAAAATAGGTGTTTTAATAAATCAAATAAAGTGATTTATTATGCAACTGGGTGGGTTAGTTAAGAGTTTATATTTGACTCTAGTTGAGTCAAAAGCTAGACAATGGTAATTATGATTAGAAGTTAATTAATTTAGATTAATTAACTTGGGGGATTTTAGGGATTTGATATTTGATTTAAATTAGTTTGATTTATCAAATAAGGACTTAAGAACTTAATGAAATAATTTGATTTATTTAATTAAGTCTGATGAACCTTTAGGGATTTAATCAATAAAATATTTTAATTGACTAATAGAAGAAATGAATGTTAATTAGAGTGGGATGCATGATGCATGATGTTAGTTTTGCATGTCTATATTTTTCACCTCTTTGAAGCAATGTACCCATTGCATTGATTCAAAGAATGATGCTGCTGACATCAAAATTAAATATTTTTCTCAATTTTCAGATGCCCCAGCGAAAACAAGTACGTTAGTACATTGCCCCCTTGATAGATCGAGCGAGAAGATCAAGGTGGATCTCGCGACAAAGAGGTTCAAAATGAATGTATGGATGGTTAGACTATATGATCTATATGAGAATGATGATGAAAATGAGGCTTTTGGAAGATGCTTAGAATAAAAAATATATATTATCTTAAACATCTTAAATGATTATGAGATGGATGTAGAATGGATAATGGTGTGCTATGATGATATGAAATGATTATGCAGGATGCAAGATGGATGCAAGATGGATGCATTGTTAGCGCGAAAGAGGATAGAAGAAAGAGAGGGATAAACCCTTAAATCCAAGAAGATGCATAAATCCAACAAGTCTATTAGTCGTCGAGACTTTATTGGATATGATGATGATGATGATGTATTTCTTATCCAAGGATGGGAAAGAGAATACCTTTCTTTATGTTCGATAACACACATAGGTGCGATGCATCAAGGTATTAAGAACTAGGATGGCATAGCGCCTAGTGTGATGGAATTTGACTCATTAAATAGATAGGAGTAATCTTGTTCACACTTGACAAACATAACCTTATTCAGAATGTAGTTCAGATATTCTAAACATCTCGGGCCAAAACATATAAAGGCAAGCCTTGTTATGTGGTCAACAAGACACCTAAAACATCTTTCCTACAAACAAACAAAGTACGCCTGACGAAGTTATTTTACAAGGATATCCAACAAACACAATAGATTAAAAAGATAATGATCATTGCCCCATTCCTTTCTCTCTAAACCTATTTTGTTTAGGCATCATTGAGAGGTCCTTGGAATGAGCGCAAACTAAGATAAGTCTAAACAAGACCAAGATAAAATAAACAAACAAGCTAATGTTCTTCGTACCACTAGCCAAGGCTAAACTACTACGAGGGGTACCTGATGCTTATGTCCATCGTGGGAAAGCTTCATCCTAGGACATGTTGTGATTAAGGTTTTGGTGAGACTGATTGGTGATAAGCTATCAATACTCTAAGTGGACGAACTTGCTTCCTTACTGATCTAGACTTAAGACTCTGACGATTAGGTGTTCACTTTGGAACCTGCTAGACTTGCTTCTGACGAACTCACCAAAGGGTGAAAGTAATGACTGATTTTATTAGGAATGAGTGGTGATTATTGCAGGTGAAATCGAGATGAGACGGGTGCACCATTTTTGGGTTTTTCAAATGTTTTGACGTTTTTTTTGGAATTTTGAGATGTTTTACAAATGTTTTTGGTATTTTTGAGATTTTTGAATGTTTTTGGTATTTTCAAGATTTATGATGAACAAACTAACTTAAAGACCTATCCTAGGGGTCTCGGGAGCTGATCCATAGATTAGCCTTGCCTACGTTATACATGCAGAGACCACGTAGTTCGACTGATGACAGACTTGACTCAATGAAAAGATGGATGGGCAAACAGATTGCCAATGCAACAAATGCCTAAGGACTGACCTAAATTTCTTGGGTGATGATTATAGATCAACCTTGCCTACGTACAAACTTAGAGACGATGTAGTTTAGACAAGGTGGAAGACTGACAAGACTCAATGATGAATTTTTTGAAGATTTTTTGATATTTTGACATATTTTTGGATTTTTTGAATGATTTGGATGTTTTTGGATTTTTGATGAGATTTTTGAATGTTTTTGATTTTTTGATGAAATTTTGAATGTTTTTGGATTTTCTAATGAAATTTTGAATGTTTTTGGATTTTTCCAATGAATTTGGGAAGAGAACAAAAGATATACACAAATCTGATCCAATGCTAGTTTCAAGGACATGCCCCCAGCGTTTAAGCAATAGACGACTTCGATAAAAGCAGGACAAACTAACCTTAGGAATATGCCAAGTAGTACTATGGTGGAATCTGATATAGACACCAGCTCAGGCCATGGTATGGATACGAGCGAATGGGTGGATGGAGGATTAATGAAATGTGATGGGATAGATGAGTGGGCCATGCAGATTCTCATGGATAGAGAGTGCTTTATTTACACTTGGCGCCTGTTCGCCAGGTTTTCACCAAGGTACTTGTCCAAAGTGCCACTGAAGTGGTTTTCACTAGAGGACGATTTTTTTCTTTACTTTTTTCAATCCTTTTCTAATTTTTTTGGATTTTTGATTTTTTTTAATTTTTTTGTTGTTACCAAGATGCCTATTTGCCAGGTTTTCATCAAAGTAACTATTTTTTAAGGATGTTTTATGATTTTTTTGCATTTTTTGGTTCTATACCTTGCAAGATTTAGGCATAAAACTTTTTGAGATGAGAGCTATTTAGAGGCTCCTACAGAGGCTCACCTTCTAGTGTTGCTAGTTGATATGCCCCTGATAAGTAACTTGTGGTGATGACGAAAGGTCCCAACTAGTTGGGCTCAAATTTTCCTTTGCTATCTGGGTTTGGCACATTTTTCTGGTTCTCTTTGAGCACAAGGTCACTGACCTAGAAGGTACGTTGCCTGATCTTCTTGTTGTAGCTTTGTTTTAGGCAATTTTGGTAGACTTGCAGATGATTTAGGGCATCCATTCACCATTCATCCAGTAACTCCAACTCATTTAGTCTTGTGACCCTGTATTCCTCATCTGTGATGAGGTTCTGTAGTGACATCCTCAGTGACGGAAGCTCAATTTAGATAGGGAGGATGGCTTCTGATCCGTAGACCTGGGAAAATGGGGTGGCACCTGTTGGCATGCGGATGTTGGTGCGGTAGGCCCATAAGGCAGGATTTAGCTACAGATGCCAGTCACGACCAGAGTCATTGACTATTTTCTTGAGGATTTTCAGAATGGTTTTATTGGTAGCTTCTTCTTGGCCATTGCCCTATGGGTAATACGGAGTGGAAAAGCGATGCTAGATTTTGAATTTTTCACCTAATTCATGGACATCCTGATTCTTGAAAGGTGTCCCATTATCAGAGATAATGGATTGGGGGACGCCATATCGGCAAATAAGGTAGTTCAAGATGAACTTGGATATCTGCTTTCCAATGATATAGGTCATGGGAATTGCTTCGACCCACTTTGTGAAATATTCAGTGGCGGTGATGATGAACTTATGGCCTTTAGATGAGGTGGGTGAGATTTTTCCTATGAGATCGAGTCCCCACTGGGAAAAGGGCCAAGGTGACGATGGGATGTAATTCTTGAGTTGGTGCATGAATGAGGTCTCCATGTTGCTGGCATTGTAGACACCTTCTGAAAAAATCCTGTGCCTCTCGTTCCATGGGAGGCCAATAGTATCCGGTTCTCAACAATTTCTTGGCCAAGGTCATACCGCTCGAGTATGAACCACAAGTACCATTGTGTACCTCAGTCAAAGCAGACAAGGCTTCCTTAGGATTTAGGCAATGTAACAGGGTCCCTTCAATGCTTCTACGGTAAAGGGTTTCTCCTAAGATGACGAAATGTGAGGCTCTTTTGACAAAGGTTCTCTTAAGGTTTGGTGTTATGTCAGCTGGGAGGTCTCCTATTCTTAGGTAAGTGTAAATGTCGTGATACCAAAGATCATCGGGACCAACAAGTTCATATGCATATTCTGACTCTAGTACCTCGAATGTGGGTATGAGAAGCTGCTCAACCAAAAATTCATGTTTTAATACATTGCAAGGGATATCTAACAAGGATCCAATTGTTGCCATGGCAGCAACTGCTCTGTTATTAGCTCTTGGTATTTGCTCAAATATTATATCAATGAATGATTCCTTGAGGCTTTCTACCAATTTCTTGTATGGTGCAAGCTTGTCATCCTTTGTTTGGTACTCGACGTTCACCTGGTTGATGATGAGTTGTGAATCCACATAGACCTTTAATGCCATGATTCACCATTCTGCTACAATTTTGAGACCTATGGTTAGAGCCTCATACTTGGAAATGTTGTTAGTGCACGGGAACACCAACTCGTAAGATCTGGGAATACAGTCTCCTTGTAGGGTGATAAAGAATACACCCGATCTTGATCCATTTTGTGTATGTGAACCGTCAAAGTATAGTTTCCAATGGTCTACTATGTTGAGATTAAAAATAGACTCGTCTAAAAATTCTGATACAAGTGGGTTTTCTGCGTAGAGGGGAGCTTTTGTTAACTGATCTGCAATGACATGTCCCTTGATTGCCTTTTGCTCTACATACTTAATATCATTCTTTGATAGTATCATAACCCATTTAGCCATTCTTCCTGTAAGCATTGCTTTTGACAATAGGTATTTGAGGGGATCTATCTTGGCAATCAACTTAATTTGATGAGCCAACATATAGTGTCTGAGTTTCTGGGCTGCAAACAGCACTACCAGGTAAGCTTTTTCTATTGATGTGTAATTGATCTCATAACCTACCATTGTTCTGCTGATATAATAAATGGCCCACTCAGTCCCATTTTCATCATGTTGGGCTAAGAGGACACCGAGGGCGACTGTCGTAGCTGAGATGTATAGAATCAATGGTTTCCCTGCAATAGGTGGTATTAGTACTGGTGGCATAAGTAAATATTCCTTGATCTTTCCAAATGCTTGCTTGCACTTGTCGTCCCACCTAAAAGCTACTCCCTTGTGGAGTAGGTGTGAATAGGCAATCTGCTTGTCTGCTAGTTGTGCTATGAATCTTCGGATGGACTGGAATCTACCTTGCAATCCTCTGAGTTGTGCTTCCATGTCAAGAATTGCTTTGACCTTGGCCGGGTCTACTTCTATTCCTCTCATTGAAACTATGTACCCTAGCAGCTTTCCTGATTGTACCCCAAAGACACATTTCTTTGGGTTGAGTCTGACCTTGTATTTTTCTAGCCTATCAAAAATTGCACTTAGAGTTGCTATGTGATCTTGTCTCTTCCTTGATTTAGCCAATATGTCATCCACATAATCTTTGACAGTTTTGTGAATCATGTTGTGGAAGATTAGCGTCATAGCTCTTTGGTATGTAACCCCTACATTCTTTAGCCCAAATGGCATTACATTCCAGCAGTAGGTGCCCCAAGGACATGTAAATGTTGTCTTATGTTGGTCTTATTTTGTGATCATAATCTGATTGTACCCTGAGAAGCCATCCATTAGGGATAGCATCTCATGTCTAGCTGTCATATCCACTATCATGTCAATGTTAGGTAGTGGAAAGTCATCCTTAGGACATGCTTTGTTGAGGTCCCTGAAGTCAGTGTAGATGCAAATGCCTCCATTTGGTTTTGAAACTGGTACAAGGTTGGATACCCATTCTAGATAGTCAATCGCATGTATGAAGCCAACATCTAGGAGTTTTTGTAATTCTACCTTCACTAGCAAAGCTATTTGTGGGTGCATCTTTCTCAACTTTTGTCTAACCGACTTAGCTCCAGGGTAAACAACTAGATGGTGAACAACTACTTCCGGATCAAGCCTGGCATGTCAGCATAGGTCCATGCAAAATTTTCCTTCCTTTCTCTTAAGAATGCGGCAAACAATTCTTGTTCTTCTGTCAGAAGTGATTGCGCATAGAATGTAATGTGTGGCATTACCTCTGTTCCCAAATTGATAGGATTACACTATTCTGCCAAGACTGCTGATTTTTCTTGATGCAATGCTGTTGGGGGGAGATTGAATCCTTCATCCTCCAGTGCCTCACAGAGGTTTTCACCATTGGATGCATCCTTTATTTTTACTATTTTGTGGTTAGAGAGTACCACAGTGTGGTTTTCACTCAATAACTCTGAGCTTATTCTTGATATTTTTCTTTTGCAACTGGAGGACTCAATCGTCTCCCCATAATATGCCTGGGTGTCTAAAGGGATGTCAAAACCTACCTTGTGATCCCTACATGGAACTTTATCCCTTAGTCCCATGAATTCGAAGAGAGCCTCATCATTTTTGAATGAATCTAGAATTGGAAGTCCTCATTGGTCATGATCGATGAGTTGAAGGTGTACTACGGTGATTTGGTGGGTTTGTTAGTTTGACTCAGTGGGTGAGGCACTAATCATGAGTAAAGAAGAATCCTCAAAAAGCCTGGGAATATCAGTTATGGTATCATCATCATCACCACTACTACAAATGTTGGTTATGTCAAATGTGAAGTTGTCAAGGGGTAGGCCTATGGATATGAGTAGTCTAAGGGTGTTTTCTGAGACTTGAGGAGAGGATCTGACTGCTTGACTGGGAGTACCTCTACCACGTACGGTTATACTCGGAGGAGTACATCCAAGGCCAAGGTTCTGCATTCTTCTTTCTGTAATGATGGGCTCCAGACGTCCATCACTATTCCTTCCAAGGCTTTCGTTTCTATTATAGCCCATACCAAACATCATTTGCAACCCTTTGTTAGTTTCATCCATGGGTAGGGTGGGGGTGGGCCTTTCATCTTGGTATAAGGTGTTTGATATTTCTCCCTCATCCACATTTTCTCGACTAAGATCCCCCCAACGGTGGAATCTAGAAGGGTCTGCCCTAACAGTGTGGATAGGTGTTTCAGTTGGTTGAGGTTGCCCCTGTGACCTAGGAGATTGTGGTAACTCTCCTACAACAAATGCATTCCTTTTAATTCTATAGTCACCGCATCCATTTTCTTGGATCATGTTTTTGATTTCAGATATATCAGGGATGGTGGGTGTCTCTGTCACATAAGTGGAGGTGAGGTTAGTTTGGTCGATGTATGAAGTGGATGGCCCTTCATCGTTTTTTGGGACTTGGGGGATTTCATAAAACTTGGCTTCCAAGTTCTTGCAGTAAGTGAATGGTTCAGGATCCCCATGTATAGTGACCTCCTCATTTTGGTACAAGAATTTTACACATTGATGATATGTTGAGGCCACTGCTTTCATTCCATGGATCCATGGTTGACCAAGAAGGATATTATACGGTACATCGAGGTCGAGAACCTGACAGGTAGTCTCCATGGTTGTTGGTCCCACTTGGATTTTGATTTTAATAGTGCCCTGAGACACTCTTTCTTGATCATCATACGCCCTTATTGTGATGCTCTTGTTTTTGTTAATGGAATCTTCGGTGAATCCCAAGTTCTTTATAAGCTTGAGAGAACAAATATTTAGGCTTGCACCTCCATCCACCAGGACTCTTTTAACTTTCTTTTTATGGACTATCACTTGAAGATGAAGTGCGTGGTTATGAGATGGCTGCAGAGGGAAGTCTTGGTCAGAGAATGTTAGGAGATTCTGGGTGACGATATTTCCAACCATAGCTGAAAAATGATCTGTGTCAAGGGTGGTGAAGACAGTGGAGGCTACTAATGCTTCATCAAGAATTTTCCTATGGGCAGCAGAAATTTTTAACAAATCCATGATGGAGATCTATGCAGGAGTTCTCTTTAGTTGGTCAATAACATTATAATCATAGGGAATGGCTCTTGTATTTGAAATAGGGGTCTTAGATGGTTGTGATGCCCCTACAATAGTAAGCTTTCCACTGCATGTGGTGACTCCACAATCAGCGTCAACTCCTCTGACATTGATAACAGTTACCATTTTGTCTACACATGCGATGATGTCTTCATAAACAAGGTTTGCACTAGCATACTTTTGCTTCGCTTTGTTATTTCCCTTATTATTCCCTTGATTATGATTTGGAATTGGATTTGTGTATATCTTGAGGTCTTGATTACCATTTGGTTTCTCAATGTTGATGATCTTATCTTCAATGAAATCTTGGATGATGTTTTTGAAGTTCATACAATTGGCAGTCGTGTGTCCCTTGACTTTGTGAAATTCACAAAGGAGGTTTTCATTATACCAAGGTGGCTTCACTTGGAGTTCACTGTAATTATCATGGGTTGGGACCTTGATGATGTTCTCATTGACCAAATTTTTCATGATTGACTCGATTGACTCCCCTAGGGCTATGAATTTCCATTTGGGGGGGAACTTATTTCGTGGAGGTGGTCCTCCTTGATTTTTAAGATTGTTGAACTGGTTTTGGGGTGGTTGCTGGTTTACCACATTTGCTTGTGTGTTATTTCGATTGTTGTTCGGTGGTTGGAAATGATGTGTTTGATTGCTCTGCTTGGGAGCGTTGATGATCACCTTAGCATCCACTACACCATTGTTTATGACATTTTTATTCTTTGCCCATGTGTGAGATTTTTCAAAACTAGTGGATGGATGACTGTCCTGATGCTCATGGTAAGTGGGCATGCCTACTTGTGTGATGAGATCTCACTCAATATTGAGCGCCTTGGGGATTAGTTGATCGTATGTCATGATGCATTGCATCTCTAGATAGAATTCCAAGGTTTTGTCTATATTGGCGATGATGGTATAGACCTGTTGCTCTTCCAACATGGCCCACTTGCTTCAATTGGCCTTCACTCGCCATCATTGGATAAAGGAAGTGAATGATTCTCCCTTACTTTGTTTAAGTGTCGAGAGTTCTTCCAAACTAACATCCACATAAATGTTGAATGCGTAATTTTGGAGGAAAGCGTCTTTGATTTCCTGAAAGGTTTTGATTCTTGTCGGTAGATGAGAAAACCATTCCATGCTTCACCAGCCAAGCTCTAAGGGAATAGCTGCATCAAATACATGTCATTGTAGGCAACTTCCATGCAATGTACTTGGAACTCCCTGATGTGATCTTTGGGGTTTCCTATTCTGCGATATTTATCAAATTTGTGGATTTCGAATCCCTTAGGAAATGGTACCATTGCTAAGCTTCTATCAAATGGATAGGGACACAAGTTACTCGATGTCCTGACTATCTTTCCGGATTGAAAACATTGCACTTGCTGAGAGAGCAATTTGATTTTTGCCATTACGTCACTTTGCGGATCGGAAGGTGGAGTGAATATGCTTTGAGGCATGGGATTTACTAATGGGATGTTGATATGATTCTGTTGCTGTTGCTGCATCAACAACGCTTGTTGTTGGTTGTGTTTTTGTTGTGCCAACAACACTTGCTATTGGTCATGTTGCTATTGTACCAACAATGCTTGTTGTTGGTCATACTGTTGTTGTAATTGGTAATCTTGTAAAGCTTGCTAATACGCTTCTTTCTATGCTTGCAACTATGCTTGGTATTGTGCTTGTGCTTGCTCTTGTTGAGCTTGGAATTGTGCTTGTGCTTGAGCGTGTGCTTGTTGGATTTCTTGTGCCATATGAGTGGCATGTGCAGCTTGCATATCTTGTGTGGATTGAGTGGCTTGAGTAGCTTGAGCGGCTTGAGCTACCTGCATAGCTTGCTATTTCAGTACGGCTTGGGCTTGTGCAACCTATTGTGCCTATTGTGCAGCTAATTACGCTTGTGCTTGCTAAGCAGCTAATTGTGTGGCCTGCTGATTTTGAAGTGCCTTTTGCTGGGCAGCTTGGCAAGTAGTTTGCAACGTCATGGTGAATGAATTGGTCACATTGTGCCTTGGCAGTAACGGTGGTGGATTTGGAAGAACGCCAACTGTTGTGATGAGCGAAACGGTCGTGTTAGTGATCGAAGTTTGAGCTATGGATGGTGCGACTGAGGAGCTTGGTCCTTGAGATATTATGATTTGAGGAATGACAAATGCATTGATTGATGCGGTTGTTTGGACAAACATCATTTGTTGTTGTGGTACAGACGACACGGTTGGTGGATTTGATAAATCGCCTTGATTTGAAAAGTGGATGATGGGCAGAGGAGGGAGACCCAACTCGAGTGATGATGTAGATGCGAGTGGAAAGGGTGGAAATGGTGTAAAGATAGGTGGTGCAATCCCTGAAAGTGATGATGAGGGATCCAAGACTCCTCCTGCTCCGAACAAGTCACCTTCTCCTTGTGAGATAGGGAGAGAATTTTTCATGTCGAGAGGATAATCCGACATTGTGTGAAATGAGGATGAATTGGTATGATCATGAAATGTGAGTAGTACGTAAGGGTGCAATGGATTCATTGAAATAGATTGTTCTGATGTGGCACCTACATTCAATCCTCGGTTGTTCACAAGATGATGTTTTTGAAGTTTGTGAAACATAACACTTCCCTTGTTAACGATTGACAATTTTGAAGCGATAGATGATATGATCTTGGGGATTTATTGGGTGACATTTTCAAGTGGGAGTGTGGATGTGGGCGAAGGTATGATTCTGAGTGATCTCTCTACAATAATGCTTACATCAAAGTTAGAAGGGAGTTTAGCCCCTTCTTTCACTAACTCAAGAATGTATTGGGATGGGTATAGTTTCAACATGGCACTGACAATTTGATGACTTTCAGGATTTGGCACCATTTCTAGAATTTCCAATTGAGTCATCCCATTGTCAGTGATGTCCTCGATATGACCTTCTTCTTGAGAAATTTGAGGCATTTGAGGAGGATTGATTGGGAGTTCGATTGTTATCGTTGGATTGAACGTTGTTTCGGTTCGGCTTAAGTCACTTGAAATGGATGTTTCTTTGTTTTGCTCCATGTTCTTGTATTGAGAGCAAGTTTGAACCATAAAATGAAGATCAATTTTCAAGAATGTAAGAGATGAACCTCTAATCCTTTAGATCGGTCTAAACTTTAGGTTCAAAGAAGCGAAGAACTAGGAAAATTGAAGGATCAAAGTGATAACGAGGATGAGATAAACAGAAGATGAGTGATATGGATGAATGGAACTCTTAAAGAAAATTTGAAGGAAATGCTAAACTTTTTAAGACTTTGATTTGATTGATTGTGATTAGATTGATGGTTTGACTAGATGTGTTAAGTCAAACAAGAGTGATAAATATAATCGTAAAACTCTAGGAACTTGTGTTACCCATAGAGTGAACTCCTACAAGATGGTAGTTTGACTAAGTGCATTAAGTCAAATGAGCTGGTGATTTGATAATTTTGCTAAGTGTGTTAAGCCAAACAAGATGAACTCATAAACCCTAGGAAGTTGTATTATCCTAGAGAAAACTCGTGTATAAGATGATGGTTTGACTAGATGTGTTAAGTTAAACAAAGTGTGATTTGATTTCACCTAGAAGTTTAGCATAACAGATGTTTGGAAAGTTTCCAAGAGTTGTTGGTGAGGTGATTTTTGATTGATTTATTGGTTGAGGGATGGATGAATGTGATTGATTTTGACCCTAGACTTGACCTAGAATAACACTTCTTCTTACAAGACCTCGATGTTGAAGAACACACTATATTTCCTATGGGAGGAAAGCAAACCTTTCAAAAAGTTCAGGCTTCTGTTGATAGTAAAACTCATACAACTCGGGATTGTTCCTTGAAGCTTTTCTGTAAAAGTTGTAGACCAATCTCTCTCTGAATTTGAAAAGTCTCACAAGACGCTCCTCACGAGCTTTTAGACTAAGCTTCTTGAACTTCGGTTTTGGGATTTTGATCTTGTAGGAAATCATGTTAGAAAACCAATGTGTAATCCAATTTGTCTTTTATCTTGTCTTAGTGAATTCCTTTTACCAAAAGCACTTGCTTGATTATGTTTTCAAACTGTATGTCTAATGTCCTGCTTTCTTCTTCATCCCACAAGGTCCATTATGTGGAAATCAAGGAAATTAGGGAAAAAGTTTCCTAGGTTTATCCTTAGTGAAAACAAATGATGATAGAATCCAAGCACTTAGAAACCTCTAAGGATATGATCCCTAGGGCAAGCAAGAGTACTTGAATTCGTCAATGATATTTGTTTCCTCTAAGGTGTTTGAAATTTAAGGCTCTTGTGAATGTCTATTTTTCAATCATTTTGAGGACCGAGCAATGTATTCTTTACTTCCAAACACTGTTTACAACCTTAGGATGATGAGACAATACTTTCTTGGGTTCCCACTTGGATGAATCCAGCTGCACATATTCAGTGCGGATGACTAGATGCTTGACCACACAGGCTCCCCCTTATAGTGCACACACTCCTTAGGCTAGCCAAACATCAATACCCATGACTCTCCCATGGCATACTTTTCATCTCTACAATAGAACCGCATGTATAATGTGGGGCGGCTTCAGAGGACATGACCTCTTGCACCAACAAAATAGATAAGGTTTTGGCCTTTTCTAAACAAAGGGTTTTAATGTGGGCATTCCATTCATGGGGGATTATCCAACATCGACGAGAGTCCATTTCTGTCCATCTCATCGGAATAATCCTCGTGATTCTTGAACTTTCCTCAAGAATCTACACTTATATACCAGTTGGAAGTCACTTGGCTTTAGCGTGTTACTGGTTGGGTCATTCCCTTGGGTGAGTACTTTTTCCCACAAGGAAGGCCCTCTAAGTTAAACAAAAGTGAATAAACTCATCTATAGTTCGATCAACCTTCATTTAGAAACAAAGGGAGAACACTCGCAACAAGTTTACTCACACTCGCAAAGTGTTTTGTTCAATTTTAAGTTTCCAAAATGAAAGTGTGAAGGCAATATTTTTGACAAGTTAATATCACCAAAATGCTTTTGATTCTCAAGATCGCTGTAAAGCGTGAGAGAAGTGCATACACATTTTAATGATATTAATTTGTGAAAAGGATTACAAAACATGACAAACACTTGTTCATTTTAAGTCCAGAAAGCAGTGATGAGTTCATTTTAAAAGCACCAAATGAGATGTGAAGTTTGCCTCATTCAATTTTAAGTCCAGATCAAAATCTAGTAAATCTCTAAGGTTCTTTTTAACCAACTTTGAAAAGGTCAAATTAGTGTTCGATTTTAGACCCAAAAGGAAATGTGAGTTGGTTTAAAAAAGAAAAAAAGGGTAGTAAATGGAAGCTCTAAGATTTTTAAACAACCTTTAAAAAATTCTCTTTTCCAAAATCTTGATTGGAAGCAAATCTCCAAGTCCACTCTACCTACCTTCGTTTTCATTTGATGCAAATGTCAACACCTCCAATTTCAATCTTGATGTCAACCTTCAGTTTCAACCTTGTTCCTTTTTTCCTATGTACCTATTCTATGATGGATTTGTGCCCTTTGGATGTGTAAAAGAGCCCTTTCCCAACCCTTTCCAAGCTAATGAGATAGACAATGAGATGCTCTTGAGCTCAAGTTGCCTATAGTAGAGATGCTTTCAAATGTGGATCATGAAATGAGAGAAAATGCCTTGCATTTATAGGAGAAGTTGAGAGAGTAGAAGCGAAAATTGAGAGATGTGGGACTAAATCCCATCCAATAGGAGAGATCCACTTGTCATAATGGGATTGTCCTAAGCTTGTGCAAGTTTTGGCCAATGTGCCCATTCAAATTTGAACATGGCCATAAATGCATGTGGTTGAGGGTTTTTGGGGGGAATTGTGGTTGTCCAAAAAAGTCAAACATGAGAGTTAATAAGGGAAAATAGGTGTTTTAATAAATCAAATAAAGTGATTTATTGTGCAAGTGGGTGGGTTAGTTAAGAGTTTAGGTTTGACTCTAGTTGAGTCAAAAGCTAGACAATGGTAATTATGATTAGAAGTTAATTAATTTAGATTAATTAACTTGGGGGATTTTAGGGATTTGATATTTAATTTAAATCAGTTTGATTTATCAAATAAGGACTTAAGAACTTAATGAAATAATTTGATTTATTTAATTAAGTCTGATGAACCTTAGGGATTTAATCAATAAAATATTTTAATTGATTAATAGAAGAAATGACTGTTAATTAAAGCAGGATGCATGATGCATGATGTTAGTTTTGCATGTCTACAGGTAAACTCTTGCATATCTTTCAATTTCTTAATTCCCTCCTACTAGATTTCACCTCCTCTTTGATCTCCATAAGTCCATCCAACAAAAAATATTCTCAATTATCTTCTTCTTGCATTACTTCCCGAAATCTATCATTTTATTTCTCCTTCAACTTATCTAAAGGCATACCTTATTTAACTGAAATATCCACATTGACTATAATAGCCACTACAACTTCCAATTCATCAATTTTCCCATTTAAGTCCTTGCAAGCATCTTGGACTTCATCTTTATGCTTATAGATGAAATTGGATCTAAACCATATTATATTAGCAGTCTTCTCAAGAAAATCAACATTATCCTCTTCAAGGATTGACTGCTCTAGAAGAGTTGACATTGGTATTTTTCTTATGTCCTTCAACTTCTTGACATATCGCCTATATTATTCCTCCTACTTTCCTAGGACTTCAGCATGATGACTAATTTATTCTACCAACTCAAGTGCTACTTTATGGATTTCAAAACTATCAACCAACACTTCACTAGCCTCTTGGTTGAGTTTTTCAATCCATCTATCCATCATTCACACCTTATTCCTCATCTCAATCAAATTATTAGCATCCTTTTTACTAAGTAGGACTGGGGTTTCTGGAGCAACAACTTGTTGAGACACTGGAGTGGAGACATCCTTCAAGAACTTATGTAGCTGATCAAATTGAGCTTTAATTTCATCTCTCTTCTGCTTATCTTTTATCATCCTAGACTTAGTGGAGGAGGCTATAATATTAATAAGATTCATTTGTTGATTCCTTGTAGGTCTCCCCAGGTTGACCGTGCTTAATTAGTAATTAGTTACTTGCATGTCTTCCTTGTCGTTATCCACCACTGGGATTGGACATTCTACAATGATTTACCCTGCATCTATGAGTTTGGTAGAATGCAAAACCCTAGCCCTTTTCTTGGATCTCTCCTTCTCTATTTCCTTCATCATCTCATCCCAGTTGAGAGGCTGAGGTTGAGCTATTTGTTTCTTCTCCAAGTCAAGTTTCATCCATGTAGGAGCATTGGGAGTTGTGACCACGTGTACTAAGGAAGTGGTGGAAGTGGCAAAAGATAATGGTTCTAACATGGTAGCCTTAGGCTGAGAATTAACTTCTTGTACATTTTGTTGTTCTTTTTAGGCTTCCTCTTGTGCAACCCTCTCAACCTCTTCCTTATCCTTTTTTTCTTACAACCTTTTATCTTCTTCTTCCATCTTCAAACGTTCCTCTTCTAACCTCCACTCCTCAAGCATTTGGTCTCTTTGTTTTTCCAATTCTTTGAGTTTTTCCCATACTTCTTTCTCCTTTTGCTCATGATTTGCAAGCTCTTCAATCTCCTTCTCCTTTCATAGGCATTTTTCTTCTTCCCTTTTCATATAGGCTTCCTCAATAACTTTGAATTTAGCCTCAAGGGCTTCTTTTTCTCTTCTTTTCCTAGCTTTTTCTTCAAGAAGATCATTGATCTTTTGCAGAACTTCCAATTTGTCATTCTCCTCCTTTGTTTTGAGTTCTTGCTCCTTTTGTTGTAGCTGCTTAGCCAACTCATCAAATTTGAATTTGACATCCAATTATTGTTGTTTAAATAATGCACCAGCTTGTAACTTTGCATCCATCTCCATTTGTTTGGCTAATGCTTCAACTTGTGCTTTTGAATTTGACTCTCTCTTAGCTTCCTCGAAAAAATTCTATTCGTCCTCCTCTATCAGAACATATTTAGTTCTTGCATCCTTAGTTTCATCAAGAGATGTCTCTACATGTGTCTCTTTTTTAGAAGGAGTATTCTCAGAATCTATCTCAATGTCATGAATTTCAACCTCAAGATCCTTTCCTTTTAGTGTGTCTTCTTCTTCATGTAGACTACCTGTAGGAATCTACTCACTAGGTTCTTAAGGGAGAGGAAGTTGAGAAGTGGAGGCTTCTCCAAGTACAATATTTTCCACACCTTGTGTCCCAAGAGTTTCTTCTATAGCTATTTCAGCGACAACATCCCCTCTAGTGATGGGAGGAGGATACTCCAATTGCTCCTTGGGAGCTACTCTCCTTCTATTTCTTTGGTAGCCCTTGGTTGCACCAACTTTCCTCTTCTTTGAAACTTGAGCATGTGGATCCTTTATTCTTAATACTACCCACTGGATACTTCTATCCATTATTGTTCTAGAAATGTGTCTTATATTAATAAATTCTTTTTCCTGCCAATTGATTGGATCTAAGCGTTGCATGACTATGTTTTTTGCCTCATATCTTGGGTCTTAAATCACACCATCATCTAATAGTGTGTCAAGAATATCCTCTTTCACGCCATACTCAATAATTTGAGGGATGTTTAGCCTTTCATAGTTCCTTTTCCTTACCTCAATGTCATCTTGCAAATCACACCAAAAGTCTTCCAACAGATTATAATGCTTCTCAAATACAGAGGAAAGGAGCTTATTCATCTTCTTCTCTGGATCAAAATGTTTTCTAGAAGTATAGAGCCCCAACCTTTAAATGACTCAATTCTTCACATATTTCTTTTGCCGCTATATTGTGAAGGAAAAAATACTCTCCCAACTTGATAGGAAACTTATGGCAACCTGGTTTGTGTTTGATACCAAACATGGCATTGAATCCCAATGCCTAGTATACAAATTCCATTAGAACCATTCTATCAGTGAAATACCTAGGGAGTAGGTGAGGATTTCCATCAAATCCTGATAGTCTGAAGTAGGTGAACTTGGGGTACTAAATATACCGGTTTCCCCATTAAGCAATGAAAGTCATGGCTTCACTACTTAATTTGAAGCCTACATCACCAATCAACCTATTAATGATGACATATAAAAATGCATCATTAACTCTCCTATAATGCTCCTCTAATGTATGCAATGTTAGTTGATTATAGTGATCCCATACTCTTTGTTGTCCAGGGGCTTCTCCCATTACTCCTACTACATTTAAAATTGGAAAAATTCCCATCCTTGCTGCTACATAAATAAAATAAGAGGTCATATAAAAGGTCTTGATCCTTCTCACATTTATCATCTAGTTGTGTAGAGTATCAGACAACATTATGCACCAATCAAACTCCTTCTTACCATCAAAGATAACTTCAATAAATGGGAACATCCACTCTTTGAAGCATGCATAATACCTTTTCCAAAATAATCTAGGGAGAATTAGGATTAGGTCACTAGCCTCCTTCACAAAATCTCTCCTTTTAGGCTAGTCCATTAGCTTAGTTAGGGATTTCCTCTCAGCTATCGACCACCTATTATTCATATGGTTTTTTTTAAGATCCTTATTCTCATTGAATCTTTTCAATGCATCAACCTCTTTCACTATCTTCGGATTTGTAGGAGTAGGTGCATTGAACATCAACCTCATCATTTGTGGAGATAAGTCAATTATGACATTCCCATGTTGGTCCATACATTGTCTTGAGACTGCATTGTAAGCTCCTGCTGTAGCTAGGATTAATTCTAGACATTGGACTGAAAGAGGAAAGAAGGTAAAATGGGCCATTCCTAATTGGACAATTCTCTCCATTCTTCTAGTAACTTGCTCCTTTGAAAAAGTCTCTTCAATCAATTCTTCATAATCAAATGTCCCTAAATTGGTCTCTATGATGTCTGCCAAACCAAAGTCTAGCTTGTTGGCTATGGGAGTGATCATCCGGTGATTATACCTCATTGTATAAGGTAGTTTCTCTACCTTTATATTCTTGGGCTTGACTTGTTTGGAACTTTAAATTGTTTGACCCTCCATTTGTGAAGTTCCAGCAGATGTTATAGACATTATTTAGATCCTACAAAAAACATAAGATTAGATCCATGGAAAGCATAAAAACCATGTTAGAGAGCTCGCCTTTCCATGTCACTCTGTGTTTTATGTATTTTCTTAGACTTAGTAATATTAATCACCCACGAGAAGTGGGACCAAGCAGAGGAATGTCTATAAAAGGCTTCCAAGTATTGTCAGGATCAAGACCAGAATGGAAATTGGGGTCAGAACAAACTATAGAGCTAGACCGAGGATGAAGTGAAAATCAAACTTCATGATACAAGAGAAAAATTTTAAATCCATATCCCATTCTGGTTCTAGTTCTACTGGAGTAAAAGGCATTTTGATAATCCAAAGTTCATCAGAAGTGGGTTCGAGGATGAATCTAACATGTATTACAAATAAGGTTCATGAATATAACCACTCCTGGATCCGATTCTCACTAAGGTCAAATGTGACATTATCATTAGAAGGTTCAAAGTTCATCTAAGGACATTATGATTTAAATGAGCTCACCTGATAGGCACAAAAGGCTTAAAATAACAGTGCTAACCTATCCCCCATGCGACCAAGGGGAAACTAGCGACTAGGGCATAATGTTAAATTAACATGGACGCGCAAAACCCTAGTTTATTGAAATTTTCATTTTAAGGAATTAGGGCATCCAAAAACCCTACTCGAAATCAAGAAGTCGACATGAAAACCTAAAAGGAAATAGATTGAAGACCACCACGAAACCATGAAACCGATTAAAAGAAACACCCCCAAAACTAGGGAACAATGGTATAGGTGCGAAGAAATGTGAAAATTACTATTGAGATAAAAACGAACAAGAAACGACAATAATTAAATAGGAAAAAAAAATACAAACCAAGGAATAACAAATAGGGATTCAAGAAGAAAAAACCCAATGAACCCCAAGAAAAATGACAAACGAAAACTAACCTTGAAGACAAAAGAAAAGAAAAGGAAACAAAGGAAAAAAGAAACCCTACCTCAATATGCAATCCAATCAGGCTGACCATTGATGCGAATCCACATGCAAATGCTTGATCTCTAATCAAATTGTCTTTCCTCTGCTCTATCTCGGCTCTGGTTTTTTTTCACTGTTTAAACAATAATAATAACTAGCAGATTAACCTTAATTAAGGTTAAAATTTGATTTCATACATGTGAGGAGCTTTCCATTAATGTAGTGGTTCAGACACAAGATCATAGCGGGAATAGGTACAAAACCATCGCACAACTGAAGTAAAGTGCAAAAGGGAAAACAAGAAAGGTGGGAGTGGAAGAAGAGGTAGAATGGAAACCAGTCAGTGAAATTTTACCAAGTTCTAAGTTTGGCTCTGAATCCAATTCTGGTTCTAACGATGATGAAATAAAAGAAAGAAATAACCAAAATAAGACACCAAGACTGAATCAAGGTTAACAACATCGATCCCAAGTCAAAACAAACATACAACAAATGCAGAGACAGATGTAGGATGAAAACTGAGTTTGGAACTTTGTACAAGTCCCACACTTAAGATCCATTCTAGTTTTGATCCCGTGAAAAGAAAATGAGACATACCAAATGAAAAACAAAGAGATGAGGAGGAGCAGGATCGAGAAGCCGTTAGGGATGAAACTCAAAATGAGTTCCAAGTCCAGATTCAGTCTCGGTTCTACTGTCAGAAAAACAAAAAGAACCAAAATAAAGTGTTGGAAGCAAAGAACAACTCCAAACTTTGTTATAAATGATCCAAGGATAGGAAACAAAAGAGGGGGACCCATTTTGACCAAAAAAAAATATGGGGTGGTTATGCAAGGCATAACACCAATCTAGCTTTAAATTTTTTTATAGCACCATCTAATTTAATTTATTTTTTATAAAACCATTTGCAACCTATGACATTCTTACCTTTGGGAAGTGGCACAAGTTCCCAAGTTGTATTCTTCACCAAAGCATCATATTCTTCTTTCATAGCTTTCTCCCATTATTTCTTCCCTCTAGCTTCCTCATATGAGTTTGGATCATTAATCTACAATACTTTGGCCATGAGAGCACTACCATTCCTTCCTTGGTTCTTTGGGCCTTGTGTATAGATTCATTCAACACTCCTTATCTTTTGTCTAGATGAAATGCCATCTTCTTCATCATCACTACATAAAAAAAGAGGCTTCTCACAATTATTAGATGTTTCATTAGTGCATACTTCATCTTCATTGATATAGGGATCATTAGTTGTTCTAGAGTGAGAAAAAGTGTTTGGAAGTTGTGAATGTTCATCAAACTTTACATCTCTACTGATAAATATTTTTTTTGTTGTCAAATCATATAACCTGTAAGCCTTTGATTCTTCACTATAACCCATAAACAAACACTTATGACTCTTTTGTTCTAATTTCCCTCTCTTTTCATCAGGAATGTGTGCCCAAGCAATACAACCAAATACTTTAAAATACCCAATGTGGGGCTTTCTACCACTCCAAGCTTCTTTAAGAGTGATATTTGTGAGGGATTTGGTGGGGATTCTATTAACAATATATGCAGTACAAGAAATAGACAAACCACAAAATTTATTATGGAAAATTTTAAAATGCAACATACAAGGAACCATTTCTAATAGAGTTACATTCATTCGTTCAACCACCCCATTTTTTGAGGAGTATAAGGAACTATTCTTTGCATCTTAATACCATAATTTTCACAAAATGACTCAAATGCATAATTGAAATATTTACCCCCATTATCCATCCTTAAGCATTTAATTTTTTTCCCACTTCAATTTTCAAGTAATGCCTTAAACCTTTGAAAAACTTCAAATACTTCAGTTTTCCTTTCAAGAAAATAAACCCATACTCTCCTACTATAATCATCAATAAAAGTGAGAAGGTACCTATCACTTGAAAGTGAAGGATAACCTGGTTCACATAAATCAATATCAATGAGTTGCAATAGATGATTAGCTCTCCATGCTTTACCTGAATCAAAAGGATCTCAATGATGTTTCCCTAACACACATCCTTCACAAACACCTTTAGAAGTTGAATTTTTTGTTAATCCTCTAACCATATATGTTCTAATCATGTCTTGCAATTTTCTATAATTTATATGTCCAATTCTAGCATGCCAAAGTTTTGACATATGATCAATCTAAGCAATAAAATCATGAGAGAGAGTGTTTTCTTCATCAACAAACCCCACAAATTTAAATAAAATCTCTTCATGATGAACTCTACCAATAGCAATTATATTGCTTGGGTCTTTGCTATCTCTAACAATAACTTGATCACTAGTAACAACAAACTCATATCCAACTTGACCTATTTTATATACTGAAATAAGATTCACCCCTAATCCTTCAACCAATAAAACATTTTTCAAAGACCCATTTGTTACATTAACAGTCCTTGTTCCTAAAATTGGGAGTTTCATTTTATTGACAATAGTAATTTCTTGATCTGAATTCTTCCCTTCATAAAAATCAATAAACAAAGATCTATCCCTAGTCATGTGATATGATGCCCCTAAATCTAAAATCCATTCTTTATTAGAATATGAAGCAAAGTACCCCCCTTAACACTAGATTTACTCTTGGGTGTAGCAATTGCCTCCTCATTTGATTTCTCTTTCCTTTTTAGGGAGATAGATACGAAGCTATGCTTATCCTTCTCTCCATCCTTAAATCTTTCTTTCTTGGGCTTGTATTGCTTCCTTTCATTTTCCTTCTTCTTCAAACAAAATTTATCCATGTGATGCTCACCTCCACAATACCTGCAAATAATGGGTTTTCTTCCAACTTGCCTTTCTGTACCATCATTTCTAGAAAAAAGGTTAGAACCTTCATTATTTTGAAATTTATTATTTCCTTTCCAATTCTTCTTTTCATCATTTCTATAAAATTCACTTTTAGCTAGATATGCATGATTCTTCTTAATATAACCTTCTTTAATAAGTTGAACTTCTTCATCTAAAACATACTTACAAAATTGATCAAAAGTTTGCTAGGGGGTATTGGGATTTAGTTGAAGAATGCTTTTCCTTGATTCCTTAAATACCTTATATGGTTGGGGAAGCTTACTTTCAACCATTGCAATCAACTGAAAATATTTTTTTGCATATTCAACACCTATTTTTTCAACTGAGCATTTAAAAAGGTAACTTCATTGAAGTAATCAGTCATTTTTTCAAAATCAGATGGATCTAGGTTCATCAATTTTTATTCTATACTAAACATGTGAGAAATATTTGCATCTTTATAATATTTTTTCTAAATTCTCCCACAACTCTCTTGGATTATCAACATCAAAAAATCTTCTATTGAGTTGGGGCTCAAAGCTTTACCAATAATACCTCTTGCTTGCTCCAATTTTCATTTCCATTACTCCTTTTCTCTATCATTTTGTTGAGGTTCCCCAATTTCTTTATTCACTATCCTCCATAAAGCCTTCTCTCTTAGAGCATTTTTTATTGCAATCTTCCAATCTACAAAACCACTTCCATCAAAGATATGCAAAACTTCATTTGAAGAGCCCATGTTAGCAAGAAAATCAGCCTTCAAACAAATATTACTCCAGCAATATAACAACCCTACAACCAAATATCACTCCAACAATATATCAACCATGCAAACAAACCAATTCTAGCAATATAACTGCCCTGTAAATAAATCACTCTAGCAATATATCTATAGATGAACATGGCTTTGATACCATGTAAAAAAAGTCCCAAAAACAATAAAAACATAACAATAGTAATTGTGGATGCTAAAATCTGCAAAATGTTGCTTATAATATTGACATAAGGTTAGCATTGTTAGCAAATTACAACATCCCTATGAGATAATGAATCATGTCTAACATGCTAAACAAAACTCTAAAAGACCAAATAAGAAAACTTGAAAGCATATTAAAACAATATCCATATCTATCCCATAGTGGGAGTGGTGCCTTTTGAAATGTGGAAAGAAAAGCCCTTTCCCACCCCCTTGATAAGCAAAAATTGCCAAATGATAGACGATAGACAATGAGATGCTAAGTGATCTCAAGTTGCCTAAAATGATAGTGCTCAAATTGGAGATTGTAGATGATGATGAGCAAGATTAGTTCTCTCATGAAGAAAGTAACCTTGCAAGTGAGAATGTGTTGTGTGTTGTGTTGATTTGTGTTGAAATGCTTTGAATTTTATAGATTCAAGAGTAGGAGATTGAGTGATTTTAGATGAATGTGGGATAATTCACAAACCAATGACAAGGTGCCACTTGTCAAGTTGTGAGAGGGTGAGGAATGTGCAAGTCTTGGCCAATGTGCCAATTTGAAATTCAAATTTGGATGAAATGACATGTTTGACTTGTGCAAATAGCATTTAAAACCTTGTTGGAAGGGACAAGTCCCTTTTGGGGGGAAGATTCAAATTGGAAGAATATTCCATTTTGATGCTATTTTGAATGTAATTAGAGGAAATAATAAATCAAATAAATGATTTATTGGTGCAAGTGGGTGGGTTAGTTAGGAGTTTGGATTTGACTCTAGTTGAGTCAAAAGCTAGAGAATGGTAATCATGATTAGAAGTTAATAAATGTAGATTAATTAACTTGGATGATATTAGGAGGTGACATTTGATTAAATCAATTTGATTTATTAAATCAAATGAGAAGAACATAAGGATTTAAATAATTTGATTTATTTAATGAACCTTAGGAAATTAATCAATAAATTGTCTTAATTGATTAATAGGAGAATTCGATGCACGATGTTAGTTTTGCATGTCTACATTTTGCCCCTCTTTGAAGCAATGTACTCGTTGCATTGGTTCAAAGAATGATGTTGCCGGCATCGAAATTAAAAAAATTCTTTGGTTTTTCAGATGCCCCAGCGAAAATAAGTACGTTAGTACATTGCCCCCTCGAGAGATCGAGCGAAAAGATTCAATTTGAGGTGGATCTCGCGACAAAGAGGTTCAAAATGGATGTATGGATTGTGAGACTATATGATCTATATGATAATGATGATGAAAATGAGATGTTCGGAAGATGCTTAGAATAACAAATCTATATTATTTTAAGCATGTTAAATGATTATGCGATGCATGTGAGATGGATGAGATGGATGATGTTGTCCTATAATGATATGACGTGATTATGCAAGATGAGAGGATGAATGCAGCATGGATGCAGGATGGATGCATTGTTAGCGTGAAAGAAGGTAGAAGAATGAGAGGGATGAACCCTTGAATCCAAGAAGATGCATAATTTCAACAAGCCAACTTTATTAGAGATGATGATGAAAGATGATGATGTATTGCTTATCCAGGAATGGGAGATAAAGAGCGTAACTTTCTTTATGTTTGATAACACACATAGGTGCGATGCATCAAGGTATTAAGAACCAGGATGGCATTGCGCCTAGTGTGATGGACTCTGACTCGGCAATCAGATAGGAGTGATCTTGTTCACACTTGACATACGGAAACCTTGCTAGGATGGACCCAACAAAGAAAGTATTCGCCAAGTTATTTTACAAGAACATCCAACAAGCACAACAGATAAAAAGATAATGATCGTTGCCCTATTCCTTTCTCTCTAAACCTGTTTTGTTTAGGCATCATTGAGAGGTCCTTAGAATGAGCGCAAAATAAGATAAGTCAAAAAGACCAAAATAAAGTAAATAAACAAGCTAATGTTCTTCGTACCACTAGCCAGGCTAAACTAATGTGGGGTACCTGATGCTTATGTCCATCGTGGGAAAGCTTCATCCTAGGACATGTAGTGATTAGGGTTTTGGTGAGACTGATTGGTTGATAAGCTATTGATACTCTGAATTGACCAACTTGCTTGCTTACTGATCTAGACTTGAGACTTTGACGATAAGGCATTCACTTTGGAACCTGCTAAACTTGCTTTTGACTAACTCACCAAAGGGTGAAAGCGACGATGATTTATTATGAGTGATGACAATCACAGGTGAAAGTGAGATGAAATGGATGCACCATTTTGGTTTTTTCAAATGTTTTGAGGCTGTTTTTGGAATTTTGAGATGTTTTACAAATGTTTTTGGTATTTTTGAGATTTTACAATGAATAGACTAACTTAAAGACCTATCCTAGGGGTCTCTGGAGCTGATCCATAGATTAGCCTTGCCTACATTATATACACAGAGACCACGTAGTTCGACTGGTGGTGGACTGACTTGATGAAAAGATGGACAAACAGATTGCCATTTTATTGCCTAAAGGACTGACTTAAGATGTAGACTAGATGGGAAAACGGATTGCCAATGCGACGGACGCCTACAGGACTGAACCAACCGTCTCGGGGGATGATCAAAGATCAGCCTTGCCTACGTTCAAGCTCAAAGACGACGTAGTTTGACAAGGTAGAAAAAATTGACAAGACTTAATGATGAAATTTTTGAAGATTTTCTAATATTTCAACATGTTTTTGGATTTTTGATGATTTTTCTAGATGTTTTGGATTTTTTGATGAATTTTCTAGATGTTTTTGAAATTTTTGATGGATTTTTTGAATGTTTTTGGTTTTTTGAATGAGTTTTTTCTGAATGTTTTTGGTTTTTTCGATGAATTTTGAAAAAGATCACGAGAATATACACTAATCCGATCTGATGTTGCGAGAATGTGCCCCCAGTGTGGTGTGATAGAATACTTCGATAAAGGCAGGACAGACTGACCTTTGAAATGCCAAGTAGTTCCAATGGTGGAATATAGTATAGATACCAACGCAGGCTATGGTATGAGCGGATAAGTGGAATGCGATGGAGTGGATGAGTTGTGTAGATCCTAATAGATGGGGAAGGTTCTTTATTTACACTTGATGCCTGTTTGCCAGGTTTTCACCAAGGTACTTGCCCAAAGCGCCACCGAAGTGGTTTTCACTAGAGGATGATTTTTCTCTTTACTATTTTTCAATCCTTTTCTGATTTTTTTGGATTTTTTGATCTTTTGATTTTTATTTTTTTTGTCACCAAGGTGCCTATTTGCCAGGTTTTCATCGAGGTAACCATTTTTTCAGGACTTTTTCTGATTTTTTTTGTATTTTCTGGTTCTATACCTTGCAAGGTTTAGGCATAAAACTTTTTGAGGTGAGAGCTATTCAGAGGCTCCTGCAGAGGCTCACCTTCTGGTGTTGCTAGTTGATATGCCCCTGATGTGTAACTTGCAGTGATGACAAAAGGTCCCAGCCAGTTGGGCTCAAACTTTCCCTTTGTATCTGGATTTGGCACATTCTTTTAGTGTTCTTTCAGCACGAGGTCACCAACTTGGAAAGTGCATTGTCTAATCTTCTTGTTGTAGCTCCTTTTTAGGCGACTCTGGTACACTTGTAGATGATTAAGGGCATCCATGCGCCTTTCATCTAGTAATTCCAGCTCATTGAGTCTTGTGACCCTGTATTCCTCATCTGTGATAAGGTTTTGTAGTGATATCCTTAGTGATGGGAGCTCGATCTCAATGGGGAGTATGGCCTCTGATCCGTAGACCAGAGAGAATGGGGTGGCGCCTATTGGCGTGCGGATGCTGGTGCGGTAGGCCCATAAGGCAGGATTTAACTGCAGATTCCAATCACGGCCAGAGTCATTGACTATTTTCTTGAGGATTTTCAAAATGGTTTTATTGGTGGCTTCTACTTGGCCATTGCCTTGTGGATAATACGGAGTGGAAAAGCGATGCTTGATTTTGAATTTTTCACACAAGTCACGAACATCCTGATTATTGAAGGGCATCCCATTATCAGAGATAATGGATTAGGGGACACTGTACTGACAAATGAGGTAATTCAGGATAAACTTGGATATCTGCTTTCCGGTGATGTAGGTCATGGGAATTGCTTCGACCCACTTAGTGAAGTATTCGGTGGCGGTGATAATGAATTTATGGCCATTGGATGAGGTGGATGAGGTGGGTGATAAGATCTCCATGCTATTGGCATTGCAAGCATTTTCTGACAAAATTGTGTGCCTCTTTTTCCATCGTCGGCTAGTAGTACCCTATTCTTAGCAACTTTTTAGCCAAGGTCATACCACTTGAGTGTGACCCACACATGCCATTATGTACCTCAGTTAGTGCAGTCAGGGCTTCCTCCGGTTTTAAACAACGTAACAGGGTTCCATCGGTACTCCTACGAAAGAGGGTCTCTCCTAGGATGACGAATCATGAAGTCCTTTTGATGAAAGTGCGTTTTAGGTTCGGGGTGATGTCAGTGGGGAGGATTCCTAACTTTAGGTAGGTGTATATATCATGATACCAAAGATCACCAGGACCAACGAGTTCACATGCGTATTCTGACTCTGGTACCTCGAATGTGGGTACGAGAAGCTGCTGTATGAGAAATTCATGTTTCGAGACATTACGAGGGATGTTGAGTAAGGATCCAATTGTCGCCATTGCATCAGCCGCTCTGTTGTTTGTCCTTGGTATCTGCTCAAAGGTAATGTCGATGAAATATTCCTTGAGGCTTTCTACCACCTTCTTGTATGGTGTGAGCTTATCATCCTTGGTTTGGTATTCGCCATTGACTTGGTTGATGATAAGTTGTGAGTCACCATAGACTTTTAGTGCCATGATTCGCCATTGTGCTGCAATCTTGAGTCCTATGGTCAAAGCCTCATATTCTGCTATATTGTTAGTACAAGGGAATGCCAACTTGTATGATCTAGGTATGCAGTCTCCTTGCGGCATGATGAAAAATACACCAGCTCCTGACCCATGTTGTGTGTGAGAGCCATCAAAGTATAGCTTCCAGTGGTCTGTTGCATCAAGGTTAAAAAGGGACTCATCTGAGAATTCTGATATGAGTGGATTATATGTGTAGAGGGGAGCTTCTGCCAGCTAATCCGTAATAACTTGCCCTTTTATGGCTTTTCGTTCTACATACTCGATATCATGTTCAGATAATATCATTACCCACTTAGCCATTCTACCTGTAAGTGCTGCTTTTGTCAATAGGTACTTTAGAGGGTCTATTTTGGCAATCAACTTGATTTGGTGCGCTAGCATGTAGTGTCTGAATTTCTGAGCCGCAAATACCAATGCTAGGCAAGCTTTCTCTATTGACGTATAATTGAGCTCATGTCCCACCATTGTTCTGCTGATGTAGTAGATAGCCCACTCGGTTCCCTTTTCATCATGTTGGGCTAAAAGGGCCCCCAGGGCGGCTGTTGTTGCGGAGATATATAGGATTAATGATTTCCCTACAATTGGTGGCATCAATACAGGTGGTGTAAGTAGATATTCTTTTATTTTGTTGAATGCTTGCTCGCATTTGTCATCCCATCTGAAAGCTACTCCCTTGTGAAGTAGGTGTGAATAGGCAATCTGTTTATCTGCCAATTGTGCTATGAATCTTCGGATGGACTGGAGTCTTCCTTGCAATCCTCTTAGTTGTTTCAACTTTCTTGGTGGTTTCATTTCGAGGATTGCTTTTACCTTTGCAGGGTCTACCTCTATCCCTCTCATTGACACTATGTATCCTAGCAGCTTCCCTGATTGTACCCCAAAGACACACTTCTTCGGGTTGAGTCTAACCTTATATTGTTCGAGCCTGTCAAAGATAGCACTTAGAGTTGCTATATGGTCTTGTCTCTTCTTTGATTTAACAAGTATGTCATCTACATAATCTTCGACTGTTTTGTGGATCATGTCATGGAAGATTAATGTCATGGCTCTTTGGTAGGTAGCTCCTACATTCTTCAACCCAAATGGCATTACGTTCTAGTAGTAGGTGCCCCAAGGACATGTGAATGCTATCTTGTGTTGGTCTTCTTTATTTAAATAATTTGATTTATTTAATGAACCTTAGGAAATTAATCAATAAATTGTCTTAATTGATTAATAGGAGAATTCGATGCACGATGTTAGTTTTGCATGTCTACAGTAATAAACAAAACAGGGAATAACAGAGTTGAAAAAAAAAAGATATATTTAAATTGCATTACATTCAATCCAAAAAAATGTTGTCTACAAAAACTTTCCACACTCACATATATAGATATAAAATCTTTGAAGTCTGGAAGCTTCTAGCTTCCTAGAAAACTCTAAAATTTGGAACCTTCTTTTTTGCGACAACTTTTATAATGTTCTTTTCTAAACAACTCCAAGAATATTCTAGCTCACGAAAGACTCTAGAAATATTCTATCATTTTTAGAAAATCTTAATTATTCCTAACATGCTATATTAAACACATAACCTAAGCCCATTTGGTAGAGCTTCAACTATGCTACAAACACCCTCTTGTTAGTTCAGATGCTAAAATGGAAAGCTATAATGTTTTCTAGCGCTTCAACAACAAACTATTCGATAGGTTGATTTGAGCTTTCCATGCAAGTGGACGGAAATTTGGTGCTTTATAATGTTGAGTGGAGGGGCATGGCTAAAGGTTCTTACTTGATGGGGTGGATGGAATACAAATCCAACACATAAAATCAGAAATTAACACAAAATTGATTCACCAAAAATCCTCCTGCTGCTACACATTTCATTAATCACTCATTACATATGCCATAATGCTACAACATTTCTTATGATCACTTCCATCTTGCCACCCATGCACAAACCCATTACATGCTGCCTCTTTTAAAGAGGATTTGAGAACTACCTAGAATTTATTCAAAACATGTGAAAAATTCTTCGCTAGTCTTCCCTTCTGAACTCTTCTTTTACCTGCCAACTTATCTCTTTTACCGATGTTTCTAGACTAAGCATTAATTGCAAGTTGGTGGTGGTAGAAATTAATTCCTACAATTCTCCCCCTTAATTTCTACAACAAACCAATCACTCTAGATATACATGACATGATCTAGTATATATGGGTCTCGAACTATAGCCTTGTTAGATACCCATTTACCTTCACTAATTGTGTCAATGAAACATTATTCTTTGCAAATTCTTTTCCTTTATCTCTAATGAAGTCTGTGAACTTTCTCAAATTATTTTCTTCCATAGCTTCAAAGAACTCTCAATTCTAATGCCATTATCTTGTCTTATTATGAATGTTGTGGCATTTTCCAATTCCTTTGCTCTTCATTTTCCATTGACTGATGTCTTCTTTTATCTCTTGCTGATGTCCATAACCAAGTCTTCTAACTTTGAAAATCCTTTTCCTTTCTTGATATCTTCAAATCATCTTCAAATTCGATGATTCCTCTCTCTCATGTCTTCATCCAACTGCTACGGTAGTTTCTTGAATCTTTGGCTTTCAAATATTCAAAATAAAGAACTAGAACTTCCTGCAAACTCACTTTCAATAGATGTCTTGCTAGACAAAGATTTTTTTTTACTTAAACCATTTGTTATTCTTCTTGAACATTCAAACCTTGCTAGATTACTATCATTTCTCACACTTGAAAATTTGTAAAATAAATTTTTAATCATACCTATAATTTTCTACCAACTCGATCCATAAGCAGATCCACAATCCATTTTCATACAACCTGTCATAGATTATTTCTTTGATACATTATTCCAACATTTCTTTTCACAATGATTTTTCAAACCACACACACTGCAAGGGTGTAAATCCCAACACTTATCTTTGGTATGAACTTTCCTATGGCAGTGTGTACACTCAACAATCTTCATTTCTTGAACGAATTTACTGGAACTTGTAGAATTATTACCCTTACCCGTGACATAGCCGATACCTTCATACTTTGGCCTCATTGTTGTCTCAATTGGATTTCTCATTCCTTGTTCATGTTTTCCTAATCCTTTACCTTTATAACCTATTCTTTTCATGATTTTTAGACCAAAATTTTCTTTACCTTTTACAGAATCAAAATTATCACAACTAACAAGATCATTAGAGTCATTAACATGTTTATCTCTATCATAAATAACTTCAGAAAAATCACATTTATCAAATGATAAACATAAATCTTTTGTACTACATGAAACATCACATGCTGATTTCTTTGCCTTCAAACATTCATTCTCTTCATTCAATCTTGATATTTCCTTTTTGTATAAACTATTCCCTTCTTCTAATTTCTTCATCTTTTCTTCTAGGTCATCAACCAACTTCACTCTTTGTTCTAGTTCTTCATTTCTTTTATTAATCACATAAAAAAAAATTAACTTTTCTTCTATCAATTTATTTTTCTCTCTAAGTTTGCTCGATTCCTTCACATGCCAATTATGTACTTCTTCCACAAACTTTAACCTATCCTCTAATTCTTCAATTTTCTCTTTATAATCACTAATTTAATTTAAAATCTTACATTTTTTTGCCGACCTCTCATTCACAATTGAAAACCTTTCTTTCTGTGATTCCATTAAATTTTCATTTAGAAAATCTATCTCATAATTTAAATTTGCATTCTCCTTCAGCACTCTTTTGCCTGGCTTTCCCATTGTAACAAACGATTAAAATCGCCTTGATCTTTTGATTTAGAAAATACACAGAAATATTTACACATAAAAATATTTACCAAAATCTTCTCTTGATTTCGATTCTGTTATTTGATAGCATCACGTACCTCTTCTTCCATAATTTATTTTCTACCACTATGATTGATCAACAACTGCGATTGTACTTCAAATATATCAATGAACTTTAGTCTTTAGACCTCTGATAACTTTCTTATGCCTGCTGACTCCCCCTTGGTCTCTGCAATGATCTACTCAATAGCTTCACAAAACATAACTTTCAACAATTTCTTGACACATGCTATCTCACTGATTTTTGTTCTCTTCCTCTTCTAAAACACACACTTTTAATAGATACAATAGAGACAATAGAGACAACTCATACATTAGACAATTTTACATACTTTAATATTAGACTTGTAGTGGTTAATCCTTAGAACAATTGTCATACTTTTTTTTATATTAAACAACCATTCTCTATTTACAAATAACCTTGTCTCTCTTCACACAAGATCAATCTTGTTTAGATAAAATGCACCCAAACAAATCACCATTAACTTTTAATCTTCAAAAATATGATTCAAACATAAGAAAATTATACAAATTCAATTTGACTCTATCAAACAACATAATCATCAATCCAATAATTTGTCCTACAAATAATTTTAAACATACAAATCATAGATCTCACCTTTAATAAATGGTGCAAATTCTTTATACGCCTTTAGGGCTCCAGGATCTCACAAAATATGGCAACTTGGGCAATTTATAATCTGCCAATGACAGCCTATGATTTCCAACTCAAGAATGATAATGATGCTCCTACTAGTGACAGATCTACATGTGATATTCTTAAAACTTGGACGGTGATGATTTCCTCTATCTACAAACACTCCAAAATAGTGCTATAATTAGATTTCTTTGTGGGCAGTGGTAAAACTTCTGTGATAGGCTATAATCAACAACAGAGTTTCCATAGATCTCCAATCTAGTGCTTTTCTTCTTATTCGATCCCTCTTGTTCCTGAATCACTAACATATAGACTTCTGTCAATCCTCTAACATGCTCTTCTCCTCCAGTGATCACTCTGCCTTCTTCAAACAACGATAATCAATATCCTTTGGTTAGCTTCTCTGATCTAGAAACCTCCTTCATCTCGCTGATATATGATACCACTATGATGGGGTGGATGGAATACAGATCCAAAACATAAACTCAAAAATTTAACGTAAAATTAATTCACTAAAAATCCTCCGTGCTACTGCACATTTCATTAATCACTCATTACATATGCTAGAATGCTACAACATTCCTTATGATCACTTCCATCTTGCCACCGATGCACAAACCCATTACATGATGTGTTAGTTTGTTAGCTTGGACAACTGTTCATCCATTTGCTAGGATTAGATAATACTTATTTTATTGTTGAGATGTGATAATTATTATTTAATTATTGATTTCTTTTAGTGACACCTTGCAACCAAATTTGTTGTGGTTGGTAAGTTGTTATTTATCTCAGCCGTTGATTGAGAATCAATCTTGGCCGTTGGTTTTCCAATGAGAGGAGTATAAAAAGGGGTCATTGGGCATATGGAGGAGACAAAAAATTTTGTAGAAGCATTTGCAGTGCTAGCAAATGAGTTTGTGAGTTTGCAGTGTTAGCAAACAGTCTTGCAGTGTTAGCAAGGGCGCAGTGATAGCGTTGGGGATAGCAGCGGGGGAATATCAGTGGGAAGTTGGGAGATTGTCGGAGTTCTGCCAGTAAGAGGCAAGGAATCTTTGTATCTCTTAATTTGCTGAAGTTAATATAATTCCTCATTTGTAGAACTGGTTTTCCCTTAGGGGTTTTTCTAGGGACAATTTGTCCGAAAATATTGTGTTCATTGTGTTACACATTTCTTTCTATATTTTTATTAGTGAAGTTGCAGTTGTGTTATTTTTTGATATTAGCTGTGAATTAGTTTTTTTTGATATTAGCTGTGAATTAGTTTTCAGCAATTAAATAATCTTTTAAGATAGGAGATTAATAATCAGTGACTGCAATAGGAATTTTCACATGATGCCTCTTTTAAAGAGGAGTTTACAACTGTCTAGAATGTATTCAAAATATTTGAAAAATCCTTCGTTTGTCTTCCCTTATGGACTCTTCTTTTACCTACCAACTTATCTGTTTTACCGATGTTTCTAGACTAAGCATTAATTATAGGTTGGTGGTGGTAGAAATTAATTCCTACATTACTGGACTAGTTGGACACCTCGTGTTGGGCAAGCAAGCTTGAAATTTGATTTGAGCAGACTCTTCTATATCATTAACAACACCAACATGAATTTTGCAACTCTCGCAGAAGCTGAGGTTGGAAATGGGCAGTTTCTTCATAGATTGACGATCTAGAGTAACAAAATCCTTACAAAGTATGTGTGGAGCATGGAAACTAATGATTCTTCTTGGTCATCAATATGGAAATATTTTTAGGACCTATGTAAAGACGTCAGAGATTAGTGTGGACACAATGGCATTTGTGGACTGGACGTCTAGAATAATGCATACTGCACTTTTCCTCCTCAATTTAATTTTATTGACAACGACGATTGCTTTTAGGGATGCATACGAAGTACACTACAAGAGCAGAGCTACAACAGTGCAGGAAGCAACATGTTACCGCTTGAAAACATAGACTGGGGGAGATGCGATTATTCAATGTTGACAAATCTTAATGAAGTTGAATGCCAACAGGCCCGCATAAATGATTGCATGTGTGTTGTGGTAACACATAGTGTATTTCAGCTAATTAGTGACACAATATGCTACATGAAAATGCTACCTATGTTGGATGGCCGTAAAGGAGAAAAGATTACTAGTAGAGCTTTTGTAAAAGTATCTGGCGACAACATACGACCATCAAGAAAAGAAAGGAAGCAAAAGATGCTTATAGAGATTGGCATCACCCTTCTGTTGACAAATGATGCATGAAAACTCAAGTCTTACCTCCATCTTGATTAGTTCAATCGTCATGCACAGTTGTGCATTTTTAGACAATTAGTTTAAATGTAGTTTGCTTTCTTTAGTTGACAAGCTTTGTTTTCACCGTAACTACAGTCTTAGCTTTGTTTTCACCGTAATTGCAGTCTTCATATTGATCGAATAATGCATGCTTGTTGCATGCATAGAATTTATTTGAGTTCATAATTAGTTTTCTAAATGTTGTGATTTGTGCAACAATCCACCATTGCAATCTTCTTATATATATGCATGAATAAAGATAGTATTAATTAGCCTGCAAAATACAGATTTGTGTGTACTCTGCTCTGCTCTATTTTTTCTTATTTGATATTCAATTGTCATATTGTTTTTTGTTGTTATCTTTTTAACCTACTAGGTACAAGAATCTGGCTTGATTTTAGATTCTACATTTGGTATTAGAGGATCATTTCAGGTCTAAATTCCTTGCCAATTCGTTATTTCAATGGAAGTGATTATGAATATTGGTGCATCAAGATGATGAAATTTTTGATAGGGAAAGATTTGTGGGAGATCGTTGAGACGGGTTATGAAGAGCCAACAAATTGGAATGCTCTCGTAGCAAATGGCAAAACAGATAAGAAGGATGTTAAAAGGAAGAATTCTCAAGCATTGTTTCATATTCAAATAGCTTTTGATAAGAGCTTATTTCCAAGAATTGCAAATGCAAAGTCAGCTGCAGAAGCCTAGAAGACTCTAAAGGAACCTTACCAAGGCAGTGACCAGGTCAAGGTTGTGAAGTTGCAAACATTGAAGAGAGACTTTGAAAATCTGAATATGCAAGAAACAAAGAAAGTAAGTGATTATTGTGTAAGATTCAATGATGTGGTTAATAAAATAGCCATGCTTGGCAAAAAAGTAAGCAATGAGGTAGTAATTAAAAAGGTTTTGAGATCTCTAACAACAAGGTGGAATCATGCTGCTATAATAATTGAAGAGAGTAAGGACTTGACTACCCTTCAACTTGATCGCTTAGTTGAATCTCTAATGTCTCATGAAGAGAGATTGAGAGAAATGAAATTTTTATTTTTCAAACAAAGTATTCTAAAGATATGTTAAAGAAATTTTACATGGTTGATTGTAAACCCTACTCCACTCCAGTTGCTCATGGAGTTGTGTTGTGTAGAGATGATGGTGCTGGAATAGTTGATGAGACAGTTTATAGTCCGAGATTTGTTGGAAGTTTGATGTTTATAACTCACACAAGACCTGATATTGTTTATTCAGCTTCACTTGTTTCAAGGTACATGAAACCACCATCTAAAATAAATATGAAGGCAACCAAGAGAATTTTGAAGTATGTGAGAGGCACTCTATATTTTGGTATTCATTACTACACTTCTAAAATAATAAATCTTGTTAGTTTTCGTGATTTTGATTGGGGAGGTAGTTTGGATGACCGAAAGTCTACATCTGGTAATTGCTTTTATTTTTGTTCTAGCTTGGATCTCAAAGAAGCAAAGTATTGTTGCCCTTTCTTCTATGGAAGAAGAGTATTTTGTAGTCACCTCAGTAGGTACACAAGAATTATGGCTTAGAAAACTTTTTGAAGAAATTGGAGAGATACAGGTTCAGCCTACAATTATTTTTTGTGATAACATTAGTGGGCCATTAAATTGACCAAGAATCCAGTTCATCATAGTAGAACAAAGAATTTTGATTTAAAACATCATTTTATCCGAGATTTGGTACGAAAGAAAGCAGTAGAATTGAAATACATCAACACTAAAAAACAGTTAGCGGATATCTTTACCAAGGCAGTTGCAAAGGATCAGTTTTTGATTTTTAGAGATCAGATTGTGAGCCCTCTCAGCATAAGGGGGTATACTGACAAATGATGCATGTAGACTCAAGTCTCACCTCAGCTTAACTCCCATGCACACGGCCACCGCCATCTTGATCAGTTCAATGGCATGCAAAGTTGTGCATGTTTAGACAATCAGTTTAAATGTAGTTTGCTTTCTTTAGTTGACAAGCTTTGTTTTTACCGTAACTGCAGTCTTAGCTTTGTTTTCACTGTAATTGCAGTCTTCATATTGATCGAATAATGCATGCTTGTTGCACGTGTAGACTTTCTTTTAGTTCACAATTAGTTTTCTGAATGCTGCAATTTGTGCAACAATTCAACATTGTAATCTTCTTCTATATATGCATGAATAAAGACAGTATTAATTAGCCTGCAAAATACAGATTTGTGTGCACTCCGTTATGCTCTATTTTTTCTTATTTGATATCTCCGTTGTCATAGTTTTTCCGGCTGTTACCTTTTTAACCCGCTGGGTACAGGAATCTAGCTTTCTTTTATATTCTACACCTTCTGGCTTGGTCCTCATCTCTTCTTACAACTACCTTCCTCGTGACATGCTTATGTCGCAAAAAGGTCTGAAAGGTCAGAAATACTACATATGAGTCTAAGTTTGTGGAAGTTTTGAAAGCATTTTCTTATGGAGAGATACAGGTTGCTACAGTAGGTTTCAGAAATGAGCTAGGAAATGGTTACTTTGGTAAAGTTTATAAAGGCTCCTTACCTGATGGAAGAGTAGTTGCTGTGAAGATTCTTGTTGATAGAGTAGCCTAGGAATCATATGGCGAGAGGGAGTTTAGAGCAGAGGTGAGCGTGATTGGTACAAACCATCATAAAAGTTTGGTCCAATTGTATGGTTTCTGCAACGAGGGTTCCCATCGGATTCTGTTGTATGAGTACATGTGCAATAGATCTCTGGACACAACTTTGTTCCAAAGTAATGGCTTTCTTGATTAGAGTGTACGTGTTCAAATTGCAATGGGGATAGCAAGAGGTATCCACTATGTGCACGAAGAATGCGGTGCCCAGATCCTGCATTGTGACATAAAGCCTCAAAAATTTTTACTGGACCACAATGACAACCCTAAAATATCTGACTTTGGCTTAGCAAAATTGTTGAGGGCTGAACAGACTCGAACATTCACTGTAACTCGGGGCACCCCCGGTTACATAGCGCCTGAGAGGTATAATAAAATGCCTGTTACGGTGAAGGTAGATATTTATAGCTTTGGGATGATGCTGCTGGAAATAATTTGTTGCAGGAAAACTATAAAGTTAGATGCCCCAGAAACTCAAATCCTTTTGTTTGACTGGATCTACGAGTGCTTGGAACATGGTAATCTTGTTGAGCTGGTGGAGCAGCAGCAAGGCGAAGGTCTCACAATTGAGTTAAGGGAGTTGGAGAGAATGGTGTTGGTGGGTCTGTGGTGCATTCAAGAACACCCAAATCTAAGGCTATCTATCAATAAAGTTGTTCAGATGATGGAAGGAGTGGTTGAATTCAAGTACCCCCACGTCCACTTTCTTCACAGCCAGTACCCCCTGCGCTCAGTTCATCTAGTATTTCAAATTCTATGTAAAACAAATTCGTGGCTTTGGTGCTCTCTATTAGAGATAGGTGTTAGAGAATAATTCCTAGATGATTTGTGCTCATGATGTGTCTGTGTCAATAAGTATTGAACATGTCTCAATAGATATCCGTGACTCTTAGCGTCATCAATAATCTCTCAGTTGTTAATGCTCATCAGTTAGTTGTCAATCTACTAGAGTTAGCTGTCAAATTAGTTAATAGATTTATAGGAAGAATGTTGAATTCTATGTAACTATAAATTTGTAATCTTAATTGATGAATAATAATAATTGTGAATCTTTCTGTTGTTTCCTACTCTATTTTGATATTGGTTCCATCTCGTCCCTTTAATTTCATTGTGCGTTCCTCTCGTTCCATTGCAAGATCAACATTTATGTAGACTTTGGTGAGTGCTATCCTAAACGGAAAATTGCCTTTGTCCATCTATTCCAAGGCCCCGACGGCACAGGGAAGGCATCAACTGCAAGGATCTCTGCAGTAGTTTTGAATTGGTTGTCCGTAGACAATCTCAGGCCATGCCGATTCTGTAGAGAGTATTGATTATTTTACGAATTGCTGATTGTGAAGAGGGGTTTGAGTGGCCCTAAGTGTTGCATTTCTGTTGAGAATGCCAAGCCAAATGCTGCCATATCAAACAAAATTTTGTGGTTTGTTTTGTTTGCTACTGCAAACAAAACAAAAAGGACTCTATAGAACCAACTAAAAGTGACTACTTTTGTTTGAAGGAGCTACAATTGGAGATAGGAGCCACTTCTGTTTGAAGTTTCCTAAAGCTGCTAAGCTGCCACTTTTGAGCTGAATTATGGTTAGAAATTATAATCTCTATAAGCCTTGTGTGATCAACATTCTTCGATGACGGTTGTACCATCAACTGTAAGCTTAGAAAAACAAGGGGATTGTTATAAGTTTTTTCTTTTTGTTTTCGAATGGAAAATCTCACATACTCATATCTATTGGAATCCAATAACTGAGATGACACAAATTATGTCAATTTCGATTTTTAAGATGGAAATTATAATAGAAGGGTACAATGTTTGGACCATTCTAAATAAAATTGAGGGTAAACCTGCTACACCTCAAGCTATTGTTTAAGATTAGAAGAAATGAGAATTCAAAGCTAAGATTCTCTTATGTGTATCTACAAAAGACTCAATCATCTCTCATGTATAAGATATCACCACCTTTTTTGGTATGCGGACAGTTTTGAAAGGTTTGTATGATATTACATACACAAACAGAATTTTTTTTCTGAAGAGAAAATTACTTTCAATCAAAATGGAAGAAAAATGAAGCATTAGTGATTATTTCTTTAGAGTTAAAGAATTAAGAGATAAATTAATTGATATTGGTGAAAAAGTTTCAGGTAGTGATTTCATTACTATTACTTTGAATGGTATGTTGAACGATTATCAAGTACTAATTACTAGTTTGGCTTTAAGGGAAAATGCACCTTCTTTTAAAAATTTAGTAGGTATCTTTTTACAAGAAGAGGAAAGGAAGAAGTATGTGGATAAAAGACTTTAGAATTTAGACACAACATTAATGGCCAGGGATAAGAAGTCATCAAAAGGAAAGTAATGGGAAAAGAACAAAAAAGGCAATTTTGATAAAAAAAAGGTATTAAGATGGGGCATCATGTATGTCAAATTTCAATGTGAAGAAAAATAGAAATTATAATTATTATCATAAATTTGGACACTTTGCATATGAATATTGAAAAAAAAAAGTTTAAATCATCCAAAAATAATAAATATGAAGGCAACTTTGGGAACGATGAGGAAGAAACAAATGGCCTCATTTCTAGATTCAAAGGCATCTATTTAGATGTCATGTCATACATATTGGTTTAAAGTATTGTAAGATAGGAAATTGAGCTCAATGAAAGAAAAGTGTTGTCTTGGAGAACTCAATTTTCTATTACATTCAAATGAATAAAATGTTACTTAACAATCTAATTTACTCTTTTTATAAAAAAATTATAATATGTAAAATAGAACTAACTTAAACAATTTACTCTTTTACTGGTTTTTTGCTGCTAGTTGTTGGTCTTTTTTGTTTATCTTTAATTTGCAGCCTATCTTATCTGGGATTTACTTTTGATCTATCTTTTTTTGGTATGTAAACTTTGTGGTTTCAGGTCCCTGTAAAACTCGTATTTTCCTCAATCAAAAACTTAACCAATTTAAATAGTATTTACCAATTATAAAATAAAAATATTCATTGTTTATAAAGGATTACAATTTTGATAAATTCATTATTACTAGTGTCATTTGTAGACTATAGTGTGGCATGTTGTCATCCCATACTAACAGAAACATAGAACTCTGGAATAAAGAAAATATCACTTTTGCACATATTCCAAAGGAAACTTCAAAAACCTAAACAAAAGGAGAGAAATATTTTTGTGGTGGCTATGTTAAGGGGGTTGCCTTAGTCAAATCCTCATTTTCAGTATTTCTACCTCCATAGAAAACCAAATAGGATTTTCATAAAAGATAGAAATGCTTAAAAAATTATAAATGCATGTGTAATGCTAGATAAAACAAATAATTCAACAGTAAGAAAATAATATAAATGATATTATAAAGTACTAGTTCTTATAAATTACATATAGTGAGAGAAGTAGGAATTATGAGACAAGTCCACCTAGAAGTTGCCATAGACCTCCAAAAGGATTCTAAAAGCTATAGAAAGATTGCACCTTTTAATCTCACCATGAAGAAAATGAAATGCAAGAGTGAAGATAATGTAGTATTATGATGGAATCTTCAAGAATTTTAAGAGTTGGAGAGCTAAGAGCTCGAAAAATATGTGTTTTGTTTTTTAAGAAAAAGTGGAGGACCGCTATAATTATACTAATAGTAAATATTAGTTTTATAAAAAAGCTGGTTCAAGTGAGCATACTCACGAGAAAGAACCAAGAAGAAAACCCCCAGTTGTAGCTTGAGTAACAGATGAACTCTTTACAAGACCAACTAGATTACATAGACTTGAATTGACAAACTGACTCTTTACAATATCAACCATTTTTCATGGTTTTCCCAATTACATTTTCCTCATATAAAAAATGCCCAAACAACACCCATTACATTGAGAACCCATTACACTATAACCTCATTACAAAAAATCCCCATGACATAAGAAAAAACCACTATTTCTGGACCAATTTCAATGAGAAGGCCAAAACCCATTACAACTTAGAAAAAATTATCCATTTGCCAAAAAAATAACAATTCAGGTAACCAACCAAACAAATTGAAGAAGACCCATTACTTACCCTTTGTGGGACATTTACCAAACTTTCTTCTTGCAAACATTTTCTTTTGTTTGGATACAAAATCATGATAAGGCATTGTTTTGTTAATGTTAGGAACATGACGGTAAGAAATCTTTGTCAAAATGTGCAAGCCAACTGATCAAATTGCAAGCTCACTAAAGACACTCTTGCAAGGATAAAACACATGAATATTCTCAGACAATAGAATGGCTGCCATATTTCCTAAGCTCATGATTATTTAATTCCTACTATGTACCAATAACACTATCCACACAAGATAAATCTTGTTATATAAATATTAGATAGCAATTCAGAAAAAATATATCTGGCTAACTTTGATAACAAGGTACTTATCATTCATATCCAGAGATTACACCCAAGCATGTTATCCTTACAATATCTGCAATTATTTTTTAATAAAAGAACTTTGTGCAAATTTCCCAATTCAAGTATGTGAAAGAAGTACTTTTGTGCTAGAAAAACCTTTTTAACATGCATTTACCTTGACCAAGAAGGATCACAACTAAAAATTGTTATATCAGATCTGCTCTATAATTTAAGTTCCATGATATCACCTTTAACACATGTGATTACCTAAGCCGATAAGGATTAATCTCTGTAAAGTTTTCATAACCGATATCCCCTTAACATATTCCCAGTTCATATGTGCAAGCTTTGTATTAAGCTACCACAATTCCAAGAATCCTGCAGTTGTCAAATAAAACATTAGAAGCACATGTTATAATATAAACATGAAGATAGAGTACCTTATGACGTTGAAGCCCTACATCAACAAGTGGAGGATCTACATGGCTTTGCAACCATGTAGAAACAAATGAGGGATAAAAGGCTTTCAGACATTGCCTACATTTCCAACATATCTTGCTCAATTAACTCTACAAGTTGAGGAAATGCATTTAAAACATTTGAATCATAAATAACCCTTAACTCTGTTTTATAACATCAAAGCCCAGCTAGAAATTCTTCTACCTTATTCCCTACTCTATAAGTGTGCATAATCACTGAAAACTCAAGATTATCTAGAAGTAACCAAACTTTGTTTAGCACATAATTCAAATTCTAGTTTTGGATTTTCCTTGTCCTAAGTGCATTAATAATTATTAATGAATCCCCCTCTATGTGAAGATTTGAAAATCCCATCTGAATTGCCAATTCCAAACCTAATAAAAGAGCTTGTGCCTCTTCATAATTATTTGTACTAAACTGAAAATGGGAAGAAGAAAGTGCCAATACTATTCCTAAAGCATTTCTAATACAAACTCCTACCCTAGCATATCCTAGATTACCTTTCCAAGCCCCATTGAAATTCAGTTTAACAAAGTCCTTTTGAGGGGGAAGACATTTGACTGTTGTTTTATCAATCTTATTATTTACATTTTGAAAAAGACTGCCATCAAAAGGTAACCTAATATGATTCCATTCTTTCATAATAGAGCTATCCCAACTCCTAAAGGATGAATTGATAAATTTCTCTCTTTAAACACATGAGTTGATCCCCTCTGAAATTGCCTTTTTGATTTTCAAGAGAATGAGGTCCATTGGCAATTTAGTTTTCCTAAAAATTCTCAAGTTTCGTTCCCACCAAATATTCCAACTTACCAGTGTCAGAATGATGAACCAAATGCATGCAAAGAATGATGATTGATATAAAAGTGGCCAAGTTTGGAAGAGATCCCAAATGGAATTTGGTAATGGGATGGATAAGTGAAGTTTTCTTTTAATAAAGTCCCAACATTAAGTGGCTGCAATGCATTGCACAAATAGATGATCCACTATTTCAAATTCCATTTCACATAGTGGGCACTTGAAAGGATCAACAATGTTCAACTTAACTAGATGATCAATGGTTAGTATTTTTTTCTACAAAGCCAGCCATGCAAAAGTCCTTGATTTTGGAAGTTTATTGTTCCAACAGAAGGAGAATGCACGTTGGGGTTGAGAAGTATATTTAGATTGTGCTAATACTGCATATCCTTCATTAACCGAATATGAGCCTATTTTTGAAGCTGACCATATTATTATGTTTGATTTTGGTGACAAGTAAACTATTATTTCATTGAAACATTTGTTGAAAAGGTCATATTGTTGGTTATTCAACAAGTTGGTTGGGGGTATTTTCCATGTTACTTTTCCTGTTAATGCATTTGAAGATTGAACATAGTCTAACAAGTTTTCACCCCAATATTAACATAAAATCCTTCTTATCTCTTGAAGCTCCTGATTAACTGCTAAAGGAGGTTTCCAGATACATGAATTTGCCCAAAATTTGACACTTCTTCCATCATTTATCTCCTAGGAGGAATATTGGGTAATGAGACTTCTGCTATTTATGATGAAGTTCCAGATTGTAGACACTTTTGGGCGGTCTGCCACTATAAGTATTCTAGTTGGGTTTACAATAGTTTAGCCCAATTGGCATCTGGATTAGCATATATTTTCCATGCAAGTTTAGCTCCAAACTCTTTGTTTCTCCATCTGATATTTTGAATATTTTCCCCACCCTATTTTTTCCCTTTTGCCAACCCTTCTGAAGAGATTAAAGGAATCTTTTTTTTCACATCCATATTGCCTTTCTATAGAAATAATATTATTATCTTTTCAATTTCAAGAATAACATAGGTAGGTGCTTTAAGAACTGATAAAAAGTACTTAGGAATTGATGATAAGACTAATTTGATTAGAAGGATTCTACTTGCTAAAGACATCCACTTAGCTTTCGAGATGAGAATTATTGATTTTATTCTTTCAATGACCTTATCCCAATAGAAAGCTTTGTTTGACCCTCTGAGAAAAGGTATACCCAAATATGAACAAGGCAATTCAGCCTCTTGAAAACCCAATGTCTTCATAATTTTCTTCCTCAAAACTTCAGAAGTGTTTAAAACATAAACTTTTGACTTAACATCATTTATGTTCATGCCTAGAAGCTGATGAGTATTTATCCAAGACTTCTTTTACTTGCTTGGCTTCCGATACTAAAGATTTATTGAATAAAAAAGTATCATCCGCAAAAATATTATGTGTTACTGAGATTGAAGTGTTTGGAATTTGAACACCTTGCCAAAGATTTTGGTTATGCCTCAAATTAATGTATTTGCTTAAGGTTTCAACCATAATTATGAAAAGAAAAGGAGAGAGGGGATCCCCTTTCCTTATTCCTTGGGTAGAACTGAAGAAACCCACTAGATTCCCATTTATAATTAATGAGAATTTAGCCCTAGAAAGACATGACATTACCCATCTTCGCCATTGAGAAGAAAAACCAAATTTTGTTAGGGACCTTATTCAGGAACTCCAAGTTTACCTTATCATAAGCCTTCATCATATTGAGTTTGATAATAAAAGCTAACAATTTTGACGTATTTATGGAGTGTAGCACTTCATGTGCTACAATTGCTCCTTCATGAGTTTCCCTTCCAGGCACAAAACCTCCCTGTTCAAGGGAAATGATTTTTGGGATAAGAGATTGTAATCTCAGATAAATTACCTTTGTAAATTTTTTATAAACTTTATTACACAATGAGATAGGCCTAAATTTTGCAAATGTTTTGGGGTCTTTGACTTTGGGAATGATGGCTATATTGGTGACATTAAACTTCTTGAACATTAATCCTAATCTCCTAGACTCTTCAAGTGCCCACAAGAGCTCCAAACATATGAAATCCCATCATTTCTAGAAGAATAATTCCGTATAACCATTTGGGCCAGGAGATTTTTCTGGAGGAAATGAAAAGACTACATATCTCAATTCCTCTAAAGTGAATGACCTCATCAATTGTTTATTATCTTCATTGTTTATAAAATGAGGGATTGTGGCAAGGAGATCATTTTCATTATTGACCTTATTAACATCAATTGTTTGCGGGGCAAAAAGAAGTTCTGAAAAGAATTTAATGCCCTCATTGTTTATATCTTCTTCCTTTGCTCACCAGTTTCCTGAAGCCAATCCCTAAGTAGAATGAATTGATTTTGTCACCTTTTTGATCTGTGCAAAAGCATAAAATAATTTTGTGTTACAATCCCCCTCTTTTAACCATAGCTCCCAAGAATTTTGTCTCCAATATATTTCTTGCCTTGCACATATTTCTACCCATTATGCCTACAATGCCTTATATTTTTCATATAAATCTGCATATAGACCTTTTTTAATTATGCATTCATGCAGGGTTGTGAGTTCTTTAAATACCGAATCCTTCTGATGGAAAATATTTTTCAACACTTTCTTGTTCCAAATATTTATTTGGTGTTTAACATGTACCAATTTCTTGTAAAATTTGAACATTTTAGTCCCTTCCTCAAATGGAGAATTCACCCATCATTTTTTTAGCAGTTCTGAAAATTGGGGGTGCCTTAGCCACATAATCTCAAACTTAGAGGAAGATTTTAACCTTGAAATAGATACATCTGAGATGTCTAAACATATTTCATAATGATCAGATTCTGGGTAAGGCAGAATATCTGAGTTCAACTTGTGTTGAGAAGTGAACCAGTTGGGAGACACCGGGAATCTATCTAGCCTCTTTGCAACTTGCAAGAAACCCTTTCTTTTGTTTGTCCAAGTGTATTTCCCAAATTGTGGTTGGATGTCTCTCAAAGCATTTGTAAGGATGAAATGCCTAAAATCAGCCATAACCCTAGATGGAGGAATGATACCACCACTTTTTTCTTCCAATGAGGTTATTGCATTGAAATATCTTGAAATGATAAGTTTATCATTATGGATTACATCAATTTTTCTGGAAATTTCATCCCAATTTTTTTATTTTCTGTTTTGGAGGTAGGTTCATACACATTTATTAACCAAAATTGGAGATGGAATTTTGTTACTACTACTAGCTACCATAAGTGGTGGTTTTTATGAGATTAAAATTGCACTGATTTCGGGTTCCAAAATACTAATAGTCCTCCTAAAGCTCCTTGAGCTGGAGAATGTATGGTTTCCCATCTATTCCATTTTTTTTATTGAGGATTCAAATATTTCTTCTGAAAGCTTGGTTTCTTGAATAAGGAAAATATCTGCTCCACAAGCATCTATCATCGACAAGTGTGCTTACACCAAGCAATTGAACCTGTAATGTCCGGGTATGTGCAGGATCATGATGCACCAAAAAGTGGCAATATGTAAGTGATATGATGGCCCATGTGGCTGATGACTTTTTTTTTACCCAAAATTGATGAAACGAAAAGGATTTTTAAAGGATATTCTTAGCTTTCCACCAATATAAATTATTCTTTACTTTGAATTTAATAAATAATTATTATTGATTTTCTATTTGAATTACGACTAAAGTCTTGATTGATGGGCTGATTGAAAAACACCTATAGCTTTCAAACGATATCACATTTTTTGAATTTGAAACATGCGTCAAATTATATGCTTCACATACTATAGGATTAAAAAAAGAATTGAATTTCATTAAGTTTTGACCAAGTTAAGGTGGTTAGATGTACGAGTTTTTATATTTAAAAAAAATTAATAAAAAAATCATAATTAATTATTTACTTGGAAAAAAATTACAAAAAAATAAGCATCACATCGGGACATGAGTCTTATACTTATATCTAAAATATTATAAAAAAATATTATCATTTTATTGTGGTTAGGGTGGTCAGACAAACACCTACTTCTTATTTTTTCCCTGAAATTTAAGTACTACTGCATTGAAATTTCAAATTTTCACCAAATAGATTTTTTAAAATAAAAATAAATCTAGTAGTTTAGAAACTACATTCAATTTTCTACAAATTCTATTCTTACATATTTTTAAAATAGTATAGATAACTTATTCAAATTTTTACGTCAAGTTGCCTAACTCTGATTTTTTTGAATTTTATTGCCACTTAAGGGCTTGTTTTTTCCATGACGATCCTGCACATGCCCGTCCATTTTCCTATTATTAAATTTTATTTATCTTTCTATTAGTAAATACTTTCACCAATCTATTCTTAGTAATTATTTTAGTTAGTTATTTATATTTATTTATTTATTAAAAGTTAAATTACTTTATCTCAGTGCAAATAGTTTTTTTCACTCTCAAAGGAACCTTGTTTCCCTTTTTTTAGATTCAAATTTCCTACATTACAATATGTGATCATCTAACCTAGTTTCTATTATTCTTGGTTCTTGTGTAGCTATAGAATATTTTGTTTACTTAAATGCATGTTTTTTCTAGTCTTGAAGTACTCAACTCTATAGCCTAATTGGAAGCAATGTGTGAATCATACACATTTTTCTCTCTCAATACACTTAAAATTAAAATTATAAATAAAAATTTCACTCACATGAATCGTGAAATTAGCTATCTTACAAGTTTTACAAGTTCGTTTTATCACCAGATCATATATTTAAATAATCTAAGTTAGAGAGATCATTAGAAGGCCTTTCATTGTTACTTCTTTTGAGAGTGTATAAAGCGAGTTCTTCATTTGTCAGCACCATTGAGGGTGAAGTTATATATAAGGTGGAAAATAGGGGTTCATCAAAATGAATTGACCAAAATGATGAGCCACTAAGTCTTTCCACCAAATCATGTAATTCTGAGAGCCAAAATATGCAAAAAACAATCAGAAACTAACCGTAACTATTATAGAAACTATGAGGAAAGTTTTTAGAGCTTAAAATGGTGTGTACCTTGTTGCAAGAAACCTATTTTTAGGGCACAAAGGACTCATTCGCCTTTAGTGGTGGATGGGTCCCTATTAGGGTTTTTGGAACTAAGATCTAGGTTATTTTCCTTGATGTTTGCACTCTCAGATCCTCGATTGTCAACTCCCGAAAAGCTATAACAAATTCTATAGCTTCAATTATTTTTTCTTGCACTATGAAGGTCTATCTTGCAACTTGACAACTTGGAAAATCTTGCTTCCGATTTCTTCTCCACTTGATCTCCAACCTATAATTCTACAAACACACACTCAAGAGGAGAAAAGCTTGTTGATTGTTAGTGAATAGCAGTTTTCCTCAGTCAAACCCCTTTTAGGTAATTAAACCAAATGATGAAATAATAAAATTGAAGCATGAACATGAAATGATGCAATTTTGATACCTTAGAAGTTGTCTTGGAATGTAAATCTATAATCTAACATGAAGTCCCCATCAAGAATGTAGATCTTGATCCTTGAATAAGATGTGAAATAATGCTTGCAAGTATATCTTCAATGCTACATCCATTGTCTTAGCTCAATGACATGTAAGAGTGCACTATGCCTTAGACATGATGAAATGAACTTGAATTTCTGCAATAAGCTCTTGATAATCTACCTTGAAATGCCTTAGAATTTCTCTTGAAGTGATCCATAATGATCTTGTAAAGTATTAGGATGCTCTCTAAAAGATTGATCCCATATTTATACTAAATCTAGAGATTAACCTCAAAATTCAAATAATTCAAGTCAACACTAGATCTAGAAATGAACATTATTAAAATCCCACCAAAATTAAATTCAAAAAGGGGGTCCTCCCTTACCACCTAGGGGGAATGGGTCCTAGCACAAGTTTCCAGGACCTTGCCTTCAAGGGGTGAAATAACATCAAAAACCCATGTCAAATGTGCAAAGAAAGGGTAGTCCTATAGAGGGAGGATCCATTTGCCACCTATGGGGGGTGAAATAACATCCAAAACCCATGTCAAATGTGCAAATAAAGGGTGGTCCTATAGAGGGAGGACCCATTCACCCCCTAGGTTGAATGGGTCCTATAACCAATTTCTAGGACCTTGATTTTTCCCAATTAAATGTTTTACAATTTGAATTATGGGTGTCGGGATGGATCCTTAGAAGGTGTCACAAATAAGGCTTAAATTTAAATTAAAGGGGCTAATTAACTCTAATGAACCACAATTAATTAAGAAGACCGAAGGTAAGTGTGAAATTATGTTACAACACCATAAATAAGGTACAAATTAGGTGCATTTTATTAAAAATGGGCCCAAGATCAATGTGAATGTGTAAAACACATTACAACATTAGACCTAGGCAAAATTAGGTTAATTCAATGACAATTGTTCCCAAATTAAGGAAAAGGAATACTTTTCCTATTACTAATTTTTTCCCCCACATTAGTGAGAGGATAAACCCATGTCAAACTTACACTAAAGTAGAAATCCAAGACTCTTAAGTATGTAGCAATAAAAAGGATACATAGTCATACCCTGTCAAAGGCTAAGAAAAAAAAGAAAGAAAAAGATCAAGCACAACCATTCCAACACGATGTGGAATGGGGTTGTTTGTTTGTAACGTACACTACTCACTCTGGGGTAGTGGAACATCAATCTATGCACTAGGTAAGTTGTCCCAAAATATGTATATGCTCACTCTGGGGTAGTGAAACCTCAGTCTATCCACTAGGTGAGTTTTCCCAAATGAGAGAATCATATTAGCCTCTCATACCATACCAAAGTTATCCTCTTCATAACTTTGATAAGGCACCAAAATCTAATTCTTTATGTAGATTATTTTGTAATGTCATGTATGTAAGTTTAGTTAAAAGGGGATTTTGCTTTATTTGTGTATGGTCTTCTTCTTAGGGAGTGTTGGAGTAAATTAATTAATATTTACTCTAGTGCTTAATGTAAACTTAGGAAAAGTTCTTCTAGCTTTGATTGCGAGTGTTATTGCATTGATTATGCATTTCAAAATTAGTCATGTTCTTTAATCTTTGTGTGGCACAAAAGATAAAGTCACTTAAAACTGATTCATGCATTTTTTTATCTCACTCGTCTCTCAGTCAAAACTCCATCATTCAGGCTCTCATGTTGAGTTCGCCTAAATCTACTTAAGGATATTAAATCCTTCGTTGTAATTATTCAGTAATCAATAATCATTATTGTTTCACATATTTTGTTGTGCAAAATCTAGTTTTCTATGTGCATGAACAATTTGTCTTTGTAGATCTTGCAAAATTCTTCATGGTATCAGAGTCGTTGAGGATAATATTAGGCCACTGGCGAATTAATTGAATAGAAATTTTAAAATTAATTGTTCATCAGATTGACTCTCCTCATTTTGTGGAGAATAATACCCTTTATTTTTGAGTTTCAAATATCTATTTATATTTTTTTCTCTGTTGAAATGGATGATTCTTCCTATTGAGAAGGGTTGATTCCATATAGAGGAGGGGTGTGGCAAAACATTTGAACCATAGAAGGAGGGGTGATTCACCTATTGGATCACGTTTGTAGCAACATTGGAATCTATTGTGGCTTTGAATAATGGACATAACTACATTTGAAGGAGACTCTAAGCGACTTGCTCATTCATCATTGGAGGTCCTCTAGATTCAGTATTTTGAAGGGGCAATTTCTTTCTTGAAGCCACTCCCATGTCTTTGACTCTGTCCTCACCCACTAGTGGATCTCACATGGATTCCATTGCTAACGATAGTTTTAGAGATGAGGATTAACTATGGATTTCACTGCCAAGATTAGAGTGTCTTTTGATCCATCTCTAAATTAGAGTTTTTTCCTTCTTCATGCCAAGGAAAATACTTTTTTTTTTTCAAAATAACATTTATCAAAAGAAACTGGCAATAAGAGCACTATACTACTAGATTCTTAGTAACATAACTTTCCAATGGTTGCTTGAATCACAAATTTTTATGGGACACTAGTGCATCATGTAGACATCTATGCATAGTGTTGTGGTCTAGGAAAATTGGACCCAAAAAGTTATATATAGGGTAAACTTTCTAGTATATGTTCACAAATATTAAAGTATTACGTTGAATGGTGGGTGACAGGTAGGTTTCTGAACTATGTGATTGCTTATACCAACTTTCATCAACTATTTAGGTAGCTATGCATATGTGTCCTATTTGTATCCTATTTATTGAAATGAAGGATTAATCAATTAAACTTGATGATATTCAAAATTTTGCTAGCATATGGTATCAAAGCCACTCGATTTCACGCTTGGTGAAATGGAGGAATTCAAAAAGAAGACTAGTAGGAGGCACTTGAAGTGTTAAATCTGTAGAAGAGTGCAACATAAAGATTAAGTGGAAGAAGGGCATGAGGCGTGTGACAGTTTTTTAGTGTTGAAAAATGTCGTATGTGACATTTTCACACTTGTTTGAGCCCTCCTTTTAAAGTTAAGCTTAATGTTGCCTTGATTTAGTGTTGTAATGTGTTTAACACATTCACATTACGTCTTGGGCCCTTGCAAACCAAATGAACCTAATTGTGCCATATTTAGGGTGTTGTAAAGTTTTGTACCACACTTTCACACTAATCTAGGGTTTTCATTAATAAATTAGGCTTCTTTATGCCTTATTTGGCCTTATTTTGCATCCACAAGCCTCATTTAATGCATCTTTTTGAGGATAATCCTGACATATATGTAATGACCAATCATAAATTAATGCTTTTGGATTATGTGGTTCAGATTTGGTAATCTGGGACTCATACGCCACCTTGGGTGTTGGGTCTGACCTAGGTTTTAGGGCCCCAATCTAGATTTCACATGAATCTAAGCTTTTCTTTAAAAATGTGTCTCATACCCTAGCCTAATGGGACTCATATGCCACTTCTGGAATATGGGTCCCATGTGGCTTAAAATTAAATTAAATTCAAATTCTTGGCAATATTTTATTCTCCTAGATCTGATGTTAGCTTGTAGTGTTGTAATTTCAGGAAATTGAGCATAAACAAGTATAAATACAAGGTTATTTCACTCATTTTCTACTAGCAAGTTTAGAAGTCATCTAAGCTTTCAAGTTTTGTGCATTGTAGAAAATTGGAGACCACAAGAGCATTCAAGTGTTTACAGGAGAATTTGAGAGTATTCAAGAGTTGATTATCAAGTGTTCTGGAGCATAATTTAAGCATCAAGCATCATGTCAAAGTCATCATGCATCATGTTTGATTTTGAACTAACAATTTTTTGGGACTCATATGCCCCTCTAGGTGATTTAGTCCCATTTTAGATTTTAAACTATATTTTTTAACATTAAATTCTTTGTTTTTATGTTTTTGTTAGATGTTTCTCTTAGTTATCTACTTCAGTCTTTAGATTTTTTGTTTGATTCATTTCATTGTATCTAGATTAATTTCATTTGCATCCAAATTAGCATTAATCTTGTGTTCATTGCATCTTTCATTCCCTTGATTGCCCCTTGTATGAGCTTTTATACTTGGTGTCCTATTGCTAATATTATAGTGAGATGAAGTTTGAGATCATGTCATCCCATGATAGCACAATCATCATGGATTTTAGCTTTTCTAGATCTTTCATTACTAGCGTTGACACTAGCTCACTAGGTATGGCCCATACCCTCAACAACTCCTTGCCTTCAAGTATTGAGACACATATTGAAACAATGGTTGCTAGTATTCTGCATCAAAACATAATACAAATTCATGAAGACTTATAAAAACTACAAAATGAAATAAGTATTGAGAACATTTCCACCACTACTATCCCTACCATAGATAACATACATCACATGATAGGGATGAACAACAAGATCCCATATATATTGATGAACAATGTCCTACAAATGATATGGTTGGATTGATTGAAGTAACACCTCATAAGGGCCAAACTAAAAGCCTCTTGACATTTCTTTCTCATCTAAAGATATGCTTAAACATGCACCCGATGGTCCTCTTTACATAGCCGGTTGAATATATGAAAATCCCACTAATGGGATATTAATTGATCTTATCTATAGAGAGAATGTGATCATGGAATAATTCTTACTTGTGCATGAGCTCTATCAAGAGACATCCGATAAATGAAAATCATGGATAAAGACACATAATGGTTTCACATGCCCTATGATGGGATCGATCACCCTTCCTTTACAAATAGGGCCGAAAACATTAGATGTCTCATTCTCAATCATCTTGTCATCAAACCAATTTCGTGTGAAGCTTGGTCACCCATGGATATGCTCCATGGAATCTGTCTCTTTGATTGTGCATAAATTCTTAAAGTTACCCTTTGACAATGATATTTTTATCGTGCATCATAGTGGCTTCAACCCTTTCTCTTCCCATGTAAAATTTTCATTATATTTCTATTGGCAAGAGCCTATGGAACCTATTAAACCTCAAGAAGACTTCTTTTTCAAATCCTATCAAAATTTCAAGGCGAAATGCATAGAAAAACTATCCCTTAAAAACATGCCTCAACCTATGATTGAGCCTACCATCCTTGACAAAACCATGATTGAACCTAAAGAAATTCCAAATAACCAAGACCAACCCATGAAAAATCCTTTGCCTATTTCTTACAAAAGACCAAGAGATAATGAAAGAAATCCCATCATTCCTCCCAAAATAGAAAAAGTTTACAAAGATAAAGAGAAAGTGGTTGAAAAACCTTCCATGGTTCCTTTCATTCCTCCCCTTACAAAAGAAAAGAAACCTATGGTTGATAGATCCACTCCTAAAAAAACACAACTTGAAAGCCGTAATAAAGGAAATAGAAATGTTAGAGAGTGTAGTCATAAATTTCGTGCTCTTGCTCGAAAGATTAATGAAGAAATAATCAAAGAAAATCAAAATCCAAACTTCATTGAAGAAATGCAGAATGAATCTCCCCCTTCGTCGGAGCAAAAAGATCCTATATTGCAACCACAATAAGAACCAAACCCTTATTTGGAAACACTAACTCATTTGACTGCAAAATCCGATGAAAATTTTCGACGAAAGATGTATAATTAGATGCATTGTCTAGTACTTGTGATATTTAATGTGTAATTTTCAAAATTCTAAAATTTTATCCTCGACGTTCGTTGAAATTTCAATGAACCTAAGTTTTCGTTGAAATTTTGATGAAAATAAATAAAAGTGAGTTCGACGAAAATAAATAAAGTGAGTTTGACTATTTATTGCGACAGTGTTTTGCTATTATCGCCAAGTTGAGGGTAGTCATTGTATTTTTTCAGAATTCATTTGTGAATGGTACCCTCATCAAAAAATACCTTGATTAACTTGGGTGTAACCATTAAAGTGATGACTAAGGAGAAAATTCTAATATTGTAGTTAATAAATCTTATACCTACACCAATTATTCTATAGTTGGTAGATAGGTCAATAGTGGAACCTGAGAAGATCATTGAGGACTTGGTCATAGCATTTACATTTGTACTTCTAGGTTTGAAAACCATATTTTAAAGCAACGTCTCATCAAATTTCATTTTTAGACTTGTGCATTTTTTGAATTTCATTTCTAGATTTTGTTGTGCAAGTTCAATATTCTGATTTTAGGAGTCAACGATTGGAAATCACAGTAAAATTAGAATTTAATAAGTTCTAGAATTAGAATTTTAAAGTGTTTTTTGGGGTCATTAACTTCAGACTATCTTCTCTTTTGTGGGGGTGGTTGCATGCTTAATTTTTTTGGTGTAAAATATTAGAATTATTAGATTTTGTTACCTCTCTATGATTAAAAATTATTAGAGTGTGAGTTTGATATTTTTTGAAGATCTAAATATTCAAGCTTGGTAAGGAAAAAGTATGTTAGATAATATTAGTCCAGAACAAAATGAAGAGACACTTGATAGATTGTGGGTTAGATTGAAAAGAAAAGGTGATGAGAAATGTTATTGTCCTTGTAATAATTGCAAGGGCTTAAAGATGAGAAGAATTTTAATCACAATAGCTGAGAAACATTGTAGGAAGCATGGTCACATTGAAGGGGAGCATGATTATCATCCATTGGTAAGTTGTTCATTATATGTGTTTATATTGATTGAATTTGTAAATGTTTATATCATTTTAACATTTTATATATATATAAAATCACTTGATCATGATCATGGTTTATTTGTGTCTATCATTATTATAAATGTGGGGCACCCTAGGGTACATGATATGGATTATCACGACCCAAAGAATGTGGTTTTGCAAGTGGAGGAGCATGGAGCTATGAATATAGAAGATGAAGTTAATGATACTATAGAAGAAGATGATCATGCGTTAGAAAACACAGTTGAAGATGATGGTACAAATACATTGATCCATGAAACATTTAGTGGCACAACTGATCATGATGATCAAGATGACTTTGATGATGTTCATGATTTACCTGTACTTGAGAAGGCATATGAGCCCCTTTATGAAGGATCCCAAACAACTCTTCTCTTTGTTGTATTGTTGTTGAACTTGAAGGTTATGAATGGTTTATCCAACATAGAAATCTCACAGATGTTAAGGTATGTCATATATGTCATCTTTTTTCATCTATTTTAATTTTTGTTAGTTCATCACTAGTAAATAAAGGATGAAATATGTACCATTAATACTTTTTATATTAAAAAATAATTTTTTGTTATAGATTGATTGGTGAATTTTTGTTACCACCATCAAATATTTTACCTCACTCATACCGAGATTTATCTGGCATTATGAAAGATATTGGAATTGAGTATCGAGCAATAGATGCATGTCCCAATGATCATATTATATATCATAAACAACATGAATTTTCAACAGAATACCCAAAATGTCATATAAGTAGATATCAAATAGATCAACTAATAAAAAAGGTGCCTCACAAGGTTCTTCATTATATGCCCATTATTCCACTTATGCAACGATTATTTAGGTGAAAAAGCTTAACACAATTTATGGATTACCATGCATAGAATAGAAGTGGAGATGAAATTCTCCAAATTCCTGTAGATGGTTCTGCATTTAGGGACATGGATGAAAAATAGCCACACTTTAAAGAAGAACCTCGTAATCTCAGGATTTCATTAGCAGCGGACGATGTCAATCCATTTGAAGAGCTGAGATCTATTTACTAGGTGTAGCCTATTTTTGTTATCAACAATAACATTCCTCCATGGATGTCAATAAAGAGGGAGCACATAATGTTGGCAATGATTGTTCCTGGTATTTGTTTACATAAATTTTCTTTAACGTAGTAGCATCTCATTTGTCTTATTTGTTGCATAATGACTTATTATTTTTTCATTTAATAGTCATGTACATAATTAATTTATATATATTGCAGTAAAATGGTTATAATAATTATGTAATGTTCATGTTCATTCAACTAGGTAAGTACCAAGTTAAAGATATGAATGTATATATCGAGCCTCTTATCGATGAGTTACTAAATTTATGGAATGGTGCCACTATGTATGATGTATCTAGACCAATAGGACAAAGACAATTTCAATTCCATGCAATTCTTGTATGGACAATTCATGATGCCCTAGGGCTAACACATTTTGTGGTATGTTATAACATTTGACTGCATGACTTTAACAATATTTAATTTTATGATGTAGATATCATGCATGTTTTTTAAATAATCTATTCATTATATATAATTATAAAAATTGACATATTTAATCGAATTATATATGATCTTTTGGTCTTCAAACAAAGGGAAAATTTGCATGTCCAATTTATGGTCCAAAGATGAAATCTCGTCATTCAACAAGTTTAGGAAAGCAGGTGTTTGATGAGTATAGGCACTTCCTCCACAGAAATCATAAGTATCAAACTTCTGAAAAATATCTTTTCAATGGGAAGGAAGAGACTACATCAAAACCACGAAGAATGACACCTCGCCTATGGAATTTGGAAAATAATAGACTTAATTGTCAAGGTTATACATCCGATCAAATTGTTTATCTATCATATATGATATGTTTTGAATTTATATTTTTATATTGTGTTGTGTTTACTCATGCTGTAATTGAGAATTACTGTCATTGTTAATTTGTTTAACTTATATGCTTCTAAAGGTCATCAAGGAATTAATGATCGGCTTCTATAGGGATTGAAAAGTTATCCCAGATAATTTAGTAGGTTTCCCTACTATGAGCAGCTATAAATTGTGCATTTGTTTGATACAATGCATATCAGAAAGAATATAACAAAAATTTTATGGAAAATATTGGATGGAAGGCATGACAAAGAAAAAATTATCAAAATTTGTAGTGACATTCAGGAAGCCAATCATGCAATGAAAAATGTCATTCAACTAAATAGCATTGGAGACCAAATTAATATAAGTGCCCTTCCTTGGTTATTAATGGAGCAACAAAGCAATTCTATAAAAGAAGTCATACGAAAAATTCGATTTCCCACAAAATTTGTTGCGAACATAAACAATATCATAACAAAGAAAGGTGAATTTGGGCCAGGGATGAAAATGCATGATTGACATACCTTCATTAAGGTAATTATTCTGGCATATTATATTTAAATTTGTATACTGCATGTACTTTTTAGTGTATTATGTTTACTACTTTTGGAAAAATAATGAAAATATCATTATATAATTGTTGTAGTGTGCTCTACCTCTATCTCTCCTAGACAACTTCAACAACAATGTCAAGCAAGTTATATATGATCTTGAAAAATATATGAGGTAAGTAGAGATATTTGTTCAATTCGTTGTATAGATCTTATAATTGCCATTTGTTTTACTTGTTATGTAATATATTGTATATATTTTTGTTAAATCTCATTAATATATTTGTGCCTTGAATAACTTGTAGATGGTTGCCATCTAAAGAAATCCATAAAGAAGATATATATTATTGAAAAAGAAAAAATCCTCATCTAATGTGTGAAATGCAAAAGTGTCTACCTTCGACAATTTCCAATGCACAAGAACACTACCTCACATACCAAGTTGAGGAGATTGAATTGTGTGCACCTATACAAACAAGGTCAAAGTGGATGGTTGAGAGGCACTTGAAATTTTTGAAGGCTTTGCTTAGATAAAGAGCACATCCTGAGGGTTTTATGGAAAAGGGATATATGGTATACTAGACCATGGTGTACATTACTGAATATCTTCCTATGTTTGTAGCAAAGATCCATGTAGATCACATTTGGGATCCCAACTCCATTAACACATTTGAAGGGGAGTACCTAATGGGGAAAGGTAGATTGAGGAAAGTGAGAGGTAATTATAAGATGGTCATGGAGATTAATTAGAATACATTTTACATTTGGTTTTTATGTATATTGTATTTATTTAATTATTAATCTTCAATATACATCAATTATAAATTAAGGTCATATACCGTAGTAATTAACTAATTATACGTCATTTGTGAATTTATAATTTTTTTTATATAGTTGGTCGAGAGTGGGATACACTACATTTGTACGTGGCTAAAAATCTTGATTGGATGATGGTATGGATTGAACGATGTCAACAATTTGGTCGTGCATTAACATGGGAAGGTGTGGCTTCATTGGTTAAAGAAGATCATCGTAATGGAGATTCTAATGTTAGACCAAGGGAAATTTATTTAGCATGTATGGTTTAAGAGATAAACATGTACGTATAAATATATTAATCATCCATATTCTTTAATTATTTTCAATTATATTTATGTATATATATGTTGAGATTTTTTTCTTTCAATACATTCGGCCAAGAATAAATATGTTTATCAACTGATGATATTGCAATAATTTTTACATGTTTGACATATTGTAGGTGAAACACCACAAGGTTATGTGATGCAATGGTTATAAATTTTGAATCAAAAATTTGGCTGACACGAAGAAAACTTGTAATTCTAGGATAATTGGAGTCTTTTAGGTGACTAATGTTTCATCTAGAAACGACATACATCCAAAAGTCTCAGAAAATCGATACAATGGGATTTTTGGATGATATACTTGAGTGTGACTTTAAGTCCTTCAAATTAGTTATGTTCATTGTCCTATGGTACAAACTACGATTGAATGAAAATGATCCCAAGAGAACTATTATTGAACATGATAATGGATTTACCATGGTTAATACAAGGTCGATCGAGCGAGCTAGAAATGAGCCCTATGTTCTTCCAGCCAATGTGAGTAGGTATTTTACTCAAAGGTTCCAAGTAAACCGGGTTGGTCATGTGTTGTTAGACATGATCCAAGAGGAAGGTCAGTACAGTTTAATGTGGTGGAAGAAGAAGATACCGAAGAACTAGAAGATGATGTAGATGATGATCAGGATCAATAGTTAGTTGATGTGCCTGATGAAGATGTCGAAGAGGAGGAACTAGATCCTAATGATGTAGGATTTAATTTTCATGAAGATGATATCCGTGTGGATGATGACATTATCAAAACTGATATCAATGACAATGATGATGATATGACCAATCCTTACAATGTCGAATTTGGATTAGATGATACAAACAAAGATTTGGATGAAGAAGATCAATGAAATTGAAATTTATGAGTTATGCGATTGTATTATCTATTTGATATTAATTTTTTGATAGAATTATATGACTTATGTGGTTACATAATTAATTCATGATGTTTTTAATTTTTATGCCATTACATAATTAATTCATGATGTTACAACTATTATAGCTCTCCTAAAAATTTCCATATGATCATAATGAATAGTGTTTTGGGAAATTTCATGAAAGATTTCACATTGTGGCTTTGTGTAATGTGAGAAAATTTTGGATGGGGTAGTGGTGCAGGAGCACCTACACCTCATCTTTTATGCTTAATCATGTGATGATAATTAGGGAGGTCAATAGGTTGGTTTAGGAATTTCAAGAATGTTTTATTGTGAATAAGGTCACTCAAGACCATTAGTCATGTTCTAGGTGAAGTTTTGAGTTATGAGTTTGAGTCTTGCACTAAAGAGTTTTGTAGCCTTTTTAAGGAAAATTGGAGCATTTGCATGTAAAAGGGTGAAAGGTTAGTGTCATGTAGATAATAAGGCTATTATCAAGCCACTAGCATGGTCTTAGAGGTGTCATAGGAGTTTCAATACATTTGAAAGGTCAAAAAATTAAAACATTTCAATAGTGATGTTAACAACCTTGAAATTAGTGTGTTTTATGTTTCATGTGATCATAAAAGATTAAAAAGTCAGTTGTAGAGGTGGTTTTTCAGTGGTTGAGGTGTAAAGGCCTTTAAAATGCATAAATTTATCATTGTAAAGGTTGTTGATGGTTGAGGATTTAAAATAAAATCTCTTCACATTCCAAAATCTATGTTTTTCTTCAAATTTTCTATATTTTTCCTATTTTGCAGCACTTTATGGTGACAAACAACCATATTTTGATGTGAAATCAATTCCATGTCATGAATATATGTGTTATATTTGATTTGAATATGATTTTAGGGCTTAAGGTGTTGATTTGAGTTAGAAAGATTCATTTCTTTGCATACAGCCCGGTTACCCTATTTTTGAGGGTTTTGTAGTTCAAACATGATATAAAGGGGCTCTTACCCTTTTTGTGATTACTATAGCTTGTGTACGATGCCCCATGGATTTATTTTTAGTTATAGGATGCATGAATAGGGTCTAGGATGAGAAATAAAGAAGGTATAGTTGTTGTCCTCAAGAGTTTTGTGAAGAAATGCATGTGAAATGAGAGGTTCAAGCCTAGGTTTCAACAAAATATGTATGGGAGATCTGATTTTATGAATTTTTATGCATGTGTAGACCTAACGGGTTGTGTCTAAGTTGGTTTTGAGGTTTGGGAGGTTGTGGAAGTAGGATATTCAATAAACCCTCATGATTTTGGCCTAAAACAAGGGTTTTTAGGTTTGGCAAGAATTTGGCTCTACAAGTGGAATCTTTTTGTGGATTTGGAGGTTTGGAGGCTGATATCTCTCAAAAACGTAGGTAAGAATACCTCAATATGTTTCCAATCTCTTGATACATTTTAGGGTAACAAACAAGGCCAAATGATTTGAAACTTCTTCTTTTCAGGTGTTGCAAAACCTAGGTGGGTCTACCTTTGCAAATTGAGCAGACTTAAGTGATGTGATTTTTTTTACAACAATCTATTCACAATGGAAATATTACAATGAATAGATATAATGCTAATAGAGTGGATGTTTAATATTTGAATATGTTTAGTTAACAGATGTAAAAAATAAAATGGACAAACAACTTTGCCAATTTAACTGTATGTATATATAACTTTAAGTTATTTTTATTTTAACTAAAAGTACCGAAGTTACAACATACAAATTAAATGATATTTGTGATTGTAAAATTTATGATCAAATATATCTCCTAGAATCCTTTTTGTCCCAATTTGAAAATAATTCTATATTATAGAATACATTTTTAAAAATTTTAAAATGAAAATAGCAAGGAAAAATCAAACAAATATCTTTATGAAAGAAGTAAATTGGCATGAAATTAAATATTATTTCTATTCCAATGTAGAAACTACAAAGAATGGAAACAATTCTTTCAACACATAAATTATTATGTAGTAGTCAACTAAAATGATCTAAATAGTCTAATAATTTGACCATTAGCATATAGAAATTTCTATAGAGTTGTAGATCTCTTCCATTTCAAAAACAAAAAAAAATATTAGGTAGATAATCAAACATCTTTCATCTCTATAGTGACTTATTTATCCTAGAGGAACTAAGTATATAGTATATAAAGAAAACCAACAAACCCACAACTACCCCTATTTTGAAGGAGTTTAGTTTTCTCCCCTTCCTCTTCTCCCTAATATTGCCTAATTATTTTAAAGAGACCAAGGGTCATAACACAACTTCATTCAACGCACTAAATAGCTTGGTTAATGAAAATTGACAAAAGAAACAAAACAATTGCTACAGTTGGCATTAAAACTGGATTTTATTTACAACAATCTATTCACAATAGCAATCTCACAGTGAACATATATAATCCTAATAAAGTGTATGTGTAATATTATAATATGTTCAGTTAATAGATGTAAAAAATAAAATGGATAAACTGAAAGATGAAATGCATGAGACCAGTGCCTTGATGGGTGTATCGAGTCTAATGAAGATCTACAAAAGTGTAATCTATGATGGCAATAATTCAAACTATTTGGCACACGGATGTAGTTTATAACTTGTATAAACATGCAAGTAAATGATTGACAAACTCTACTTGAGATAGAATGACAATCCTAGTTATGTGATTCTTCTTATTGATCCAATTAATACTCTTCATTTGTACTGTGATTGAATAGAAGTGTTTAATCTTTACTTGAAAGAACCAAATAATCACAACACACAAATACAGTAAATGTGTATCAGTAAACTAAATATATGCTTGATATATTAATTTAAACAACAGAAAAACACCAAAATAGAGACAAAAAGATAACTGTATGATTCTACAAAAAATTGATACCAAGATTAAGCCACAAGTTCAAACATCTTCATTAAATTCATCAAAATTCATACATGCATCTGAGTCTTTTAAAGGAAAGTTTCATTGCAAACTATCTACTGTAGCTTTCTCCTATCCACCTATATCTGTTTTAAATTATGAAACAGATATAAATATATCAAAATTGTGAAAGGATGCATCCTTTTAGAAATTTCTTTTTCTTAACAACAATAACAAAATAGAAATTATGCTCTATTAAGTCATAAATAGATGTTTGACATATAATCTCGCTAAGCTTGTCGCTCATGTGTATCATCATCCTCTAGTGCATTCATTATGGCTATCTCCATTTCGAACATCTTCTCATTCTGTTCAAATGCCTCATCCATTGTTAAATAGTTTCTTGTGGCTATCTCCATAATTGTTTACATGATCATCTCACATTCCTTGATCCATCTCTCTTTTCCCTTTAATTCCCTTGCATCTTCTAACAACATTGGTACTCCATTTTTTGTGACATTGATCATCCCATGCTCATCACCTTGCAATTCATCATGGAAGTCTTTATGTTTTTCCATAAAATGGTTTGCAGTATCAATATCTATGTTATCAAGAGCATCCCTTTCGTTTATTTCTTAGAACTTCTCCCAAATCCTTCCATCTATCCTCTTATGTTCTTGTAGTGCAGTAAAATTGCATAAATGTGTTCCCCAGATCTTACTCAACCAAGTCATTAAATTGGTTTGCCTCTTCCTTATTATTGGAGTGAGTGCAACACATTTACCTTGTGATTATGCATTTGATTATTCCCACTAGTCTCTTGCTTGGGAGATTTCACCATGAGTTAATTGCTTTGTGGAACCCAGTGTGATTCCCATCATGTCCTTCAAGCGATCATTTTCTCTAAGTAGTCTCTTGTAATTAATCTTATACATTTATTTTTCCTTGATTAGCTTTTGGATTTGGGCTTTATTTAATTTGGCCACATTAATGCCAATTTATGTTGTAGGTATTTGATCAACCTCACCAGCTTTTAATGTCATTACACATCCAAAAGCCTTTTCAATATCGATTACAACAGATTTCTTGTGTGGAGGATACATGGGCCATATCATAAGTGATCCCTCATCTGGGTTATACTTAGATCTTGCATAGATCTTTGTTACCCCCTTAGGAGTGAGTTTATGTTTGGAGTTTCGATTCTTTAGAAAATTATCAAAAACCAAAGCAGAGTTCAAATCCAACCCAGGAAAGATCATGACACCTGCATCTTCTAATAATTTCCTTCCTTTTTCTTAGGGGTCATGCTCTTCATTTCTTCTTCCACACTTGATTTTAAGTTATTTAGTAGTTGTTCCTCATTACTTGGTGTAATATTTTGCACTGATTGCCTTATTGTTTTTACTTTTAATTTGTAGAAAAGGGTTATAAATTTTGAGGTTTTAATGAATTCATCATCAACCACAAATGATTTATGGGTATGTGCAGGACCATGATGGGCCAAAAAGTGGCGATATGTAAGCCATATGATGGCCCATGTGGCTGGCAACCTTTTTTTTACCGAAAATTGATGAAACGAAAAAGGTTTTTAGAGGAGATTCTCAGATTTCCACCAATATAAATTATTCTTTACTTTAAATTTAATAAATAATTATTATTCATTTTCTATTAGAATTACGAATAAAGTCCCTATTGATGTGTTGATTGAAAAACATCTATAACTTTCAAATGGTATCACATTTTTTGAATCCAAAATATGCGTCACATTATATGATTTTCATACTATAGGATTAAAAAAAAAAATTGAATTTCATGAATTTTTGACCAAGTTAAGGTGGTTAGACAGATGAGCTTTTATATTTTTTAAAAGTTGTAATAAAAAAATCATAATTAATTATTTACATGGAAAAAAATAATTAAAAAATATGCATCACATCGGGACATGAGTCCACTACTTATATCTAAAATATTATAAAAAAATATTATCAATTTATTGTGGTTAGGGTGGTCAGACAGACACCTACTTCTTATTTTTACCCTAAAATTTAAATACTACTGCATTGAAATTTCAAATTTTCACCAAATAGATTTTATTTTTTTAAATAAAGGTCTAGTAGTTTAGAAACTACATTCAATTTGATATATATTCTATTTTTACATTTTTTTGAAATAATATAGATAACTTATTCAATTTTTTACGTCAAGTTGTCTAACTCTGATTTTTTGTCTTTTTACTGCCACTTAAGGGCCTATTTTTTCCATGATGATCCTGCACATACCCTTATATGCTATCTTCCTTGTGTTGGTATTTACACTCTCTTCAACATATGGTTCCCTAGGAAAATACTTGTAGTCTTGAGTTCTCAATCTGGAAATTTAATCAATTGTACTACTAGGCCTACCATCACCAAATGCCTCTTCATCAAAAGATAATAGTTTTGTATCTTGCAATCCCCTATTATACTCATCAACCACTTTTTTTTGCTTCCTCTTCTTCCAAATTGTTGATCAAGTCATCATATAGATAGGGTATGTGATTGTATCCTCCCAAGTTCATTTTATTTTTGGCAAAAGCAATAAACCCTTCTGGATCAAATCCTTTTCATAGTGGACCTTTCCTCATGTTGTAGTGCAGAAATTTGTTGAGAACCATATCATATCCATCCCTTACTAATATAGTGAAATCACCGAAGCATAATGTACTAGGCATAAATTCTTGCTTTCTGAAATAACTTAGATTCATAACATCTAAAAAGTCCAATTGCCTAACAATCTCCAAATATGCAATCCTATTAGGCACCGTCTTGGGTAGAATGAAGGGTGTATCTTCAAATCCATATACTCTTATCATGGTCGCATCTTCTAGATAGTACAAGTCTCCCCAATTGTGTTTGACAGGTCCATTGAAATCCTTAGGCCTTAGAAACCTTTTTTATTTCATCAGACAATGAGTATTCACAATGATGATTGTAAAATCTGTATAGTGGTTTCACAAAAATCTCTTCAAAATGTAGATAACAAGAATTACCAAATTTGCAATCCCAGATGACAGTCTAGAGTTGTACTGGTAATAACCTTCCTTCCTTATCAAATTGTACAACCCTTAGTTTTTGAGGCCACATATGCAATTCTTGTCCATAATAAAGTATCATATGCATTAGGATTGAATAAGCATCCAATTGCAAGATAGGATCTCCACTTGTTATTGCCATTAGTCCTGAATCAAGTACTTTAAAGATGTGTGAAGCATAATAAAAAACCTTGAATTGTGACATTGGATGTCTGCTGCAATTACCATGGGCACAATTGACATGTGTTCAGGGGCCTCCATTCCCAACACTTGACACATTGAGAAATATTTGTACCTCATGTAGGGTTCAAACAAATCAACATGGAATGAGGGACCATCACTATCATTTAGTGGAACTGAAACACCATATTTCTTAGACCTGTGTAGTGGCAACCTCCAATCCTTGTACAAAGTATCCATCCTCCAGAATTCCTTTTCCAGCTATTTAGGTACAATTTTTTCACCACACACTCCCTCTAGGTTAAAAACCTCATAGATGGCAGCTTAAGATATACGTATAAATGGTTTTCCTGATGGATCACTAAGAGCTTTACACTTTGGATTATAATAGGAAGCTAACATCTTCACCAATTCTACATTTACAAATACATTGGGAAAAACTAGTTTCCCTAGGTTTAACTTCCAAGGATTGCACACTGGTTTGTATGGGTTCCTTCATTGGTAATGAAAAATAAACAACTCATATCCCCTAATTGGGGTCCATATGTCTCGTATATGCTTGCATTTATACTCTAGCTTTTCCTCTTCTACCCTAAGTTGTGCAGATTGTTTGGCCTTAGGTCTTGAGCCGAGTAATTGATTAATTAAGTTCTTGTTTAACTTCCTCTCAGCTACCCCCAGTTCCTTTTTTGCTTCAATTTTTTGATTTTTTCCTCTAGGATTATTACTCTCACTCTGTTTCCTACCTTTTTCTTTTCTTGAGCTAGTGCTTTCTAGTTTAGGAATAAAAAAACTAGAAATTGAATTGCATGGAACTTACAAGTTTATTTAGAATTCTTTGACTACAAGATCCTTTGGCCCTTCATTTGTTCCTCTGCTACTAACACTAGCATAGTTGATCTTCAAATTTACCCACTGTCACATAAAATTTTCAACCAACAAGACAATTGAAACATTGGGCGATCCTATTATTCAAGCTTGACTAACATTCATTAAACATTCTTTTTGTCGGGGAGACATTATGCTGATATCAAATAATATATCCATCTAATTCATATAAATTTCACCAAGAGTCATCCTGTTGACTATCTTGATTTGTTTGTGTCTTCATCAATAAGACATGGTGTATCACTAAGACATTCATTAATTTTGCCAATATTATGTCTCCTCGATGGCTGACTCAGGGATCTTACTCCGATGGTGTTGGTCTGGCCAATACAACTCCTTCTTCATTGATCGATGAGACAAGACAAGTTTCTTGCCTATGGAGCTTCATCAGTGGGACCTATATGCTCAGTATGACCTTTTAATTTCACCCTCATGGAACTTGTCTTGTCGATGATATGGGTTATTTGAATAGTAGGTTTTGGAGGTTTTTCATGATATCAAATGGCCAAGAATGATGTGATCATATGTGACTATGATGGATTATAATCAATATAGGGTTTTCTTTAGGGAATCAACAAGTCCAAAATCATTGTAAAGGTTGGTTGCTTTGTAAAATAGGCCTAATCAGCCTAATCAACACAACCGAGAAAGGGTGATTTTGGTGATTTGGTCAAAATGACTTGTACTTTCCCTTGAATTATATTTAATAACTCCAAAATGGGTGTCTAAAACTATCAATGGTTTCTCTGGTGTTTTGGGAAAGTTTTGAGTTATTGGGAAAACACTAGGTTTGCACTATTACAAGGATTCAAGGAGTCAAAGTGTGAAATCTGACTTCTGTTGTTTGTCAGGCTTTGAGAGTTTTTTGGATTGTTTAAATTGGTCATTCTAAACTTGTTGGAAGCCTCCTAAAGTCAAGCTGATAGGTTGGTTGATTTGAGCCTCCTAGGTCTACATCAAGTAGTCGTTATTGCTAAGGTGGATCACTCTTTTCTGTGAAGGCCATACATTTATGATTGGGTCAAGTGTTCTTTTCTTTAGAAAGTTCCTATTTACTTTTTGATAGGTTATGAAGCACTTATTTCAAGTAATTTATTTCTATTTTAATTTCTAATTTTTTAAATTCAAACACATCCAAAATTATGTCCCTTGCTTTAATTCATTATTATGTTATTTAATTATTAACTCAAATGAAAACTCCAATTTTATTATATCTAATTGAATTTATCTAAAGTGTTGAACATTTTTAGATCAAATTTAGTAATTAACTCAAACAACTTTTCCAATTTAACTATATGTATATATAACTTTAAGTTATTTTTATTTTAACTAAAAGTACTGAAGTTACAACATACAAATTAAATGATTTATGATTGTAAAATTTATGATTTAATATATCTCTTAGAATCTTTTTTGTCCTAATTTGAAAATAGTTCTATATTATAGAATAGATTTTTTAAAATTTTAAGAGGAAAATAGAAAGGAAAAATCAAATAAATATCTTTATGAAAGAAGTATATTGGCATGAAATTAAATACGATTTTTATTCCAATGTAAAAACTACAAAGAATGGAAAAAATTCTTTCAACACATAAACTATTATTTAGTAGTGAACTAAAATGATCTAAATATTCTAATAATTTGACCATTAGTATATAGCAATTTCTATAGAGTTGTAGATCTCTTCCATTTCAAAAACACAAAACAATATTAGGTAGATAATCAAACATCTTTCATTTCTATAGTGACTTATTTATATGGGGGAGAGAGGGAGAGATAGCTCAATATATATAGAGGGAGAGGGAGAGATAGATCAATATATATAGAGGCAAAGGGAGAGACATAGAAAGGGGGTGATATAATGAGATAGAGATAGGGGGATGGTGAAAGAGATAGATAGATCATGATAGAGGTAGAGAAAGATATGGATAGAAAGAGATAGAGAGAGGAGTGAGAGGGATATAGAAAGATAAAGAGAGATAGAGATATAGAGTAGGAGAGATGGAGGGAGAGATGGAGTGAATGAGAGAGAAAGGGGAGAGAGAGAGAGAGAGAGAGATAGCTCAATTGATAGAGGGGAAGAGGGAGTGACATAGATAGTGAGAGATATATATCAATCACCCTCCCTATATCTCTATCTATTCATCCCTATCTCTTTATCTCTCTACCTCTCTCTATCTCTTTGTCTCCCTTTCTATTTGTATGTTTCTCATTATCTCCCTCTCTCTCTATATTTTCTTCCCTATATTTATCTTTGTCTCGTTAAGTGTGCAATGGGTAAATTGAAGAGGTCTTAAAGGAGAATTACCATATCTTTAATCAAATGGCATGCTAACTTGAGAATAACTCCCCAAGGACACATGCCATCCTTGGATTGTTGACATGAAAAAAGCAATCAAGATTTAGTTTCTCTTTTCCCTCTCTATTTTCCTTTGTATCTTATATTTCTCTCTATCATGCTCTCTCGCTCTCTCTCCCTATCTATCTAAGTTCATCTATTTCTCTCATTCTCTATCTTTCTTTGTATTAGCTAATAGGCTACATATATTGTGAGATTTGAGCTTGAAACAAATCTCATGCCTAGAAACCACTATTGTGTCATTGGAAAACAAGTTTTAACTACCATTTAATGGTAAACCATCTATAGTGTAATGGTAAAAGCCTATATATACTACTATATAATAATAAATATAATATAATTATATATAATTTAATCTAATATTAATATTATATTAAATATATATTATATTAATTATATTTTGTATTATATAAAAATATACTTATTATTAATTATTAATTATAATAATTTTGTTAAAGAATATAGTATATAATTATAATAAGTCGAATAATTATATTATTTATTATGCAAAATATAGCGAATATATACTTAACTATATTGTAGAATATTAAAACCTAGCAAAATGGCACCATAATTTTGAATTTAATTAACATACTCTAAAACCAAATGAAACGAGGTTGTAGCTCGTCAAATTGGAGAAGTGAAAGGTCAATACCAACGCTAAGGAAGAGTTTGGAGGAGTGAAAACAAGGTCAATACCAGTGCCAAGGAAGAGTTGGGAGTTAAAACAAGGTCAATATCAGCACCGACGAAGAGTTTGGAGGAGTGAAAAAAAGGTCAATACCAGTGCTGAGCAAGAGTATGGAAGAGTGAAAATAGGGTCAATACTAGCGCTGAGGACGAGATTGAGGGAACTCAAGGAAAATCGATGACCAAGGGACAATGAGTACTATAAGTCTGATACCCCATTCTCTTTAACCTAGAATTTTCATGCCTAGTTTCCGAAGATCTTGTCATACATTGGCACCCCCATTCTCATAAAATGGTATAAGATAAGATAGAAAAAATTAAATAGCTTAGTTTTTCACATTTTTATTGACCAGCCTCAAGTCTTGGAAAAAACACATAATCTACCCACACATTGGTTGTATGACCTACCTCAAATCGTATGTCCACAAAGTTGCTAAAAACATAAAACAATAAGAAAAAAATTGAAGGTACAATTAAAAGGGGGTTATTTCCTTTTGGCCTCCTCCACCTTTTATATTTCAACATAGCATGGAATTACACTTACATAACATAAATTCAAACAAATGGAAGTTTATAGGGGTAAAGGAGCCCTAGTATATGCTAGGCTAAGCTAGATCTAATGATTGGAAATAGAGGCATACAATTCTTCTTTAATACCTCCACCACAAAAATATGCAAGGAAAGGTCTCCTCCATTCTTGGTAGTGATAACCTCCTCCACACACAACCCTTAAAAAATATGAATAGAGGAATATAATCTTCAAAGAACTGAAAGTTGATTCTCTCCTACCTGATGCAATTAGTCATTCTATCCTTACAAAAATTTATAGTGATTACTAGTGGCACATATAAAAATTCTTCATAATAGAAGAATTTGATCATACTTTTCCAATGTTGGCATTATGAGAAAACCTTAGGTTAAATGAATAATTCCTAGCTAAGTTCTTTAAATCATGTCCAACCATATAAGAGAAGACCGCTGCTATGTGTACTTGGATACCATGGAGAAAGGCTCTTTGGGCTCTTTCATAAATCAAGGTATTGTTAAATTTTAACACCTAAAAGTTAGGATGAAGAATATTTCCTAGGATGGTGGAAAATTATGCTTCTCAACACCTAGATTACAAAATATTTTTCAATATCATTGCCATCACAATTAAACCTATTTCTTGAGATATAGTCATACAGGTAAATAATTTGACTTTATTGAGAGTAGATACATTCTAGACAATTCAATCCTTGCATCAAATATTGTTGAATGGGCTCAAAAAACTACTCATGATGCCCTTACTATTAAGTTAAAACTTTGACAAGGCATATGATTGCATCAAATTTCCTTTCATTTAAAAAAGGCTCAAATGGATTTATTTTTAACCCTAAATTATTATCACATATTCATCTCTTGTTAATGAGTGATTGCACAATAGTGTGTCACACTTGTGGGATGAGGCAAAAAAATAATCCCAAAATTTCAAAATTACAAAATACTAGTTGAATGAAGAACCTTCATTTGAAGGTGATGTCGTCATGACCTTTGAATGAAGAACCTTCATTAAAAAATAATGCCATGTTAAGAGTTTCAAATGAAGGTATTTTTTATTTTAAATATTTCATGTCCAAAATGCTTTATAAAAGGAACCTTTGCATGAAGGACCTTCAAATGAAGACCTTAATTCAAAGGTCCTTCATTAGAAGATCCTTCATATGAAGGTTCCTTTAATGCCATCCCATTATAGCTCTTAGAGTTGTTAGAGATATATTTTTTTCAAAGTAGAGATTGGACCATCAAATAGTGTCACCATGTCTCTACCAAGATATCCATCAAATTGATAAACCCTGACTTAACAACCACAAATTCACAAGAAAAATGCCCCTGCTAGCCCTAGGGAATCAATTCAATGCCATGTTTCTTGTTTTAACATACCCCTAAATTCAATGAACCTCTATCATGTACCATGTTGCACACCAATCCACCGAGTTACAGTTCCAAGATAGTGGATGAATTGGTGGATGTCATTTCTATTTAGCCCTCAAACCCTTACACAGGAAAAATAGGGAAATCCCTGTATTTGATTGTTTTCTCCCACAAAACAGTAATTTAGCATTTCAAAAAAAATGAAAAAAAAATGGAACACATATATGTATCTACACCAATGATCTCAGAACATTTCAAGCTTGTACGGATCCATACAACACAAAAGAGCTTCAGAAAAATAGTAAAAACACATAAAATTGCTTCAAGAATGTGGTATTTGATATGAAATTTTGGTATCAACTCCTCGAAAAATTGCAATGGGATTGGAATACAATATGATATAAGTGGGATAATAAATGCATCATTTGAAGCATCAAACCAATATGCAAAGATGAAATAAAGTGCTAACCCCTTAAACTATTTTTTTTTTGTTTTAACTTTAAGCTTGTTGGGTAGCCAATTCTTGTAAGTTATCAAATCCTACCATCATACATAATCAAAATGTTGTTGTTTCAAATGACTATGAGCACTAAATTTCACTATTTGAAGATGTTGAAACCTTGTCATAGAGAACTAGAACATTGATGCAACCACAAAACATACCAAAAGTATCCTAACAATTAGACATAGGAAGATTTAAGATGACTTAAACAATTTTTATCGCCAAAGCATAAACTTATGATGACTTAACCAGGCCTAGTACACCCTCCCTCCCCATTAACCACTTAGACATATGGAAATTAAATGTAAAATTTTATCTATTTTTAGTCATGTAGGTGTCTAATAAACCACTTGGTTGTGTTTACCTTAAAGCTTATTTACTTGAATGAAGAGAAAAAGTCCTTTGATTACAATTAGAGAATACATTTGAGGCCTTGGTTGTGTAACTGGTGGACCATAGTTGCATTTAACACTTGTTACAAAGTTTTGGAGTTAAAACAGTAAGTCGATTTGATTTGTGATGGACACATTTGGACGGTAGTAAAAATAACTTGCAATCTATCAATACTTGATTACCTTATAACCTATCAAATTATAGCGATAAAATGATAGATTAATCAAAATTTCACTTGGGATCACATCACCATGAAAGAAATTCATCCAACATCCTTACGAGTGTAGGTACCACTAAATAAGTATGTTAGATTTGTCTTCCTCGAGCAAGGGAAATTCAAGAAGAGAAGAGGAAAGCGAGACATGTAGTAGGTCTAAAAGAGGGAGATCAACTAGAGGTCAAAAGATTAGAAGAAAATTCCATAAACGCATGGAATTTTTCTTGCTAAAGGGGTCATGTTCTTATGATGATGGGAGCATAGGTGACATCGAGGTGCCCTTGAGGTACAAACATCTACGAAAAAAATGGGTACCCAAGGAAATTCCTCCAATAAACACTTATTTATGTGTCAACGAGAGGATATATCGCATAGCACCATCGTCATTACATGGTTTGGGCCTATTTTACATGGATGAAATAAAGGTTTGTTATGAAAGCGTTACTAAATTGATGGAGTATGTCAAACCTTGTTACAGTTACAAAGATTGGATGCAATTGGTTCAATATACATGAACTATGTGTAGGTATCCACTATCATCAAATTATATATAGCTAAAAGATAAGGATCAAAATAAAAGAGTGGCTACGTACATTGACAGAAGACCAAAGCATTAGGGAATATTGCAGGGTTTATAAATAGTACATGACCTGGGTCAAAAAATAAGCAACCCAATTGCATATTCGAGGTGCGCAAGGGAAACCGTGTATTCAAATGTGTGATAAAATAAATAACTATAGGGGAAGAGTTGCTAATCGATTAAAATTTGAATCGCTTAGATACAAACATAGTTACTACGGGGGTGGTATGCAATATATACCATTTTACCCAACCTCCAATTAGTGACTCCAATATACCATTTTATTATTATGTTTTATTCATAAGTCTATTGGTTTCATTTTGGTAATGTTTTTTTATATTTAATTTTTGTTACAACAGGACATTAATCATATGAGGAAGGCTCTGACCTAGAGCACATATCACAATGAATCTTCAGGTGCTTCTATCTCATAGGTTTACCTCAATGTAATTGTACAAATTAGATACGAGCAAAATGTTTTATTATTATGTTTTTTTCATGAGTTTATTAGGTTAATTTTGAGAATTTTTTAAATATTCTTGTTGCACTTGACTAATCGAGGAAAGGCACTAGCTATAGAGGAGAGAATCCATAGGTAGGTAGAGTCAATATTATGTGATGATGAAAATGCATATTCAACAAACCCTCTTGATATGATAAGGAAGACCCAAAGAAAATGCAATGAAGAAATCCTTCAGTTGTTATTCATAGTGCCTCAAACAGATGAGATAAGAGAGAGGGCTAAAATATTGACTGAGAGAGTACAAAACTTGCAAGTAAGATATCATGAGGTCTTTAATTATAACATAAGTTCATTCCTGGTTTTATATTTTGTACTCTTTTATGTCATGAACTAAAATATGTGTTGTTTTTATAGGATTTTTTATGTCCTAATGATGTTGTTGGCCATGATTAGGGTATTGTAGGTGTTGCCTGAGGAGTAGGGGTTGGTACAAGTGTCCATCCTAATCTTCCTGTGCATACATCACATCATCTGACCCCATCATCCATGCCTATATTGTCAACTGAAATGTCGGTAACACATACCATGCAGTCATCCGATAGCGCACCCTTTGGCAGCGAACACATACCAAAACATGCATTAAGACATGCTCCTAGGAGTGCAAAGGCCACTAGTAGTGGTGATGTTTTAGCAGCATTTCCTAGATCTTCCAGTATTACTAGTATGAGAACATTTTTTTTCACATTTATGGTGACTGAGGATTTCGTTCCCATAAAGATAGAGAAGGTCCCAAGTACTTTAAAATGTTTGAATTATTATTATATATAATCCAATTGAAATTTACTTATTGATCACTCTTTTTAGACTAATGATCCCATGATCATTTTGTAGGAAATGATTTTTTTTATAAACATCTAGGTGATATTACATTGGAGCTCTTTGGGCCCACCATATGTACATGGTGGAATGCCCAAAATCAAGATTTAAAAGATGAGCTCATTAACTATTTAGTTGTGTTGCTCGGTGATAAAACATTTAACTGAACCAAGGTCCTTAAGAAAGATCGTACCTATCTAAAGTATGTGAGGGACCAATATAGGTCACATTTAGAGAAGAACGAAAAGTATGAGTGTCTCCCCACGATTCTAGAGAGGGAGTGGAAGGACCTGGTGTCAGATGGAAAGGAGAAGGCTGAAAAGAAAAAAGGAAAGACACCAGCAAGCCAAAGAAGGTATGTTATACTACCAACACTGGAATTATATACTGATTACTCTTTCCTTTTACATAATATAACGTATTTCAAACTTTTCATAGGCTTCTCAACACATCGAAGGAAACAAAGGCAAGACTAGAAAACCACGGGCAACACAAAATTTGCTCTGGTGGTTATATGAAATTAGTCGCATGAATTGTAGATATCAATAAATGAAATATTGCATCCAAATAATAAATTGCAAACAATTTTGGTTTTATCACACTAAAGAAGCAAAATTCATGATCTTATGCAAAAATGCAGGGCTCTGAATTCGATAGAGTGCCCAAATAAGAGGACATGAAGATTTCCTTCCAGCAAGGCTCTGAAGCCCTGGCGAAACACCTAAGAGTCTTGACTGGGAAAACACAATCTTCCACCGCATCCAACATGTAGGTAAATAAACTCAATAAAGTTTATTTTAAATTGAATACTTGTATGATCTATTCAATATTAATTTCCACCATAAAGTAATTATGTGCCTATTTTTTTTAAACATGAAAGCAATTATAATAATACACATGAGATTGGAATGCAACTTGGTGAGGGTGGAGCAGAACTTGCAAATGCAAGTCATGGTGTGCATCCTGATACTAGATGTATTCATGTGCTATACAAACACAGTATGGATTAATATAATTAAACATCTTTAATTGTATTTGGTGTATTAATTAATGTAACCTTTTGTGTTTCAACTTTAGTTCATGTAGAGTGTGATCAACATGTTGAGCATGATCAGGCTAGACAAGATCAGGAACATGATGTGGCCCCATTAGGTAGAGAGGACTACTCTAATGTTCTTTTAAACATATTTAATTGCAATTTGTGTATTAATTAATGTAACCTTTCATGTTTCAACTCCAGATTAGGATTTAGAGGGTGTTCAACATGTTGAGCATGAGGCTATAAGACAAGATCAGGAACATGATGTGGGCCCATTCGGTAAAGAGAGACACTCTAATGTTCTTTTAATTAATAAAATACGTGTAACAATAATAATAAAACATATCAATTTAACATTTCTTTGCTATTGCAGAAGAACCCCTCTTGCAGTGGCGTCCACATCATGAGTACACAATTAGGCATACATCAAGATCATGAGTAGAACTCAAAACATCTGAATGGGGGAAAATGATTTAGAAAATGATACTCCACTTCAGTTTTTTTTAGTTGCAAAAAAGAAAAAAAAAGTGATTGTAATCATATTATGACAACCATATTTTTGATAATATGTAAAAACTGAAAGAATGAATGTTATATGTTAATGAATGAATGTGAATATGTTAATGAATGAATGTTATATGTTAATGAATGAATGTTATATGTTAATGTAAGAATGCTATATGTTATTAATGTAGGATGAATGAATGAATGTTATTTGTTATTAATGGATGAATGAATGATCAATGTTATATGATCGGGTATGGGAAATTGAGAGTGATGTGAGGGGGGAGGAGCCAAATGAGCTTCCACTGTCACATGGTTGGCCCTGTTAATGAAATAATATTAAACTATTCTCGAAACAAAGAGAAGCTCAATAAGGTAATGCACTTTTCAATATAACAAAAGAATCATTTGAAGCATCAAACCAATATGCAAAGATGAAATAAAGTGCTAAATTTTCACTATGATGGTAGAAAAAGGATTCTTTATACCCTAATACCCTCATTTTCCAAGCCAATTTCTCCTACTGTGCATAGCTCTGCCATGTTTGTGGATTTGATATGTATCCTACACAAAAGACATGTACCAGTTTACGACCTTCAATCCAACTACATGCAAGTATCTTTTTAATTTGTCTATCTTTCATCAATATATTTACTATTTGAACCTCATATAGATATTTTAGATGAAGAACCCATTATTGTGAAATGTGCCTACAATTGAGTAAAGTGAATCCATGCTCTACATCATAATTTGAAGTTGTTTCCATTCCAATGTTCTAAGTTTAGTTTGTTTGTATGGCTTTGTATGAATACCACATTATGGTGTGCATGGATTTGATTTCAAAGCTCTGTTTCTTTTGTTTTTCATGGTGACATAACTCTAAAATTTAACTTTTGTGCATAACGAGTTAGTGGAAAATTTGACAGATCTGAAAGGTTTAGAGGCTCGATTGAGATAGATACACAAATATTTGGATCTTTTTGTTGATGGAAGGCTTCCACTTAACCATGAAATTTTGTACCATCTGTAGGTATGCAAAAAATTCTCTACTTACATTCATCAACTTACTGTAATATAATATCTGATAAAAATATCCTTTTCATTATACTTAGATAGATTTCCATGCCTTGTTCCAAAGCACATGTTTTAGAACAAGCAAGAAGGATGCTAGCAAGTTTTAAGGAATTTGGATTTACACTTTCCACTTGCATAGTTTACTTCATTCATCCAACATATTTCCAATGTGTTTCACAATTGTTGGAATCATATTCTATAATTATAGAACTAGTAAAATTAAAATATGTAAGTTTCAAATATGGAATTACATATCTTTTTATGAATTTTTGAAAGAAAATATCAAAATGGAGAAGTATTAACAAAATAATCTACATAATTTCTAAGAGATCAGGAATTTTTTTTGTAGAGTTATCTTGAATATATTTAAGACAAAAGTAACTTATAGAGATGGAAGAAGAATATCGGTAGTCTAAAATCACCAGTCAACACATCTTAGTAGTATCTCAATTCAAGAGAACTAGGTCCACTATCCATTAGCTAGTAAAATAAATAAAATCAATTCATAAAATTATTTTGTTCTAATAGGGTTGACTGCTTTCTTGTTTCTTTTTGATTGTCAAGAAATCATCAATATAAACTTGGTTTTCTCACCTTCTCTTGCCTCATGGCCAAAGAGTTTTTGCAGAAGGCATCAAAGTAACCTTCAAGATTGACAATGGAAATGAGTACAAGGTCAATATAACTTAATGTTAATTAGGTATGATTTTATTTTTTCAACACCAATTTAGATTCATTTTCTGCTCACACTACTTTTATTTACATTTATGTTTTGCTAATATCAATTTTCCTTTACATTCATATTATTCTATACATATTGTGCTTACAATAATATTTTCCTTAATTTAATCTATGGGAGAGGACCTAGTACCTTAGGATGTTTCAATAGCTGTGATAGTAGTGGTTTATATAATGCTCAATATTTTTATCAATATTGGACCAATAGTTGTGACTTTAAAGTTCTTAGTGTTGATGATGACTAGTAATATTTGCAAATTAGTTGCATTCAACTTAGATTTGTAGAATGTATAGAATGGCATGAATTAATAACCTTGAAGTTTTTTAATTCAAAATACATCTGAAAATAAATTTTCATTATAGAAAGCCATAGCCAAGTTGCATATATTAATATCGATCAAAATACATCTGAATTTTTTTTTTCTAGGCTATGCTAGTCACTAATTACAGTTACAAAATTTGTACATAGACCATCCCTAGTTGATTTCCAAAAAATATTGAATTGCCCTAAGTTTTCAAACATTTTCATACATTTTCATCATAGAAATCCATCGTTTCCACCAAGCCTGAAAACTCCCTTAGCCATTGAATGCCCTAAACTTCGATTAATCCCAACCATTTGTAGAGGAAGGCCGCTCCAAGCTCCGCCCAATGCTAGTGACAAGACAGTTGCTCTCCCTCAACATCCAAGATGAATGGTTACCAATCCACTGCAACTCATTCTTGGAACATCTTCTTCATTTTGTTAGGGAATGGTATCTCAACTCCAAGTCTTGCTATGAGCACCACATCTAGATCTTCTCCCAGTATCTTGTCCATGAAGACCATCCTCAAGAGTAGCATGCATCAAACCTTTGGCATGTTTAGGTCCATTAGGGATGCTAGGAAGCATGACGAATTGTCTGAGTTCACCCTTGTTTTATTTCTTGACAAACAAAACTTTTGGCCCAACACCATTCACACAACTTTGAGGCACAAAGTATCCTTGTTTAGGTAAATATACTTTAGCCTCTGTTCCGAGATAATCCTGGTGAATGCTTATTTCATACTCCAACATTTTAACTTAATGGGAGTCTCCATTTTTGAGTGCAAAGGATATTAGGTGCTTCTCCTTAAATAATTAGGCTTTTGTCTCAACTAAGCTGAGGGCCAACCTATCAACATTAATTTCCTTTGTACCTCCCACCATTCTTGGTTCATTCTCTTTCTTCGGTGAGTACTATTCACTCCAAGTGTTCATTCCATGTACCACCACTCGCTTGGGATGTCTTGAACATTTCATTTTCTCATCTTCTAAGGAGGTGACTACATTTCCTGAACCATGGTGAAATGGCTTGCATCTTCTCCCGCATGTGGTATTGATTGTCATTTTAATTCTTTGTTAGTGATTATTCCTATCTTTGGTAGCTCAATCCCCCAATTCGAAAATGGGATTTGATGTTAGTGACTTGGCTGCATGTCCTTTGCTGATGACCCTAATTATTTGATCTGTCTTACTGATCCAATTAATAATTTCCAATTACTATGATTGATTATAAGGATTTAATATTTACTTGAAAGAACCTAATGATCACATCACACAAATACAACACATGTGTATGGAAAAACTAATATATACTTGATATACAAATTTGAACAACATAAAAGCATCAAAATTGAGACAATCAAATAATTGTATAATTCCATAGATAGCTAATACCAAAGACTAAGCCACAAATTCATATATCCTCATTAGCTTCATCAAACTTCATGCATGCATCTGAGTCTTTTTAATGAAAACATCATTACAAAAGAAAAAAATCTATTGTATTCTTTTTTCCTATTCACCTCTTTCCTTTTCATATAAAAAATGGATACTTATACATTAAATATTTGAAAGGACATGTCCTTTCAGAAATCTCTTATAGATAAAATATCACCTAGAGTCACCTCGATAATTATTTTGATCCATTTGTATCTTCATTGGTAAGAGAACATGTATCGCTCAGATATTCTGCAGTTTCCCCAATGTGGTGAGTCTCCTCGATGATTATTCTTTCGATCTCAAGTATTTCACCAAGACTCTTGAAGATGTAATCTTATCGACATGACATAGCAGGCCAGGTAGACATTTAGAAATTACTCTAATGGAATTTGTCTTGTCGATATGCTTACCTCGTGCTTCATCGATGAGAGAAGATGAGTATCTCGTTGATTAAACTTCACCACTAAGACCACAAGCCAATCCTCCCAATATATCTTCTCAGGATATTTTGATCATTGTAACAGGCTTGATCTTTCACCGATATGCCTACATTTGAATCTATAGTTTTTTTTTAAAAACTGCATTGTTTCGTCAAACTTTCAATGGATCTCCAAAATCGTCTGACAAATTTACAATGCATCCAATGAAACTTTCGTTGTACTGAATTTCCTATTTCCTCATAATTTTGATGAACCTCCAAAAGTATCCAAAGAATTTTCAATATGTCTGACGAAACTTTCATCGTAATGACATGCCTATTTCATCACAATTTTGACAAAAAAAATTTGTTGCTATTTCGATCTCACTTATGTCGCCAAGACTCTTGCTGATGTAATCTTACCAGAGTGACATAGTGGGTTGAGTAGATATTTGAAACTTACTTCGATGGTATATTTCTTGTCGATATGCTTCCCTCGTGCTTCATCGATGAGACAAGATGAGTATCTCGTCGATGAAACTTTATCACTGAGACCACGGGAAAGTCCTCTTGATATATCTTCTCAGGAAATTTTGATCACTATAACAGTCTTAATATTTCATTGATATTTGCAATACGTCCAATGAAATGACTTGGCTATTTTGTCACCATTGCGATGAACTTCTCTTGTTGATCTGATGGTTTGGCAAAGGCATGCCACTTGTGTTATGACTATTATTCATCGCTAGATAGACGAAATTGCTGTCGATATTCTAACGAACACGATGTCCCTTTTTCGTGGTAGAAATCGATGCAGCTGAGTCATGATTCTGACATTTTAAAGCTATTTGGGAAAGCGACAAAAATTTAGCGATGAAAATTATTTCAGTGCTTTGTTGGTATTTCGACAATAGATTTTCGATATTCCAACAAAAATTCATCATAAATTGTCCAGAGTCAAATACAATAGTGACATTATCACTATATCTCCCATTGTGACTAATTTAGATGATGATTAGGAGATTGCTAAAATTGACAAAGAGGTGCATAATGAATTGAATACATTTTTTTCTTCTTCTATGAGCTTAAATGATGATTCTCCTAAGAAGAGTACTAGACTTGGTAATGACCCTAGTTGAACACTTGCTATTGTCCCTTTGTCTAGTTTTCCATTTTCTGTATATGATAAACATGATTGGGATGTAGATGACCTACTGATAGGTTGACTCACATGTGCCTTACTAGTCTTGCCTTTGTTTTTCTTTTTCATGTCATGTGTGTAATGTGATCTCCCCGTACCATTATGTTTGATATATCTCTCTCTCTTTGTGGCATTCCTCCATTTATACCTACATTCTTTTCTATGTCATAAATATTTTACCTTTTTCTTTATCTTTTCATTTGTCTTGTGTTTTCCTTTTGAGGACGATGTAAGGCTTCAAGACATTCATGCCTCTTCCATGTTGACCCAAAATATTTTCCTTTATATTTTGTTTTTCTCACCAAAAAATATATACTCTTGAAGAAAGAGATAATTTTGTGCCTAATTTGGTCCTACTTTAGACACCCTTGCATCAATCACCCCCTAAAACATCATTTATAGGCCCCTAAGACTCATTATTTTTGACCTTGAGGCTTATTTCACCTAAGAAATAATACAAGTCCTGAAAAACAAAATTCAAATCACTAAAATTTCACAAATCCCACCTCAAAAACACCTAGTGGGACTAAGTCACCCAAGGTGGTGGCTTAGTCCCTTTTAGGGTAATTTGCAGTTTTTAGGGTGAAAATGTTCGACTTGATAAAAATTCCCGATGGGAGTTGGCCTCTTAGATTACAATAAATTAAAATTAGGTATTGATGGTTATAAATACATTAGGTCATTTTTCATAACTTTTTTCATTTTTCATAAGAAAATTCAAGAATCAACTATTAAACATCTTCCAAAAGAAGATCCATTAGTCTATCTATAGCAAAGTTGAAGCTTAGGGAAGCAAGCAAGGGTTTTTACAGGTCTTCAAGGACACTTTCTATTCAAGATCTCACATTACAAAGGGTTGATCATGGATTCCTAAGGAGAATCATGGAGAAATCTAGATTGAGGAGATGCAACTAGCCATCAAATCAACTTAAGGACTTGTTTTGAAAGTGGTTCCATCTTCCATTTTCTCTCTATCTTCAGCCTAAGTAAGGTTTGCATGTCATTAAGATTCATGTCTAATGTGATTTAGAGTCTCGTGGAATGATTATTTCATTGTTCTAGTTTCATTTATGCATCTTATTCTTGCACATTATAATAGGTTTGCATCATACTTCAGATTTCCTAGTATTAGACACACGTAGGGCTAGGGTTCTATGCAGATTTCTTATCTCTTTCAAAATTTAAATACCAACTAGGGGTTTGAAAAATGAAAACCCCACATTAGAAACCAAACTATATGCTATTTTACAAGTGATTTTTCAGATTTGGACCCGAATTTCAGTTGGAGAATAGATTACAGACTGCAGGCTTTCGTTTGCACTTTCAGATTTTTTCTAAAAAGCCAGAATGGACTAAGTCACCAATAGTGGTGACTTAATCCCACTACATGTTTTTGTCAAGGATTTTTGAAGATTTGGACACCCAGTTGGTTAGAACAAACCCTAGAGCAATTTCCTAGAATTGGAACTAAGTCACCCAACTTAGCGTAAGTGTCCCAATTGACCTAAAAATCATAATCTTTAGCATTTCAAAGGCTTCTACAATCTCCATTTCAACCCTTGTCTGCTTCAAAGTGTACTTTCATTATCTTCCTTCTTATCTTGTCTTGTATTTTCCTTATTCTATCCTTTTGTATATCATCACGTGTTTTCAAACAACTTACATTCCATTATTTTTGCATCAATAGTTCATTTCTATTTCCAGTTTATTGCATTTAGGGTATTTTATTTAGATATAATTCAATTAAATTTAAATTAGTTTTGAGTGAACCTCCAAGTTTTGGGATAGAAAGGCCTCTCTCCTTTTAGGTGAAAAGCCTAGAAGTGTTAGAGAGCTCCATTTCCCCTAAAATTTGTAGTTCATTTTAGTGAACCTTCTTTTAGAAACATCTTACTTTTGATCTAGCCTAAATTTACATCCTAGGGATAACTTCTAGTAAGATTACATTGCATGTTGCATTGTTCAAATCTACATCCCAGGGTTACATACTTTGCATTAGTGAAAAGTTCATTTTTGCATCTCATTCCCTTGAAAAATAGAGAAATTTTGCATCTGCACTTTAGATCTGCATTCTACAGTACAAAACACATTAGTATCCATCAAAAAAATTAGAAAAACTTGAAAAATACCCCTATTGGGACTAATTCGCCACCCTGGGTGACTTAGACCCAGTCCTCATTTTACATCAGTCTTTTCTGCATTCAGTTCCCAGTTTATGTGGTTTTTATTTGTTCTAATTACTTTTATGTTTCAATTTAGTTATTTTTTGTTATACTGTAATCATTAGCATAAGCATCTTTTAATTTTATGGAATTTATGGATAGCATTAGATCTTTACAAGTTTCATTTTCAGTATTACTTCCTATCTCATTTAGGTTACATTCATTAGAACATGAAAACAAAATATTCTAGAAACACCACATGAAATAATTCACACACTTCCCCACTTTAGTAAAACCATATCTAAACCTTTTAGTTGTGATGACTTGGATAAGTTAGATGAAGCTCTACAAGGTTTGCTCTCTTTAAGTTCATCCACTAAGGTTTGTGATGACAAACTAAAACCTCAACTTATTCTCAAACAACCTTCCCATAAACCTCAACCTCTACCTAAACCAAAGTTTACCCTTTACCCACCTAAGCATGATGTTGTTTCTCACACAAGTTACACTCAAAATAACCCACAACCCCAACAACCCACCTCAACACCCTTACGTTTACCCAATCCCATATTATCGGTTGCCCCTTGCTTAAATTCACACCTTAGGGAGTATGATCTCATTGAGAAACTTAAGACTACTCTCACCAAGATATCCCTTTGAGATTTTCAGAATTCACCAAACTCACTCTATTCTCCAAACAACATTGCAACAGATAGTGGTTCCTCCTGGTACAAATGCAAATGATGTGGAAGCTCTAATACAAGGAATGAATGTAGTTAATGTAGAAATTACCTTCTATCAACATGAGCTCCCTCCATTAGAATTTAGGAAGAAAAATGAAACCTTTATGATAATAGCCTAATATGATCAGATAGGCATCAAAAAAACCCTTGTTGAAAATGGCTCTGCCCTTAATGCGTGTAGGGTGAAGCTTCTTGATAGAATACATGTGGATAAATCATAAATAAAATCTGATTCCTTATCTATTAGACGATTTGATAGTGTTACAAAGCAACTGCTTGGTGTAATTACCTTACCTATTATAGTTTGAATGGTTATGCTGCAAACTCCTATTCATGTCATGCCCTATGACCTTTCCTATAATCTTCTTTTGGGTAGACCATGGATTCATGAGATGCACCCGGTACCTTTGACCCTTCATCATAAAATGAAATATGTCTATAAAAATAAAGTTTATCAAATTGACATAGACCTCAAGCTTGAAATTTGCTTAAAACTTGAAAAAGGAACAACCAGTCCTTTGAACACATTAATTCCAACCTCCAACATAGCACCTCCTAAGACCAACCAAAAAGAAGAAGAAGAACCTAGGTCTAAATTACTCAGTGATGATTGGGGAACATTAGAATTCACACCTTCATTTATGGGCGAATACATAATCACATTAAAAGAGGATGAAAAAAAGAGAACAACCAAGAGTCTTGTCTACTTAGAATGAAGAGAAGCCTTCCCACACATCTACCCCATCTACTTTGGAAGAAAATACAACATACACAACAAATTTTGATGAGATAAAATACCAATAACCACCCAACCCACGAGAAATAGAAAGAATTTATGGACAAGGTTATGATCTTGTGAAACAATTGGGATACAATGGTAAAGGATGTGGAAAACATGAACAAGGCATCTAAGTTCTCATTGAACCTAATACACAAGAGAATAAGACCGGTTTAGGGTGTTGCTTTTCTAAGACAAAAAAAAAAAAATCAACAACCATCATTCAACATCAACACCATCACATGTAAACCAAGAATCAATCTCACACTCAAGCATCCTAGATTTCTTGATATGGATTCACCACCTTCATTAGAATATGTCAACGAAAATGAAGCTTTAAAACAAATGTTAGCTGGTTTTCATAATATTTATATTCCCAAGAGAAAATCTACATGTTCTATGATAAGTACCAAGCAAAACGTTATTGATACAACTGAGACAACCACAAGCATGGAACCATATGATCCCAAACTTCTTAAGTCAAATGTGCTCCCCTTAGGGGATACCATTGATATACCAATGGCCATAGATGATAAAGAAAAAGTCATTAAAATTGGGAAGTGCCTTGATGATGAAGAATAAGAGGATCTTGTGTCCTTGCTTCATGACTTTCCTATAAATTTTTCTTGGAAATATTCAAATATGCCAAGAATAGACCTGAAAATAGTCACTCATTACATTCTTCTTGCTGAAAATGCTAAGCCCATTCACCAAAAGATACGAAAGATAAAACCTAAGATAGCCTTGCATGTTAAAGGAGAACTTGAAAAACTCTTTGACATAGGTTTTATTCGACCTATTGATTATTCTCCTTGGATATCAAACATCGTCGCAATTTCTAAACTTGATAATCATGTTAGAATATGTATGGATTTTCATGACTTGAATAAAGCCTCTTTAAAAGATGATTTTGCCCTTCCTAATATCGACATGATAGTGTATTCAACTACTAGACATGCTTTGTTGTCCTTTATGGATGGATTTTCTGGATATAATGAAATATTTATTAACCCACAAGATCAATACAAGACAACATTCACATCCACTTGGGGAAAATTTTGTTGGGTTATGATGCCTTTTGTTTCAAAGAATGCAGGTGAAACTTATGAATGAGCAATGACATTGATATTTCACGATTACATACATAAAATATTTGAAGATTATGCTGATGACATGCTAGCTAAATCGTGAATGTTCTTCAACAAATCTTTGAGCAAATATGTAAATACAACGTGCACTTAAATTCTAAGAAGTGTGTCTTTGGAGTAGATAGTGGAAATTCTTTAGGGTTTATCATATCTCACAGAGGAATTGAGGTGGATACAAAGAAAATTGATGCTATAATTAACATGCCACCTCCTCAAAACATTTGCCAACTATGTACATTACAAGGGAGGATTCAAGCCATTCGTCACTTTGTCACCTCCTTAGCTAATCAAACATTACCTTTCAAACACCTCCTCAAAAAGGATGTGAATTTTTATTGGAATGATGACTATAAATAGGACTTTGATATTTTGAAAGAATACCTTGCAACTCCGCCTGTTTTACAACCCACTATACCAAAAAAACCATTCATCCCTTATATTGCCTCTTCCGCCTATGCTCTTGCCACACTGTTGGCTCAACATGATAACAAAGGAAAAAAACTAATCCTATATATTTCATTAGTTGAAACCTAATAGATTATGAAACACGATACACAATAATTGAGAAAAAGTGTTTAGCTCTTATATTTGGGTATGTGCAGGATCATGATGGCCCATGTGGCTGATGACATTTTTTTACCCAAATTTGATGAAATGAAAAGGGTTTTTAAAGAAGATTATAATATTTCCACCAATATAAACTATTCTTTACTTTGAATTTAATAAATAATTATTATTCATTTTTTATATGAATTACGACTAAAGTCCTGATTGATAGGCTGATTGAAAAACATCTATATATTTCAAATAGTATCACATTTTTTGAATCTAAAACATGCATCACATTCTATCTTTCATATAATATAGGATTAAAAAAATTGAATTTCATGAAGTTTTGACCAAGTTAAGGTGGTCAGACATACGATTTTTTTATATTTTTAAAATTCATAATAAAAAATGAATAATTAATTATTTTCTTGGAAAAAAATTACAAAAAAATATGCATCACATTAGGACATGAGTCCTCTACTTATATCTAAAATATTGTAAAAAATATTATGATTTTATTGTGGTTAGGGTGGTTAGGTAGACACCTACTTATATTTTCCTTGAAATTTAAGTACTACTCCATTGAAATTTCAAATTTTCACCAAATAGATTTTTATTTTTTAAAAATAAACCTAGTTGTTTAGAAATTACATTCAATTTTCTACAAATTCTATTCTTACATATTTTTGAAATAATATAGATAACTTATTCAAATTTTTATGTCAAGTTACCTAACTCTAATTTTTTGAATTTTTATTGCCACTTAAGGGCCTATTTTTTCCATGATGATCCTGCACATACCCATTCGCTACTAGTAAGTTGTGACACTATTTACTAAATGTATAAATACAAGTCATCATAAAATTTGATCCTCTGAAATATCTTTTCAATAAAATAAACTTATCAAGACGTATCGCTAAATGGGTAATGTTATTGACTCAGTTTGACCTTAAGTTTGTTTCACAAAAAGCAATTAGGGGCCAAGCCTTAAGTGATCACTTAGCCAATGCTCCTTCTCCTTTAGCCCTACCAAGCAATGATTCTTTTCCCAATTATAGTGTGTTGATTGGATAGAGCTTCCTACATGGGAATTATACTTTGAAAGATCTAAGTGTAGAATAGTCTTTGTTGTTGGAGTTATATTAATTCCACCCATAGGAAAGCCTATTCCCTTGTCGTATTGATTAAACTTCCTATGTACAAACAACACAATTCAGTATGAAGCGTTAATTTCTGGATTGCATGTTGCTTTAGTCATGGGCATCAAATATATTAAGATTTTTGGCAATTCACAATTAGTAATCAAACAAATAAATGGAGTCTATCAAGCTAAACATGAAAAATTATTGCAATATTTAAGGCTCACGTAATGACCTTGTTATTAGACTATGAATCATTCACCATTGACAACATCCCCCACAAAGATAATCGGCATGTGGATGCAATGGCAAGTGTGGCTTCTCTCATATCTCCTTTTGATCCTTCCAAACACACCAGGTTTACTTTTGACCCAATTATGGAACCCTCCATTCATGATAAATTTGATGACATGTTTAAAACAACTCAAGATAACTCATGTAAATGGTATGATACCATATATAATTTTTTAAAAGATGGTACCATTCTTGAGCCTACAACAGAAAATAGTCGAACTCATCAAAAAAAGCTAGCAAAAAAGCATGTAATCATCGCCGATGTGTTGTATAGACTATCCTTTGGCGATATTTTACTAAGATGTTTTTGAAATTCTAAAACTCATATAGCCCTCAAGCAGGCTCATGCAAGCACCTGTGGAGATCATTTTGGAGGAAAACCTTAGTTCAAAAACTCCTTCGTATGGGTTAATACTGGAAAAATATGGAGAAATATTGTTATGCACATGTTAAGTGATGTCACAAATGTCAAGAAAATAGAAATTTGATTCGTCCTCCTACTTCTAAGCTTTGTGCCCAAATCCCTATTTTTTTGTTCTTTATATTGGGACTCGATCTAATTGGAAAAATCTCACCACCATCTTCTGATGGCCATACATTTATCATCACTGCAATCAATTATTTTACAAAATGGATAGATGCTATTCCTCTTCAATCCACAACTACTGATGTGATATGTCATTTCTTATTGGAATACATCATCAATCACTTTGGGCTCTTTTCCGCATTAGTTTCAAAGAACGGAACACCATTTAAAAATAATGATTTGAAGAAGTTCCTAGAGAAATTTCACATTCAACATCACTTCTCAACACCTTACTACCCACAATCTAATGGTCAATCTAAAAGAACTAATAAAATCCTCAAACAGATCCTTAAGAAAATTGTTAATGAAAACCAAAAATATTGGCACGCGCAATTGCAATATGCGTTATGGGCCTATCATACAAGTGTTCAATCATCCACAAGAAATACACCTTTCAACCTTTTTTATGGTATCGAGGCCATCATACCTTTGGAATCAGAAATCCCAACATTAAGGATTTCTCTCCAAGGTCTTGTCGATAATGAGACCTATAAGCAACAATGAAGACAACAGCTTGAAATTCTCAATGAACAACGCATTAACGCTCTCTAGGATCTCCAAGCTTACACCAAGAACTTACAATGTAAACATGATATTGGTGTTATCCCTTAGAAATTTAACAAAGGTGATTTAGTTTTATATGAAACTCAATGAAATGCTACCATTGACTATGTTGAAAAGGAAAATTCAATCCTAATTGGTTAGGAACCTATATAATCAATAGAAATTATGGATCTGGCGCTTAAATACTAACAAAGAAATATGGTACACCTCTCAAAGACCCTATCAATACTTTGCATCTATGTCAGTATTATGTTTGGGTACGTGCAGGATCATCATGGAAAAAATAGGCCCTTAAGTGGCAATAAAAAGACAAAAAATTAGAGTTAGACAACTTGACATAAAAATTTGAATAAGTTATCTCTATTATTTCAAAAAATATAAACATAGAATCTGTAGAAAATTGAATGTAATTTCTAAACTACTAGACCTTTATTTAAAAAAAATTAAATCTATTTGGGGAAAATTGGAAATTTCAATGCAGTAGTATTTAAATTTCAAGGTAAATATAAGAAGTAGGTGTCTGTCTGACCACCCTAACCACAATAAAATGATAATATTTTTTTATAAGCTTTTAGATATAAGTAGAGGACTCATGTCCTGATGTGATGCATATTTTCTTATAATTTTTTTCCATGTAAATAATTAATTATGAATTTTTTATTAAACTTTTAAAAAATATAAAAGCTTGTCTGTCTAACCACCTTAACTTGGTCAAAAATTCATGAAATTCAATTTTTTTTTTTAATCCTATATTATATGAAGCATAGAATGTGGTGCATTTTTTGGATTCAAAAAATGTTATACCATTTGAAAGTTATAGATGTTTTTCAGTCAGCCTATCAAGCAGGACTTTATTCGTAATGCTAATAGAAAATGAATAATAATTATTTATTAAATTCAAACTAAAGCATAATTTATATTGGTGGAAAGATGAGAATCTCCTCTAAAAACCCTTTTCGTTTCATCAATTGTGGGTAAAAAAGAAGTCATCAGCCACATGGGCCATCATATGGCTTACATATCGCCACTTTTTGGCCCATCATGATCCTGCACATACCCGTCTAGTTCTTTTGAACTGTATGAATGATAAAGTAGTGTTGTTCAAAGCTATTTGATTATGTCCTTTATTCTTTAACATTGCTTCATTCTTGATAGATGGTTATGTGTGTGTCTGGAGCACTAAAGTGATTATTTAATATAGTAACTTTAGGTTTCATACTATTCAACTTCCTCTTGTGTGTTATGTTAAGTTAAATCATAAGTGCATAACATACTTAATCATCATGGTGTATCTAAAATAAACTATGATAAAGTTTTAATTAGATCACATAAGCTTTCTTAAATCATGGAGAGATTAATTAAGTACTCTTACAAAGGCTATTTAATTAATCACATTGTCATTTAACATTCAAACACATTAAGACAAGTAATCTAACATCAAAGTTCCCATATGTATATATATAAAAAGGTTTTTTGTACATGTCATCCAAATATACAATGTCACTGAGGACTGTGATTACTAGATCCCTTAGGATTTGGTAATCATGTTGTGTCAGTAGTAGGACATTGGGAGATGGTCGTGCGTGATCATGACAGTGATCCACCAAGTCTAAGTGCAAACTCTGGGCCCTATATCTATCCAAGGGCCACCTGCTACTCTCTTGCTATCTAATCTCTCTTTGCCTGTAGTCATGCCACCTCAGCCTCTAGTCTCTCAAACTTTGTTGGAGTCCTCGATGACTATGCCTCTACTGTTGTCTCAACTTAGTGGACTCGCCTCCTCAAACTCTGTTATGCTGCTCCTAATCTCACGAATTGTTTGAGTGACACTGGATCCCGCTCCATAATAGGTGGGGGCACATAATCTGATTCCATCTCCTCCTCATTGATAGATGCTAGAACTATCTCTACAACTTCCTGAAGGTAGAGATCCCGCCAATCTCACATGGCCCCTACAAGGTAGAAACTGTGGACGTGAAGATCTGCAAATTGGTTAATCAACATGATAAAAACAATGTAACAGAAATACACATCTTTATAAGATATTGCATCAAGATAAACATGCTACACGAGACATTTAAACAACAAAAGCAAATGAAGCATATAAAGCTCAAATACAAATCTATCCCATATTGGATTGGTGCTCTTTGAGTATGTGAAAGAGCCCTTTCCCAATCCTTGATAAGCTAGGTGAAATAGACAATGAGATGCTTGAACTCAAGTTGCCTATAGTGCAAATACTTTCAAATGTGGCTGTTGTGTTGTTTGAAGGAGAGAAGCCTTCAACTTATAGTTGAGCTTGGAGAGATGAGAGGCCAAATTGATGAATGTGGGATAATTCACAAGCCAATGACAAGGTGCCACTTGTCAAGTTGTGAGAGGGTGAGGAATGTGCAAGTCTTGGCCAATGTGCCAATTTGAATTTGAATTTTACATGACTTGACATGTTTTGGGGGGATGAAAGCTGTAATAAATGCTATGTTGACTTGTGCAAATGGCATTTAAAACCTTGTTGGAAGGGACAAGTCCCTTTTGGGGGGAAGATTCAAAATGGAAGAATATTCCATTATGATGCCATTTTGAATGTAATTAGAGGAATTATAAATCAAATAAATGATTTATTGGTGCAAGTGGGTGGGTTAGTTAGGAGTTTGGATTTTGACTCTAGTTGAGTCAAAAGCGAGAGAATAGTAATCATGATTAGAAGTTAATTAATGTAGATTAATTAACTTAGGGGATTATTAAGAATTTGATATTTGATTTTAAATCAGTTTGATTTATTAAATCAAATAAGAAGAACCTTAGGAACTTAATTAAATAATTTGATTTATTTAATTAAGCTTGATGAACCTTAGGATTAAATCAATAAATTGCTTTAATTGATTAGTAGAAGAAACGAATGCATGATGTTAGTTACAGTGGAATGCATAATGTTATTTTTGGATGTCTACATTTTGCCCCTCTTTGAAGCAATGTACTCATTGCATTGGTTCAAAGAATGATGTTGTCGGCATCGAAATTAAAAAATTCTTTGGTTTTTTCGGATGCCCCAGTGGAAAATAAGTACGTTAGTACATTGCCCCCTCGAGAGATCAAGCGAAAAGATACAATTTGAGGTGGATCTCGCGACAAAGAGGTTCAAAATGGATGTATGGATGGTAATGATGATGTAAATGAGATGTTTCGAAGATGCTTAGAATAAAAAATCTATATTATTTTAAGCATGTTAAATGATTATGCGATGCATGTGAGATGGATGAGATGGATGATGTTGTCCTGATAATGATATGACATGATTATGCAGGATGAGAGTGCAGATGTAAGATGGATGCATTGTTAGCGTGAAAGAGGATAGAAGAACAAGAGAGGATAGAAGAATGAGAGGGATCAACCCTTGAATCGAAGAAGATGCAGAAGTTCAACAAGCCAACTTTATTAGAGATGATGATGAAAGATGATGATGTATTGCTTATCCAGGAATGGGAGATAAAGAGCATAACTTTCTTTATGTTTGATAACACACATAGGGGCGATGCATCGAGGTATTAAGAACCAGGATGGTGTTGCGCCTAGTGTGATGGACTCTGACTCGACAATCAGACAGGAGTGCTCTTGTTCACACTTGACATACGGAAACCCTGCTAGGACAGACCCAACAAAGAAAGTATTTGCCAAGTTATTTTACAAGAACATCCAACAAGCACATCAGATAAAAAGATAATGATCATTGCCCCATTCCTTTCTCTCTAAACCTGTTTTGTTTAGGCATCATCGAGAGGTCCTTGGAATGAGTGCAATATAAGATAAGTCAAAAAGACCAAGATAAAGTAAACAAACAAGCTAATGTTCTTCGTATCGCTAGCCAAGACTAAACCACTGTGGGGTACCTGATGCTTATGTCCATTGTGGGAAAGCTTCATCCTAGGACATGTAGTGATCAGGGTTTTGGTAGGACTGATTGGGTAATAAGCTATTGATACTCCGAGTTGACCAACTTGTTGACTTATTGACTTAGACATTCGAGACTTTGACGATTAGGCGTTCACTTTAGAACCTACTAAACTTGCTTCTGACTAACTCACCAAAGGGTGAAAGCGACGATGATTTATTATGAGTGATGACAATCATGAGTGAAAGCGAGATGAAATGGATGCACCATTTTGGTTTTTTCAAATGTTTTGAGGCTGTTTTTGGAATTTTGAGATGTTTTACAAATGTTTTTGGTATTTTCAAGATTTTATGAATGTTTTTGGATTTTGTGTCAATTGACTTGACTGCGGATGAGATAGATGGGCAAATGGATGCCAATGCGACGGACGCATAAAGAATGACCTAAAGGTAAAAAAGATAAGCAAACGAATGCCAATGCGATGGATGCCTAACTAGATGGGCAAACGGATGCCAATGTGACAGACGCATAAATGAATGGGCAAATGGATTGCCAATGCGACAGACGCATAAAGGACTGACCTAACCATCTCGGGGGATGATCAAAGATCAACCTTGCCTACGTTCAAGCTCAGAGACGACGTAGTTCGACAAGGTAGAAAAAATTGACAAGACTTAATGATGAAATTTTTGAAGATTTTATAATTTTTGACATGTTTTTGGATTTTTTCGAATGTTTAAGATGTTTTTGGATTTTTGATTGATTTTTTGTATGTTTTTGGTTTTTTCTGAATGTTTTTTTTTGCATGTTTTTGGAATTTTTTGATGAATGTTTTGAATGTTTTTGGAATTTTCGCATGATTTTGACAATTCGGATATGGACATGATATGATATCAGTGCTTTGTTTTAGGATTTTGTTGAAAACCAAGCTTAATATTGATCAATCAGACTGATGGATTGATAGTTTGACTAAGTGTGTTAAGTCAAACAAAAGTGATAATGCACTCGTAAATTCCAGGAAGTTGTGTTATCCCAGAGTAAACTCGTACAAAAAGGAAAATTTGGCTAGGTGTGTTAAGCCAAACAAGGTGATGATTTGATAATTTGGCTAAGTGTGTTAAGCCAAACAGAGTGATGATAATGAACTTGTAAACCCAAGGAAGTTGTGTTATCCTAGAGTAAACTCGTGCACAAGATGATAGTTTGACTAAGTGTGTTAAGTCAAACAAGGTGATGATTGATTGGATTCGATTGATCAAGATCGATGAAGCTTGAGTTAGAACAAAATTGCTTTGATGATTTGATGTGACGCTGATGTGTGCACTAGATGAGACTGATATGGATTGTTTGGATTGATGTTCGACAAAAGATAGAGCATGATAAGGAATGTATTCTTGTCAAAATATGCCATGGGCTAGTGACTTGGATTTTGGATCACAAGTACTTCGACTAATTTTATTTCGTATTTGCCAATGTTCGGATCACTTCATAAGTTGGATGATATACATCAAGATTTATTCTCGAAGCAAGATGCAAATATCTGCCCCCAGTGTCTAGCAATGTTTGAACGACCATGGGTAGATTCTTGGATATGAATGGATATGGATCATCTTGCGATAAGATAAGGTGTTTGAATAGAGGAACGCTTATTCGGATAATGCTTCAAGGCTCAGATAGCGTTGGATAGGATGGGATCAGTGAAAATGACCCATGTCAAGATGTCTACCATAAGCAACTGTAAAGTGTGCCCCAAAATTTTCCAAGATCAAGATAACTTGGAGTATGGATGTAGATGGAAACTGGATTGGATAAACGGTTCATGGATGAACGGATGATATGGATGGAATGTTGGCTTCATTATGGATGCGATAAGATGCTTTCTTCTGAACTGGCACACGTAGATGCTCGATTCTACACATGATGCCTGTTTGCCAGGTTTTCATCATGGTACTTGTCCAAAGCGCCATTGAAATGGTTTTCGCTAGAGGACGATTTTTTTTCTTTATGTTTTCAATCCTTTTTCTGATTTTTTTGGATTTTTGTATTTTTTTTTTTTGTTGTCACCAAGACGCCTGTTTGCCAGGTTTTCATCAAGGTGACCATTTTTTCAGGACATTTTCTGATTGTTTTTGTATTTTCTGAGAGATTTTAAGCTGATGCTGAACCACCTGGTGGTGCTGATGTTGATGCTTCTGTCATAACGTGCCATCGGTATCCTGCTTGTAGAAGTTGTCTTGCCAAGATACGTGCACTTGAATGCAACTTTTGAGAAATTTGTTCTGCTTTACTGATACTGGAGTTAACTCTGTCTTTGTGCGCCCATCGTGATAGGGTGCCTTCTGAATCCTTATGATGAAGGGTCGCCGCCAATACATGGTCAATGTGAGAATTGGATATCATGCGTGGAGGCGTGGATGGAGTGTGTTTAGGAGTAACAGATGGATTGGTCGATGGTTTGGAACCTTTGACTCTCCAAACTTGGGAAGATGAGCAATAATGGGTGGATATGGAAGTGTGCATGGAATTTGGACCAACTGCTTGATACACTTTGTACGTTGCTTGAGAAGCCTGCTTTTTCCTTTGTGGAAATCTTTGATGGATACTTGCCCCATTTTTATTTTGCCCCATACTTTCTTTGACTGATGGAGTTTGATAGGGATAATATTTCTTTGTAATCTTTGGTATCCACTTGTATTTGATTTGTCCTTCATGCTTCGTCCTTTGATTCAAATCTTTCTTTTGACGTTGGTCCCAATTTGTGGATGGGGTGATAGGTGGATGAAGATTCGTGACATGGCAGGTTGTAGTATTGGCATCAGTTTCATCATAAGGATTCTTCATGCTCCCTATGTTGATGTTTGCTCGAGACGAAGTTGCCCCCAGTATGGTGATAATATTACCAATATGTTGAGATCCCTTGATTGTTGAGTAACCAAGGCCTTGATGCTTAGGATTGCCAAAAATCTGCACTGGTTTTAGGATACCCTGTTCCTGTAGGCCTAATCCTTTGCCTTGATAATTCATTTGTTGAAACATTTTATTTGCAAAAGGATATGATTTCCCTTGGAAACAAGGTGTTTCTCCTTTTCTGCTCTATGGTGAACCTTCAAATGTGTCAGCTTCTTTATTGATGAGATAGCTAGCCTTTAAAAAGGTGAGTGATCCAGCTTTATAAGTGATAGGATCCTCCACATGTGGGATGAATGCCTGATTGATATCTTCAACTTGATCTTGTGACATATCAGATCGTAGTGCTTCTTCAAGAAGTGTTGATGCTTCGCTGTCTACACAAAATTCTTCCTCATGACTCATTTCATAGGATGTTTCTGATTCACAAATTTTGTAGGAGCCTTCTTCGTGACCCATTTTTGACATGTCTCTGGATTTCTCTATATCTTGATCATGTGTACCAATGTTAAGAGTAGGAGACTCTTGTTTCCCAGTAATGATTTCCAGAGTATGAGACTCTTGTTTTGAATGAAGATCATCTGCGTGTCCATCCAAAGAAAGCATCTCATTGGTAGATGGAGGAGTATGTCCTATACGGATGTGATCATAATTTGCGACATCTTGTATAGATAGAAGAGTGCCCATTAGATCATTGTAGTATCTTGGATATACGAATTCTCGATCTTGAGTGATTTTGGAATTGTTTTCGTCATGCTTTGGCTTGAGTTCTTGACATGGGTCAATTTGAAAGGATGGATTGTCTACAAGGTGTTCTTGGACATTGTTATTAGGAATGGGAAGTGGCTCCATATTCTCTTGAGCTTTGAGTGGATTTGGATCAAATGTTGAGCTAGGGATTCCTTCAATATCCATAACCATGAGGTCAAAGAATGTCAATATGTCGTGGGAAGGAACATTGCTAGACCTTGACAGAAGATTTTGATCATGCTTTGGAATACATTCTTGAGATATGTCCTCTAACTCGTAAGGTGATGTAGAGACATTTTCAATATGATCATTGGTCGATGGATCATGGACTATGTCAATAGGATCAAATAACGTTAACACATCCTGGAATAGATCACTAAAAAGTGGCTCTTGATGAATGTTGGTTTGATCACTAGATTGGATAGAAGCATCTTTAAGATCTTGAACATTGTTTTCAATCCTAGGATCAAGTGATGTTGATATTTCTTGAATTTGATCATTATTGGGCATTGTTGGTGAATTTTGATCGTGATGGAAAAGTGAACCTTGGTGTGTGTTGACTTGATCATTGAATGAGATGGGAACGTCTTCAATGTGTTTGTTGATGGATTGATCTTGATCATTGTTTTCAACAATTGCGGAGGGAATCTGTTGCAAGCTTTTTTGGGCGAGTAAGGCCTGCGTTTTCTACTGAGCCAACAACGCTTGTTGTTCGTCCTGTTGTTTTTGTGCCAACAAAGCTTTTTGTTGGGCTCTTTGTTGTGCTACTTCTTCTTGGATTGATTGCAATAGTGCGTAGAATTCTGCTTGCGCTTGTGCTTCTTGGGCTACTTGAGCCGCTTGTGCTTGCTGAGCAACTAGCTGTGTAGCTTGTTGGGCTTGGAGTGCCTTTTTGCGGGAAGCTTCTTGTGCAGCTTGCAACATGATGGAGAATGAATTGGTCGTGTTGTGCTTTGGCGGTGGTGGCAGTGGCGGTGGAATGGGAATGGTGTTGATTGTTGGGGTTGCTTGGATGGTTTCCATCTTTTTTTGCGATGTTGATGGAAAAATGGGATGATTTGGTATGATGTTTTGATTTGGCATGATAGATTGAAATTGAACATTGTTGTGGTTGGGAATCATATTGCTTGGATTTAGGTAACTTTGATTTCGCATGTTGTTACCTTGGCTTGAATCAACATATGGAGTCGTCAACATATTGCTAGGATTTTGAACAACATTAGGGGGATTTGCAAACATGTCTACCCCAAAGTTTACCAAGTGTGGATTTGAAACGGTCATGTTTGGTAAAGTTGCACTTGGTATGTGTGGATTTGGTGGGATAATGTTGTCTGGAAAACTCATGCATTGAGCGTTTGGTTGATAGATTTGTAGATTTGGACTTGGATTTAAATCTATCATTGGGAAAGGTGTTCCAAACTTCAGATTGGGTATGTTCATATTTGTTGTACCATTGATGTTTGTATGAGATAATGCTCCCATGTATGCATTGTACAAGCTTTGAAAATCAAATGGTATTGCAAGGCTTGGATAATTTGGTTGACTCGAATTGCTCATGATGGATGGATCAAATTTATATTCCGTGTCCCTCTTGTGTTGAGATCGATTTTGAACCATAAAATGAAGATCAATTTTCAAGAATGTAAGAGATAAACCTCTAATCCTTTAGATCGGTCTAAACCTTAGGTTCAAAGAAGTGAAGCACTAGGATAATTGAAGGATCAAAGCGATAATGAGGATGAGATAAACGGAAGATGAGTGATATGGATGAATGGAACTCTTAAAGAAACTTTGAAGAAATGCTAAACTTTTAGGACTTTGATTGATTCGTGATTGGACTGATGGTTTGACTAGGTGTGTTAAGTCAAACAAGAGTGATGAAGGTAATCGTAAAACTCTAGGAAGTTGTGTTATCCAAGAGTGAACTCCTACAAGATGGTAGTTTGACTAAGTGTGTCAAGTCAAACGACGTGATGATTTGATAATTTGGCTAGGTGTGTTAAGCCAAACAAGATGAACTCGTAAACCCTAGGAAGTTGTATTATCCAAGAGAGAACTTGTGTATAAGATGATGGTTTGACTAGATTTGTTAAGTCAAACAAATTGGTTTTGATTTTGCCTAAAAGTTTAGCATGACAAATGTTTACAAAGTTTCCAAGAGTTGTTGGTGAGGTGACTTTTGACTGATTTAATGGTTGAGAGATGGATGAAAGTGATTGAATTTGATCCTAGACTTGACCTAGAATAACACTTCTTCTTACAAGACCTCGGTGTTGAAGGACACGCTATATTCTGAACTCAAAAAATTCTCTCAAGATGCTCCTTACGAGCTTTCACACTAAGCTTTTTGAACTTCGATTTTGGGATTTTGATCATGTTAGAAAACACATGTGTAATCAAATTTGTCTTTTATCTTGGTTAAATGAGGTTCTTTTTATCCAAGACACTTGCTTGCTTAGGTTTTCAAACTATATGTCTGATGTCCCATTCTCTTTCTCATTCCACAAGGTCCTTTATGTGAAAATCGAGGAAAATAGGGCAAAAGTTCCTTATGTTTATCCTTATTGGAAACAAATGATGGTAGAATTTGCACACTTAGAAACCTCTAGGAATGTGATCCCTAGGGAAAGCAAGAGTGGGAAAGTTCGTCAAAGGATATTTGTTTCTTCCAAGGTGTTTGAAATTTGAGGCTCTTGTGTATGTTTGTTTTCCAAATTTTTGAATCCAAGCAAAGTGTTTTTGATTCCAAGCACTTTTTACAACCCTAGGATGATGAGGCAATATCTTGTTGGGTTCCCACTTGGATAAATCCAGCTGTGCATGTCTTGTGCGAATGGCTAAATGCTTGACCACACTGGCTCCCCTCCACGGCACTCACTTATTCGGGTCAGCCAAGCATAAGTACCCATGAATCTCCCATGGCATACTTTCCATTTCCACAACAAGACCGCATGTTATGTGGGGTGGCTTCAGAGGACATGACCTCTTGCACCAACAAGATAGATAAGGTTTTGGCCAATTTCTAAACAAGGGTTCTAATTCGGGCATTCCATTCGTGGGGGATTATCCAACGTCGACGAGAGTCCATTGCTGTCCATCTCGTCGGAATAATCCTCATGATATTGGCCTTTGTTCCAATATCCACACTTATATCCCGGGTGGAAGTCGCTTAGCTTTAGCGTGTTCCCGGTTGGGTCGTTCCCTTGGGTGATTACTTTTTCCCACAAGGCAGGCCCTCTAAGATAAACAAAGCGAGCTAACATATCCCATCGTTCACACAACCTTCATTGAAAAACAAACGGGAAAACCTCCGCGATATATCGTGCTCACACTCGCATGTTTTGTTCAATTTTAGATCCCAAATTGAAGTGTGGAGGCAATATTTTTGACAACTTAATATCATAAAAAGACTTTTGATTCTCAAGGTCGCCGTGAGGCACGAGAGAAGCGCATACGTCTTTTCGATGATATTACTTTGTGAAAAAGATTACAAAGCATGACAAACAGTTTTTCATTTTATGTCCAAAAAGCAGTGATGAATTCGTTTTAAGCACCAAGTGAAATGTGAAGTTTCCTTGTTCAATTTTAAGTCCAAATTGAAATCTAGTATGTTCCTAAGTTCAATTTTAACCAAGCTTTAAAAAAGGATCAAGTCAAATGGTCAATTTTAAACCCAAAAGAAAGATAAGTTGGTTCAAAACATAAAAGTAAAGTAGTAATTGGAGCTTTAAGCATTAAAAAATGCTTTATGAATTTCAAGTCTTCATCCTCAAGCTTTTCAACTTTGCCTAGTTTGCCTTTGTTTAATTTTGATGCTTGATTTTGATGCCAACCTGACAAAACAAAAGTTAAATTTTAGACAAGATATTTATTTCAAAGAAATCATTTACAACATTAAACATCACAACACAATTCCTCAAATAAAGATAGATTTCAACATTCCTTGAAAAATTCAAATTTAGATCATGTGAGGCTATGTCTACTCCATATAAATGTTTGAAATCTAATAATCCTCTAACAAATCCCCTCTTTAGACATGTTCGAAATATGATTTGACCCGTTGCATGTATCATCTTGTGGTCATATGGTTTTTTTACCTTGTCTCTATCATCTTCATACTTTTTTCTACTGCATTGATAAGCATAACATGGACAGTGTTAACAAGTGATATCGGTTAAGGCGTAGAATGTATGGTGTCGCTACGAAACTGTCTCTATCCCATTAAATGAAGCCTATATTAATTAGCTTGGAGGATTCGATTCACAAAGTAGGACAAAATGCATTTTCAACGTATCCTACTCTTTCCTTCTTGTCAGATAACCAAAATCTTGTTAGCATATCTTAATGCCATTTTTTTTTTTAATTTCAAACTAATGTAGTTGGCAGGCTTAAACTCGCGGCCCAACAACCTTTGACAAGCATCAGCGTGAAAAGAAAACTTAAAGGCTCTTAGAATCTTTCAAGTAGGCATAAATTTGGATACTCAATCCTTGTCAGTAACTTCACTTCTCGTGTACATATGTAGAAAACTTTTAAGCAAACATCAGTGCTAGGCATAGACTAAACTCTCCATATTTATTTGTCCTTACAATAAATTCTTAGTTGGACACAACCCCTAAGCAGACCGATAATTCCTACGAAATGTCAATTATGCAACATGCAAGTGCAGTTGAAAAGGACCTTAAAAATTTAAATACAAATGATGAAAATTCAGCACTTTCAACAGAACCACATAACCCACGTGAGCAAGAAACGCTTCTAATTCTGCCAGAGTAGGAAGAGACCGAAGCACAAAAGAAAAGTATGCAGGAAGTTAACTTAAAAGATTCATTCATAGGATCAGTGCTAAGTTAGTGTGACTTGCAGGTGAATAAGGAGGACAGTGAACTAAAAATTTTCAAGCAAATGCATTTGTCAGGTGAAAGCTGAATTTCGCCACTTTACCTGCATCCAAAATTTCAAACTGATGCATTAGATAGTTAATAAATGGCCTTTTCAAATAAATGCATTTGGAAGGTGTAAAAAAGCATGCCTGTAACTTTCCAGCTTATGGGGCAAGCTGTCTCATTCAGCAATTTTACACGATATGATTAGCTTGGATGTATCCAACAATGAAGAAACCAGCGGTCTGATCACAAACCTTTTCACTGTTAACATAGAAATGGTAGGTAGCCCAGCCAACTTTGGTAGTGAAAATGAGGTGGCCCATCGCAAGATCTCCCATGTGTATGAAAACATGATTGCAGGAGGGGATTTTTCACAGGCCTTGTTCACTGTCACTTCTCTAATTTGGCGTGCAACTATCTCATCAGCCTTGACTCATGCCTGTCTTTTCTCATTCACCGAACACTCTACCTCTAACCTAAAATGAATGGCTCTGTCATTGATTTGACTTATGCGTGAAAATATTCATGGCGTCCTTCTTGCTTCTGCCAGTCATTTTGATCAATGAGAAGATACGCTAAGCAAAGATTACCTTTATCTAAGTCATCATCAACACTTAATTTGAGGACATCGTTAGTCCAACTATGTTAAATGCTCTTGTCCAAAAAAAATAAAAAAAAATATTCAATGCAAAAAGTTTGAATGAGAAGTAATGATGGGCAACAGTAAAAGGCGCGATTTTCTCTGAGAATGAAATTCAAATTCAACACATTTCTATTGCACAAAAAAATATTGCCACAAATGCCCGTATTCATACGCTTTCAAATCTGCATTAGCCGCTAGCAACACTAGTGTGAAGGTGGATCTACGAAAGGATTCACAGGATAGCTAATAAGAAACAGCAATAATGCCATGGTCCCTAATTTATTTGATGGCAATCACGTGAAAACAGTGAGTCAGCAAGTTGCAATCCAGATGCTAAAAGCGCCATTTATGATTTGTCAAGATTTACAGGTAGCTTTAAGAATTCATCCTTGATGGTTATTGCAGCTAGAGATGAAAGACTAAAAAAACTTTTTGCCCCACGTTCAAGAAAAGTAATTGTTGTTCAAGGGTTGGGCGCTGGTATGGCTAGAAGACACTATCTTTGGGAAACAGATGAAATGCATTTGTCACATGGAATACATCAAACGTACTGCTCGAAGAATGGATAATGTATTATGTTTGGAGGCGGCATCATGTACCACTTTAGAGAGAATGCGCAGCACCAAAAGGAGACTGTATGCCATCTTGTGGAGGCTGCGCAACATTTAGAGGAGGCGTAGCAGCATAGCAGGGAGGCGCATCACCATGAAGACTCTTATATATCCAAGGTGAATAGAAACCAAACTTTATACTCCTGCAAATTTAAAATTGAGGGATTACAATAAGAGCATAATGCTATGATGATAATCGAGGCCCAAGTATAATTTACACAGATTTAAGTTTGACTTATGGATTTTGTGAAGTAACCAAGCACTTGGATTTTCTATTTAACTTCATAAAATCCAAACTATTTTCTTGAATAGTGACAAAGCACGGGATTAAAACTTGAATTAGAAACTAAAGATTTTACAGTCCTATCTATTGCAATAACCAACATCAAATAGAAAAATAGGATATATTTTTCTATCTAATGCATGAATGCCCTCCTTCTAGCGCCATTTTGTGGACGTGAAGATCTGCAAATTGGTTAATCAACATGATAAAAACAATGTAACAGAAATACACATCTTTATGAGATATTGCATCAAGCTAAACATGCTACACGAGACATTTAAACAACAAAAGCAAATGAAGCATATAAAGCTCAAATACAAATCTATCCCATATTGGATTGGTGCTCTTTGAGTATGTGAAAGAGCCCTTTCCCAATCCTTGATAAGCTAGGTGAAATAGACAATGAGATGCTTGAACTCAAGTTGCCTATAGTGCAAATACTTTCAAATGTGGCTGTTGTGTTGTTTGAAGGAGAGAAGCCTTCAACTTATAGTTGAGCTTGGAGAGATGAGAGGCCAAATTGATGAATGTGGGATAATTCACAAGCCAATGACAAGGTGCCACTTGTCAAGTTGTGAGAGGGTGAGGAATGTGCAATTCTTGGCCAATGTGCCAATTTGAATTTGAATTTTACATGACTTGACATGTTTTGGGGGGATGAAAGGTGTAATAAATGCTATGTTGACTTGTGCAAATGGCATTTAAAACCTTGTTGGAAGGGACAAGTCCCTTTTGGGGGGAAGATTCAAAATGGAAGAATATTCCATTATGATGCCATTTTGAATGTAATTAGAGGAATTATAAATCAAATAAATGATTTATTGGTGCAAGTGGGTGGGTTAGTTAGGAGTTTGGATTTTGACTCTAGTTGAGTCAAAAGCTAGAGAATGATAATCATGATTAGAAGTTAATTAATGTAGATTAATTAACTTAGGGGATTATTAAGAATTTGATATTTGATTTTAAATCAGTTTGATTTATTAAATCAAATAAGAAGAACCTTAGGAACTTAATTAAATAATTTGATTTATTTAATTAAGCTTGATGAACCTTAGGATTAAATCAATAAATTGCTTTAATTGATTAGTAGAAGAAACGAATGCATGATGTTAGTTACAGTAGAATGCATAATGTTATTTTTGGATGTCTACAGAAACTATACACAATCAATACACATCTTGATATATATATATATATGTGTGTGTGTGTGTGTGTGTGTGTAAAATAATACACCAAAGCACAAGTTACATGCATAAAATTAAATATCATCACCTATATCTCCAGTAGGATGAGGAATATCAACCTTGTCATGTGCAAGGGGTATGGACAATGTGCTAGACTCTCCTTGATTGTGAGTAGTGATGCATGTTGTAGTAGTTGCTTATGATCTGTTCATATGAATGGGAGAAGGCTCTTCCCACTTGTATCAATCCTCAACTATTGCCTCATCACTCTCACTTAGGGGTGGCTCCTCCTCCTCTCCCTCCTACCCATCATAGTCTAGATCTGCATCCTCATCATACTCCTCATCAATGATATCGATGAGTATGTCTGCAGCCCTATAGCATGTGTCCTCGACCCTATCCTCTCTCTCATCTCCCTCATCTTGTAATGGTATTGCATCTCCTATTGGCTCATAAATCAAATAAATAGGATATAGCTATGATATTGTCAACCACTCCTCATAATCCCATGTGACACCGATGTCGTCTGCGTTAGAGAATGGAGGCTAATCATGATCAGAGAAATCAAAGTCACTCTCGATAAAATTTTCAAGAGTGACCTATACTATATCACCTAGTCTTTGGACACTCCACACTGACCTCCTAAAAGAAGATCGTGCCCTAGGTGGCCTCTGAATCTGTCCAAACTATCACATGACTCGATCATAGTAGAACAGACGTACTATGAAATCATGATGGCCATCTAAAAACCTATCCAACTATAATCTCCTCATTTTTCTTGTCTGATCTGGCCATTCTAGTGTCAACTGATAAGGTTTCCAGAAGTTCTCATCTTCCTCCAGTCGATCTAATCTCACTCTCCAAAAATGAAAATCCCCATACTATGATAACTATTGTAGACGATAGTCGAAGGCCTAAGGATACCCCACTATTGTAGGACATGGGAAGCCAATAGGCCTAGTGCATATGATATTCTCTAGGCACCAAGCGTCTACAAGTGTGCAATGCACCATGTTGTCTACCTCCTAAAAAGAAACCTTCCTAGATCATAATACAAATGTGCAAGGATACAACATCCCCAGGTGTAAAATGTCCTATACTTTGTCATCCCACATATCAAGTGAACTATCCCGCCCTCAAGGTGTGTTGCATGTCCATATAGAAGGAGTACTCACATGACAATATTCATCATAATTTTTTGCACAACTAGCACTCATGAATATAGTAACATCACTAGGTCGATTCATCCTATCATCCACTCATCATGAACTGGCCCATCTAGATAATACTACATATCACCTTGCTACTCATGGAAGGTATGATCTCTCTGGAAGTGCACCTGTTCACCCTAAATAGGAACTCAAAGAATACAATGCACATCCTCTAGGGTAATAATCATCTCTCCTGTCGGCAGGTGGAATGTACCTGTGTCTACATCCCAGTGCTTGCATAATGCCATCAACATAACATCATGCTACCTCATGGGGGGCATGAGGTATACCCAATATATCTCCACCTCCTGCAAATTCTCTATGTCCTCTATTGATAAGATAGGGGATAAATCCCTCAATAAAATTAACTTCCTACCACCCAGACACTGTCATGAATAGGTGGGTACCTCTAAAAAACATGCAAATATGCTCTATAATCCATCTAGTATCTTCAGTTCTTACTTTAAATCATCATGCAAGTGTACTAATGTTGTCCTAGTTTTATTTCTTTAAGGCCCTAGACACTTTAGAACCCTTTTGGGACACTTCACAAAGAAATGGCACACTTCAAAAAAGTGGGACACTTTGCGAATAAATGGGACACTTTGCAAAAAAAAGGGACACTTTGTGAAAAAAATTTCCAAGATCCTAAATTAACCTAGATATGCATATAAATCATTAAATAATTGTGAAAACATAAAGCGAAGGTAGCAGAATTGACTTACCTCATGATAACGCTCGCCATATGCCACCTTGTCCCGCAACACATCCAATCTCATAGGAGTAAAGTCTCATTTGTTCAACATATTTCACTATCCCCTCATCACTGTCACACTACAAGAAGGTAAAATGAAAAAGTAAGTGAAAAATTACGTCATTTTAACTCTTTTAACTCTTTTTCATTCTCATTTAAGCACATTCACACTTTTACTATCTTAGAAATAATAGAGTGATTTTCATTCAAAACAACGTCACGGGTGCTAGTGAACTCCATTTTTGGCATCATTTGTTGCGTTTGAATAAGCTTACCCCATCAACCATCTGTAATTTTGTGGAATGGTACTTGGACATTCCCTCTGATATGATTTTCTTAATTTGGTGTGGCTCGATTGCTACCTTGATTCCACCTCCGTAAAGCAAGTGAAATCAAGGGGGGGCATACGTCTACCCTGAAATTTGATTTCTACAAGTTGCATAACAGGAGGTTTGGGAAACTAAATTTTTTATGTTGCAGGATGTGGTTCCTAACGTTTTGGTTTTAGAGATAACTACACTGGGGGCTTCATTGTCCCATCTTCTAAATGAGTATCCTTTTATGAAATAAAGTATACTATCTAGATTCCTTTAGCTTCATATGCACATAAATTCATATGGGCACTAAATTTGGGGCTAAATGTGTCACCAAAAATAGTATAATCTTGAAGAAAGAGACAATTTTGTGCCTAATTTTGTCCTACTTTAGACACCCTTGCATCAATCACCCCCTAAAACAATATTTATAGGCCCCTAAGACTCATTATTTTTGACCTTCAGGCTCATTTCACCTAAGAAATCATACAAGTCCCGAAAAACAACATTAAAATCATTGAAATTTCACAAATCCCATCTCAAAAACCCTTGGTGGGACTAAGTCACCCAAGGTAGCGACTTAGTCCCTTTTAGGGTAATTTGTATTTTTGAGCAGGAAAATCTTTGACTTGATAAAAATTATCGATGTGTGTCGGCCTCTTAGGTCAAAATAATTGACAATTAGGTATTGATGCTTATAAATACATGTTTTAGGTCATTTTTCAAAACTTTTTTTCATTTTTAATTAGCAAATTCAAGAATCAAGTGGCGGACATCTTCCACAAGAAGATTCATTAGTCTATCTACAACAAAGTTGAATCTTAGGGCAACATGCTAGGGTTTTTGTAGGTCTTCAAGGTCACTTTTTGTTCAAGATCTCACATTGCAAAGGGTTGATAATGGATACCTATGGAGAATCATGGAGAAATCTAGGTCGAGGAGATGAAACTAGCCATCAAATCAACTAAAAGACTTGTTTTGAAAATGGTTCCATCTTCCATTTTATCTCTATATTCAGCCTAAGGAAGGTTTGCATGTCATTAAAATTCATGTCTAATGTGATTTAGAATCTCGTGGAATGAGTATTGCATTGCTCTAATTTCATTTATGCATCTTATTCTTGCACATTAGAATAGGGTTGCATCATACTTCAGATTTCCTAGTCTTAGACACACCTTGGGCTAGGGTTTTATGCAGATTTTTTATCTCTTTTAAATTTTAAATACCATCTAGGGGTTTGACCAAGGAAAATACCACATTAGAAACCAAACTATATTCTATTTTGTGGGTGATTTTATAGATTTGGACCCAGATTTCAGTTGGAGAATAGATTATAGACCATAGGCTTTCATTTCCATTTTCGGATTTTCAAAAAAGTTAGAATGGACTAAGTCGCCAACAGTGGCGAAGCAGTCCCACTGCATGTTTTTTTAAGGTATTTTTGAAGATTTGGACACCAAGTTGGCTGGAACATGCCCTAGAGTAGTTTCCTAGAACTGGGTCTAAGTCACCCAACTTGGTGTAAGTGTCCCAATTGACCTAGAAATTAGAATCTTCAGAATTTCAAAGGCTTCTGCAATCTCCATTTCAACCCTTGTTTTTTTCTTTGTGCACTTTCATTATCTACCTTCTTATCTTATCTTGTATTGTCCTTATTCCTTCCTTCTGTATATCATCATGTGTTTTCAAACAACCCACATTCTATTAGTTTTGCATCAATAGTTCATTTCTATTTCTAGTTTATTGCATTTAGTGAATTTAATTTAGATATACTTCAATTACATTTACATTAGTTTTGAGTGAACCTCCAATTTTTGGGATACAAAGGTCTCTCTCCTTTTAGGTGAAAACCCTACAAGTGTTAGGGAGCTCCCTTTTCCTTAAAATTGATGGTTTACTTTTCATTTGTCTTGTGTTTTCCTTTTAGGGATGACACAAGGCTGTGAGAAATTCATTTCTCTTCCATTTTGAACCAAAAGGTTTTTCTTTGTTTTCACTCTCTTTGTTTCATTCTTCCAATTCTATGAGTATTTGGGGAAAGGTGATAGTTCTGAGCTCTCTAAAAACATTGGAGCAAGAACATATTGACCCCAAATCAATATATCTCTCATGTGTAACTTGGAATTTCATTTTTAGTGGCAACCCCTTCCTTTTTCATGATGTAGCTTTATTTGGAAACATATGACCTAGCATAGGGATTTCCAAATTAGCTCTCATGTCTTCTTTATTATTAGCATTTATCATTTTCTACTTTAAAGTAATTTCTCATAGCAAGGTGTTTAGCACTTTCTTTAAAGTGGGGACATACATTGGCATTATTCTTTTTCATTTCATGCTTCATTGTGTAGTCTTCGTACTTCATGTGATACGCATTTTTCCTTGTGGTGACATTGGGTGTGATTCCCCTCAAGAGAGTGATCTCTCTTAGAATATTGTATTCCTCTTAGTAGCTTGATGCGACACACTACATCCCCTAAGTTGTGAATCTTCTATTATTTTCTTAGTCCTCTCTTGGAGACATTAGGCACAATGTTCCATGAGCTAAGAACTTACATGAACTCAACAAGACTCCTTTGAATGTTCCCTATTATTTAATTTCTAGTTCCCTATCAGAGTGAGTATGCATTTTTTGACAAATAGCCTAGATCTGATCCAAAACATGTGGGACAAACGGTCGAAGCTTGATCCACCCCTTTTTGTTTTATTTTTGTTTTTCCTTGTCTGTGGTAGTGCATGATTATTCCTTGTTGTTTATCCTTATATCCTTTTTCATGTGTGTTCTTTTCTTCCTATGTTAGTTTTCTATAAGACCTTGATCTTGGGGGCTTGCACAACCCTCTTGGTTGGTGTTGTACTACCCCACTAGCATTGGTACAACTAAACCCCTTTTGATGTGATCTCATCTACATTAGCATGATTTTGAAGCAATTTAATCCTCTCACTAAATTCAAGGCTAAATTTAGTGTCAAAAAATTTCATCCATGAAATTTTCACACTTGTTTAGGCCCTCCTTGTGAAGTTAAGCTTAATGTTGCCTTGATTTAATTTTGTAATATTTTTAACACATTCACATTTGGTCTTAAGCCCTTGTGAACCAAGTGAACCTAATTATGCCTTGTTTAGGGTGTTGTAAAGTGTTGTACCACAATTTCACACTAATCTAGGTTTTTCACTAGTTAATTGGGCTTCTTTATGCCTTATTTTTTATCCACAAGCCTCATTTAATGTATTTTTTTGAGTATAATCTTGACATATATGCATTGACGAATCATAAATTAATTTCTTGCATTGTGTGGCCTATATTTGGTGATCTAGGACTCATTCGCCACCTTGGGCATATGGGCCCCACCTAGTTTTAGGGCCCCAGTCTGGATTTCACATGAATCTAATATTTTCATGAAAAATGTGTCCCATAGCATAACCTAATGGGACTCATACACCACTTCTTGTGTATGAGTCCTATGTGGCTTAAAATTAAATTAAATTCAAATTCTTGGTGGGATTTTATTCTCGTAGATTTGATGTTAGCTTGTAGTGTTGTAATTTAAACAAATTTGGCATAAACAAGTGTAAATACAAGGTTATTTAACTCATTTTCTCCTAGAAAGTTTACAAGTCATCTATGATTTCAAGTATCCATGCATTATAGAAAATTGGAGATCACAAGAGAATTCAAGTGTTTACAAGAGCATTCAAGAGTATTCAAGAGCTAGTTATCAAGTGTTTTGGAGCATAATTTAAGCATCAAGCATCACGTCAAAGTCATTATGCATCATGTTTATATTTGAGATAACAATTATGATATAGGGTTTCATGATTCAAGCAAGCATTCAATTCAAGATCTATCACATTCAATAAAGAGTCAAGATCCACATCCATTAGAATCATTTCATGCATGTTGTAGCATTTTATTGTAGGGTTTGGTGAGTTCCAACATTACATTTTGTTTATTCATCATTCCTCCTTTCCATTTTATTTCATTTCAAGATTTGATTACCAAAATGAGGCTTGACCAAGGAAAACCCATTTCCACTAACAAAACAACATATTTCCCTCTCTTTAGTGTGTGACTTGCAGATCTAGGTTGAAGACATATTGAGGAGCAAGATTGGAAAGAAGTTGTCAAGTTTGAAAAGTCATCAAAGTTGCCACCTTATTTATAAAACCATTAAAGGACACCTACAAAGAAAAATCTTCCAGTTCATATCTAGAAACCAAATTTAGAATATAGAGTAGAGGTTGAAGAGTAGATTTAGATCTCGATCCTCTGAAAAATCCAAACTAGATTGATATGCCTCTTTTGGAACACGAGTCCTAGTATAGTGAAATTTGTAGTTTTGAGGAGTTCTAGACATATCTTTGCCAGATTTTTGTTCCTGCCTAGAAACCTTAATTAGGGAATAAATCGTCAGAGTGGCGTATGAGTCCTAGTGGACATTAAATTTACACTTTTCATCCTTTTAGGTCTCCTTTAAGGTTGTTACAAGTTTTTGGGTGCCCCTCTATACTTTTCTAGTTTCATATTATTTTTTGCATTCATTTCTAGGTCATTTTATGAAGTGTTGCATATCATTAGGTTTCATAGTTAGATCTTGCATGTTACTAGTCTTTCAAAGCCCTAGATTGGTGATGAACCCTTATTTATTCATTAATCAAACCCGACGACACTGTATTTCAAGATCTATTTCCCCTACTTCATCCTTGGATTGAGATCTATAGGGTTTCCTTGAATGTAAAGTGAAGAAGATTGTTGTTGTATGTCCTAAATGATAGCCAACGACAATTTTCTTCCTTTCAAGTTCTACAATGGATAGTGGAGGAGATAAAAAATGGCACTTAAATTAGATTTAGTGATAATTTGGAAAGTCTAGCATTAATAAAATATAATTCTAACTATTATTTTTTGGTCGGCAGTTGAAGAGGAATAAAAGAGAGTATGTTTATGCATTGCAATTAGTCAGAGAAAAGGAAGGGATATGGCATAACAATTTGAACTATATGGAATGAAGTGGGGGTGTTTTGTATATTTCTTGTAAGACAATCTCACCTGGTGTAGACATTAAAGAGCTTCTAGCCTTGATTAAATCCATTGGTATGAGCAAAGTTTTTTCTTAAATTTTTTGGTGTAGCATTGTCATTGAATGTGAAAAGGAAACCAAAGTTTTGTTTAACTTCTATACCTAGAATCTATTGTTTAAGGCATTCAAACTAGAGAGGAAATAAAGGAGGTCTTTGGAGTAACAAAAACATTCTATTTTTGAGGTTGTTGAAGTTTGTTAAGGATAAGCCATTGCACTTTGGTGAAATTTCATTTTACTTTAGTGTTTGCATTTTCTTGTTCGTTCGCCTTCTATGATGCATGGATAAAGTTAAGATTTGAATGAGTTGGATCTATAAGTAAATTAGATACACTTGTTGTGCATGGAGAAATTTGAAATGCAAGAGAAGTCTATTCATAGTTATGTGTGTAGCTCATTGATAATATTGTTTGATAGCACAACTGAGAGGTCGGGTGAGTCAATTGTCATAGATTATAACCTTAAATTTAATTACCAAAACTAAAAAATAAATTGATTAAGTGATTAACCATTAAATGCCTATGCAAAAACACAATAACACCAAATTTATGTGGAAATCGAAATGAGGGAACAACCACGGTGAGGATTAACTCACACTATAGAGAATATCAAAACTGATTACAAAAGTCTCACTACCTGAAATAAGTCTCACTGCTTGGAATAAGGCTCACTACCTGAGATAAGGACTCACTGTCTAGACTCACTTTCTATAGGGTGATAACTCGAATGGATCACTACCAAAAAGATATAAATAATACAAAGAAGACATCATACAAAGAGACAACAATCCCAATGCAACAAAGGATTCTGCTACAATCATTGATCAACTTGCATGAATGACAGAGTTTTCCTTTTGCTCATTGCATCCAAAAACTCAAAATTAAGCTTCACAATGATCAACCACACACATAACTGGAACACTCTCATAATAGCATCAAATTCATGTCTTCTCCTTCACTTATATTCCTTCTTTTCTTATGCACACTTTTCATTGCTAGCACATTCTATATTTATACCATCTCCACCTTTGAAAAGATACAAAGTCAACCATCCAACTTCAAATTAAAATTAGGTTGGTGCCAAACATCCTAGGGTGGAATTAGAATGAGGGCAACCCAAACACACACTTCATTGAGACCCATAATAGATCCAAAATGCATCATCAACTTTGAAGATAGTGCTTGACACACGGTCGACCAAAGCAATGTAAAACACAGATCAATTAAGCTTGATACTTCCAAATGCTAAAGCCATCTTCAATAGAACCAAGGTAACACAACTCTAGAACCACAAAAAGAAATATAGACCAAAAAAAACTCTCCCAAACCTCAGCCACAACATATAAATCATAGTTCACAAGTACCAAAGTAACATCCTCAACAATTGAATACATGTAACCTTATTTTAATATAATTTTCTCAATATCCTCAACATATATAGTCAACAACAACTAGTAAATAACCAACTAACCGATTGACATCAATGACAACACTTTCATTCATATTTCCATTATTGCAACAATCTCCCACTTTTTCATTGATGGCAACACATGATGTGAAAAACATCAAAGACATGCACCAATTTTGAAACTACTTCTCAAGATTTTCCTTTTGCTTCCCCCCCTTAGAAGATGATCTTCCTCATTATATACTTTTTCTTATTATCTTTCTTTCCTTTTCACATGCTTTGTCCCTCTCTCTCTCTCTTATTCAAATTCTCTCTCTCTCTCTCTCTCTCTCTCTCTCTCTCTCTCTCTCTCTCTCTCTCTCTCTCTCTCTCTTTTTCACATGCTCTCTCTTTGCCCCTTTGATATCAATGACAAAGTAAAAATATATGTTAGTTGAAACTTCCTTTGACATGAAAAAAAATAATCATAATGACAACAATTAAAAAAATTCTTGCTCCCCTGAGAGGTAGCCACCAAAAAAAATAGTCCAAAAAGATAGAACCATAAATCCACAAAGCTGGTGCATCTCCAAATGCATCTTAGTTTGTAAAAGGGGGGAAATAACCCCTAGTTTATCCCAGAGATACTCAAAAGTATCTTTAGAAGAGCCTTTGTAAATATATCCGCAATCTAATCCTTTGTCGAAACATAATAAAGCTTGACTTCATTCTCCATGACCTTCTCTCTCAAGAAATGATACTTGATAGATATATGCTTCATTCCCGAGTGCATTACATGATTCTTCGTAATGTTAATTGCACTTGTATTATCACAGAAGATAGCAATAGGATCATCATACATCACTATGATATCCTTCAATATCTATTTCATCCATAAAACTTGTGTACAACAAGATGCAGCATAAATATACTCAACTTCAACAGTAGACAAAGAGACTAAATTTTGCTTCTTACTCAACCATGCCACCAATCTAAATCTAAGAAAGAATGAACCACCACTAGTACTCTTTCTGTCATCCATACTTTTGGCCCAATCTACATCTATATAAGCACTAAGTGTAATGCCAATGTATTTAGGATACCGTAATCCATAATACAAAGTGCCTTTCAAATATTTAAATATTCTTTTAATTCTAGTAACATGTGTTTCCTTTAGATCTTCTCTAAATCTAGCTACAAGACAAACCACATGCATAATATCTAGTCTAGTAGCAGTCAAATATAGAAGTCCACCAATCATAGATCTATACTTGCTCTGATCAGCCTTAGGTGAATCATCATCTTTACCCAACTTGCAACCAGTCACCATAAGAGTACTTACCAATTTGGAATCATCTATCCCAAATCTTTTCAACATCTCTTTCACATACTTAGATTGTGAAATGAAAATTCCTTTCTCTAATTGATTAATCTGTACCCCAAGAAAGAAATTCATCTCATCAAACATAGACATTTCCAATTCTTTCTACATCTCTTCCGCAATCATCTTGCACATCTTTTCACTTCCTCCAAAGATAATTTCATCAACCTATATTTTGTCATTTTTAATCTTGAAATATAAATTACTGTCTATCATACCTTTGTTGAATCCTTACTAACTCAAATACTTATCTAGCCTTGCATACCAGACTCTAGGAGCTTGCTTCAATCCATATAATTTTTCTTCAATCTATACACCATATCTGGTTGATTGGTTAACTAAAATCCTTTTGATTATTCTAGGTAGACCTCTTCTTCTAGTTCACCATTCAAAAATGTTGAATTGACATCCACCTGATAGAATTTGAAATATTTGTGAGCAACCAATGCCAAGAACATCCTTATAGCTTCCATTCTTGCTACTAGGGAAAAAGTCTCTTGAAAATCTATAACTTCTACTTGTGATTAGCCTTTACACACAAGCCTTGCTTTGTTTCTAACAATTTTCTCATTCTCATTCAACTTATTTTTGAATGCCCATTTTGATCGAATGATATTTGTGTCTATCGGTCTTGGGGCCAACTCCCAAGTCCGATTCTTCTCAATCTGCAAAAGTTATTCTTTCATTGCTTCCTTACAATGTTCATCATCATAGGCTTCACTTATTGGCTTTGACTCAATCTTAGAGAATAAGCATAAATTTACTTTAGCAGCAACTTTGGTTCTAGTTAACACACCTTTTTTCTTGCTTTCGATAATCTAACTTTCTGAATGATTCCTCTATACATATTTTGGTATCCTAGGGGGCCCATCACTGGTGTATCTTCTTCACTTTCATTCTATTCATTCTACTTTTCTTGCTCAGCTTTATCTTGTTCTTCCATAATTTCTTCTATTCTTGCACAGTCATGTTCATTAGACACATACCCATCAATATCAATAGAATTCTTCACTATTTCATCAACCTTTACATTCAAGCTTTCTATAATTTTCCTCAATATTTTGTTGAAACATTTTTATGCCTTGATTCTAGTAGAGTATCAAATAATTATTCCTTCATCACTTCTTGCATCAAACTTACCCAAAGTTTCCTCATCTCTTTTGATATAGAATTTTCTTCCGAATACCTTGAAATATTTGACTATATGAATTCTTTCATGCCATAGCTCATAGGGAGTCTTTGTACTGTTAGCTCTTTCCTGAACTTGATTAAACACATATAGCATAGTGTGAATAGCTTATTTCTAGTAAACTACCAGCAATCTAGCTTCAGTGATCATTGACTTAGCATCTTCTTGAACTATTATATTTTTCCTTTCAACAACTCCATTTTTCTAGGGAGTTCTTGGATCAGATAGTTGTCTCATTATACCATGCACCTCACAAAACATATTGAAGTCATAGGAGGTGAATTCTCCACCTCTATCAGATCTCAAGCATTTTATCTTCAAATTCATTTCATTTTCAACCATAGCTTTGAATGCCTTGAAGCTATCTAATGTATCCGATTTATCTCTTAGAAATGTAACCCATGTATATCTAGAATAATCATCAATTAAAATCATAAAGTACCTTTCACCAAGTAGACTTCGCACTCTCATGGGATGACAAAGATCTATATGAACCAAATCCAACAATCTAGTAGTAAATTATTCTCTTGATTTGTAATGACTTCTTGTTTCCTTCCCAAATTGGAAATTATTGTAGATATCATTTATAGGCTTTGTAATTCTTGGTAGATCTCTCACAGCCTTAATAAAACTAATTCTATCCAAGATATCAAAATTCATGTGACACATTCTCCTATTTCATAACAAACTATCAGTTATCTGAGTCATAAAACATCATCCATCAACACCTTTAAGCTGATAAATATTCCCTTCAAATTTTTTTCCTATAGAAATTAATGTTTTGGATCCTTTCCAGATCTCGTATTTATCATCCTTAAACACAAGATCATATCCTTTTCTGCACATCTAGCCAACGCTCAACAAATTATGCCTTGAACCCTTAACATAGCAAACATCATTAGTATGATGCTTGCCATAAAAAATTATTGACGTATCCCATAAATTTTAGCACCAGTATCATGTCCAAACATAACCAGACCTTCATCATATCTCTTAAGTTTCCCAAACTTACTCTTGTCACTAGTCATGTGATGTGAACAATCACTATCAACTACCCAAAAATTATTTTCATTTTTAGCATGTAGGACAGACATAACTGTACATTCATTTTTCTCGTTCTTGAACCGCCAAAAATATACAATTAGGGAAAGAGGATTCCCTAATAGGCTTGTAGGGTTTTTCACCTAGAAGCTTGGTTGGTATGTAATGCCTCTTTCATGCTAAGGTATTCTTGGTGATTTCATTCAAAGATTAGGGGTAGATGACATGGGGTCTAAATTTTTTTGGAATGTGATAATCTAAATGTAGAAAAGTGAAAAGGAAATTTTTTATTGATGTTAATCCTAAGAAATGCAAAGTGCTGGAAAACACAATATTGTATGCAAACATGTACAAAGTAACCTAGAAATGTAAACTAAGTAAACAAAAAGCTAAGAGGTAGAATGTGTGAACTTGGAATCTAAAGAGGGATGAGGGGGAGGTTTGAAATGATGATGGAATTGTTGCAAAAGCTGAATGGGACACTTGTGCAAATCTCAGCGACTCAGTCCCAAATTTAGGAAAACTGGTTTGAAGCCCATTTCTACCAAATAGGTTTCTGAATATGAAAAAATCACTAAAAGGAATGCCCAGTGTGACTAGGTCGCCATTATTTGTGACTTAGTACTCTTCTAGATTTCTAGAAATTTTAAATGGGAAACGAAAGCTCTCGGTCTGCACTGCGGTTCTTCACAGGTGTCCACTTCTGAAACTCTAATTTTCAGGCTTGAGAGTGACTTTTAGTGGATGTTTGGACTTTTCAAGAAAGGATAGTTCTTCAACAAGTATTCAAATCCTTCAATGATCTTCAATGTAACTAAATCTACAAACACACAAGTAGAGAAGGAGAAAATGTTGATTGTTAGGGCATGGGGGTCTACCTTGGTCAAACCCTTTTAGATAATTAAATTAAATGAATATAAAATGAAGTGAAGCATGAAAAAATGGATTTAGTTACCTTTCCTTGATTATTGATCTTGAGTTGTTGCAACAATCATCCCTTGAATGCTTCAGAAAGATGTCTTGTTGACTTAGAATGCTCAAACCCTAGCTTGCTTAAGAAGGAGAGATGAGTACTTGAGAAGAATGATGAGTGAATGGAAGAATTAGAATGATAAGGATTAAGATGAGGGGAAAAACCCTTATTTATACATTTGATTCCCTAATTTCCCTAAAAATAAAACCACACAGGTTGACCTTAGGGTTTAGGAGACAAAATCTTGAAAGAAAATTAAGTTTATTTTGATTTTTATGCCATAGACTAGGTCGCCCAAGGTGGCGACCTAGTCCACTTGGTAAATTTTGATTGGATGTCAGGAATTATCATGTGGTTAATGATGTTTGTCGAGATTGTCTCACAAAAACACACTAAAGTAAGGCATGTTAGTGTATTAAGGGGTCATTATGCCATAAGAAAGGGTTAACTTAGTGATGACAAGCCTAGGAAAGTGTGAAATGTTTTTACAACATCTTACAAGAATTTGGCATAAGGCTTGGAAAGGGATAAAAATGGGTCCAAAATCCATAGGAAAGGGTCCAAATGAGCGAAAAGTGTCAAGGCTACACTTTTGGGTGACACATTTACTCCCCACTTTAGTTAGAGGATGAAATTGCTTCAAACTAATGTAGGATGGTGAAATCTTATACATGGATTGTATAGATTCAGCCATTCTCATAGAATAACATAGTTCATTTACTCCAAACAAAATGCTAAAGCTAAACCAAACATGTAATAGAGCAAATGAAATACAACCTATTCTATGGTGGATTGGTGCCCTCCATGAAGATGTGAGAGAGCCCTTTCCCAATCCCTTTCTAAGCCAAATGAGATAGACAATGAGTTTCTATGAGCTCAAGTTGCCTATAGTTTAGATGCCTTCCAAGTGTGTTGTAGAAATGAGAGAAGATGGCTTGCATTTATAGGAAAAGTTGATAGAAGAGAGGCCCAAATTAGGCAATGTGGGACTAAATCCCATCCAATAGGATAGAGACACTTGTCATAATGGGATTGGTCAAAGCTTGTGCAAGTTTTGGCCAATGTGCCCATTCAAATTTGAAAAATGTTAATAAATGCATGTTGTTGAGAGTATTGGGGGGAATAATCTTTGTCCAAAAAAGTCAAAGATGAGAGTTATTGAGAGAAAATAAGCTTTTTAATAAATCAATTAAATTGATTTATTGGTGCAAGTGGGTGGGTTAGTTAGGAGTTTAGATTTGACTCTAGTTGAGTCAAAAGCTAGAGAATGCTAATCATGATTAGAAGTTAATTAATTTAGATTAATTAACTTAGGGGATTTTAGGGATTTGATATTTGATTTTAAATCAGTTTGATTTATTAAATCAAATAAGAAGAACCTTAGGAACTTAATTAAATAATTTGATTTATTTAATTAAGCTTGATGAACCTTAGGATTAAATCAATAAATTGCTTTAATTGATTAGTAGATGAAACGAATGCATGATGTTAGTTACAGTCGAATGCATAATGTTATTTTTGGATGTCTACATTTTGCCCCTCTTTAAAGCAATCTACTTGTTGCATTGGTTCAAAGAATGATGTTGCCGACATCGAAATTAAAAATTCTTTGGTTTTTTTTTCGGATGCCCCTGTGGAAAATAAGTACGTTAGTACATTGCCCCCTCGAGAGATCGAGCGAAAAGATACAATTTGAGGTGGATCTCGCGACAAAGAGGTTCAAAATTGATGTATGGATGGTAATGATGATGTAAATGAGATGTTCGGAAGATGCTTAGAATAAAAAATATATATTATTTTAAGTATGTTAAATGATTATGCAATGCATGTGAGATGGATGAGATGGATGATGTTGTCCTGATATGATGGTATGACATGATTATGTAGAATGAGAATACGGATGCAAGATGGATGCATTGTTAGCGTGAAAGAAGATAGAAGAATGAGAGGGATGAACCCTTAAATTCAAGAAGATGAAGAAGTCCAACAAGTCTCCTAGTCATCGAGACTTTATTGGATATGACGATGAATGACGATGATGTGTTGCTTATCTAGGGATGGGAAAAGAGCATACCTTTCTTTATGTTTGATAACACACGTAGGTGCGATGCATCAAGGTATTAAGAACCAGGATGGCGTTGCGCCTAGTGTGATGGACTTTGACTCGACAATCAGATAGGAGTACTCTTGTTCACACTTGACAAACATAACCTTATTCAGAATGCAGTTCAGATATTCTAGACATCTCGGGCCAAAACATAAAAAGGAAAGCCTTCTTATGTGGTCAACAAGATACCTAAAACATCCTTCCTACAAACAAAACAAAGTATCCATGGTGAAGTTATTTTACAAGAATATCCAACAACCACAACAGATAAAAATATAATGATCGTTTCCCCATTCCTTTCTCTCTAAACCTGTTTTGTTTAGGCATCATCGAGAGGTCCTTGGAATGAGCGCAAAATAAGATAAGTCAAAAAGACCAAAATAAAGTAAACAAATCAGCTAATGTTCTTCGTATTGCTAGCCAAGACTAAACTAATATGGGGTACCTGATGCTTATGTCCATCGCAGGAAAGCTTCATCCTAGGACATGTACTGATTAGGGTTTTGGTGAGATTGATTGCGTGATAAGCTATTGATACTCTGAGTTGACCAACTTACTGACTTACTGACTTAGACCTTCGAGACTTTGACAATTAGGTGTTCACTTTGGAATCTGCTGACTTGCTTCTGACTAACTCACCAAAGGGTGAAAGCGTCGATGATTTATTATGAGTGATGACAATCACGGGTGAAAGCGAGATGAAATGGATGCACCATTTTGGTTTTTTTTCAAATGTTTTGAGGCTGTTTTTGGAATTTGGAGATGTTTTACAAATGTTTTTGGTATTTTCAAGATTTTCCAATGTTTTTGGTATTTTCAAGATTTTACAACGAACAGACTAACTTAAAGACCTATCCTAGGGGTCTCGGGAGTTGATCCATAGATTAGCCTTGCCTACATTATATACGCAGAGACCACGTAGTTCGACTGGTGGTGGATTGACTTGATGATAATATGGACAAATGGATTGCCATTTTATTGCCTAAAGGACTGACTTAAGATGCAGACTAGATGGGCAAACGGATTGCCAATACGACGGACGCCTAAAGGACTGACCCAACCGTCTTGGGGGATGATCAAAGATCAGCCTTGCCTACGTTCAAGCTCAGAGATGACGTAGTTCGACAAGGTGAAAGATTGACAAGACTAAATGATGAATTTTTGAAGATTTTCCAATATTTCGACATGTTTTTGGATTTTTTTTGAATGATTTGGATGTTTTTGAGATTTTTGATTTTTTTGACTGTTTTGAGTTTTTTGATGAATTTTTTGAATGTTTTTGAATTTTTGATGAGTTTTTCTGAATGTTTTTGGCTTTTCGCATGATTTTGATGATTCGGATATGGACATGATATGATATCAGTGCTTTGTTTTGGGAGTTTGTTGAAAACCAAGCTTTAATGTTGATCAATCGAACTGATGGATTGATAGTTTGACTAAGTGTGTTAAGTCAAACAAAAGTGATAATGCATTCATAAGTTCCAGGAAGTTGTGTTACCCTAGAGTAAACTCGTACAAAAAGGATAATTTGGCTAGGTGTGTTAAGCCAAAAGACGTGATGATTTGATAATTTGGCTAAGTTTGTTAAGCCAAACAGAGTGATGATAATGAACTTGTAAACCCAAGGAAGTTGTGTTATCCTAGAGTAAACTCGTGCACAAGATGATAGTTTGACCAAGTGTGTTAAGTCAAACAAGGTGATGATTGATTGGATTCAATTGATCAAGATTGATGAAGCTTGATTTGGAACAAAATTATTTTGATGATTTTGATGTGATGTTGAATGTGCGCACTAGATGCGACTAATATTGAATTGTCCAGATTGATGTTCGATGAAAGATAAAACTTGATAAGGAACATCATCTTGCTATCAAAATATGCCATGGGCTAGTAATTTGGATTCTTTTTGGTTTGCAAATTCTTTGATCAATTTGATTTCACATTTTCCAATGCTCGGATCACTACATAAGTGGGAAGATATAGATCAAGATTTATTCTCGAAGCAAGATGTAAATATCTACCCCCAGTGTCTAGCAATGTTTGAATGGCCATGGGTGGATTCTTGAACGAATGGATATGGATTATCTTGCGATAAGATAAGGGTGTTCGAAATAGAGGATTCTCATTCGGATAATGCTTCAAGGCTCAAATAATGTTGGATAGGATGGGATCAATGAAAATGACCCATGTCAAGATGTTTACCATAAACAAGTGTAAAGCATGCACCAAAATTTTATCAAGATCAAGGTAACTTGGACCTTGGATGCAGATGGATAAAAATGTGTTGGATAAATAGTTCATGGATGAACGAATGATATTGTTGGAATGCTAGCTTTATTATGGATGTGATAAGATGCTTTCTCCTGAACTGGCACACATAGATGCTCGATTCTACACATGACACCTGTTTGCCAGGTTTTCATCATGGTACTTGTCCAAAGCGCCACCGAAATGGTTTTCGCTGGAGGACGATTTTTTTTTCTTTACTGTTTTCAATCCTTTTTCTAATTTTTTTTGGATTTTTTGTATTATTTTTATTTTTTTGTTGTCACCAAGATGCCTGTTTGCCAGGTTTTCATCAAGGTAACCATTTTTTCAGGACTTTTTCTGATTTTTTTTTTTTTTGTATTTTTTGAGAGATTTTAAGCTGATGCTGAACCACTTGGTGGTGCTGATGTTGATGCTTCTGTCATAATATGCCTTCGATATCCTACTTGTAGAAGTTGTCTTGCCAAGATACATGCACTTGAATGCACCTTTTGAGATTCTTGATCTGCTTTGCTGATACCGGAGTTAACTCTGTCTTTGTGCGCACATCGCGATAGAGTGCCTTCTGAATCCTTATGATGAAGGGTCGCTGCCAATACATGGTCAATGTGAGAATTGGAGCTGGAGGTGTGGATGGAGATTGTTTAGGGATAAAAGATGGGTTGGTTGACAGTTTGGAGCCTTTGACTCTCCAAACTTGGGAAGATGAGCAATAATGGGTGGATACGGAAGTGTACGTGGAATTAGGACCAACTGCTTGATACACTTTGTACGTTGCTTGAGAAGACTTATTTTGCTTTTTCTTTTGTGGAAATCTTTGATAGATGATTGCCCCATTTTTATTTTGCCCCATACTTTCTTCAACTAATGGAGTTTGATAGGGATAATCTTTCTTTGTATTTTTTGGTATCCATATGTACTTGATTTGTCCAATATGCTTCTTAGCTTCTTTTTCTTTGATAACGTTCTTCATGCTTCGATTCAAGTCTTTCTTTTGATGTTGGTCCCAATTCGTGGATGGGGTGATTGGTGGATGGAGATTTAGGATGTGGTGGGTTGTAGTATTGGTATTGGTTTCATCATAAGGATCCTTTGTGCTCCCTGTGTTGACGTTTGCTCGAGACGAAGTTGCCCCCAGTTTTGTGGAAATATTACTAATATGTTGAGATCCCTTGATTGTTGAGTAACCAAGGCCTTGACGCTTAGGATTTCCAATAATCTACACTGGTTCTATGATACCCTGTTCATGTAGGCCTAATCCTCTACCTTGATAATTCATCTGCTGAAAAAATTTATTTGCCATAGGATATGATTTACCTTGGAAACAAGGTGTTGCTCCTTCTATGCTTTGTGGCGGATCTTCAAATGTCATAGCTCTTTCATTGATAAGATGATTTTCCCTTACAAAGGTGAGTGATCCAAGTTTATAAGTGATAGGATCCTCCATATGTGGGATAAATTCCTGATTGATCTCTTTGGCTTGATCTTGTAGTGCTTCTTCTAGAGGTATTGATGATTCACTGTCATTGTAAAAGTCTTCCTCATGATTTATTCTTGATATGCTTTCACATGATTTTTCTGGTTCACAACTTTTGTAGAAACCTTCTTCATGACCCATTTCTAATATGTCTCTGCATTTGTCCACATCTTGATCATGTGTACAAATGTTAAAATTAGGAGACTCTTGTTCGTTGGTAATGATTTGAAGAGTATGAGACTCTTGTTTTGAATGAAGATCATCTACAGGTCCATCCAAAGAAAGCATCTCATGGATAGATGGAAGAGTATGTGCTATGCGGATATGGTCATCATTTGCAACATCTTGTATAGATAGGAGAGTGTCCATTATATCATTGTAGTAGCTTGGAGATACAAATTCTCGATCTTGAGTGATTGTGGAATTGCTTTCAACATGCTTTGGATCAAGTTCTTGACATGGGTCAATTTCAAAGAATGGACTTCTTTCTTGGATATCCTCATTAGGAAGTGGCTCAATATTCTCTTGAACTTTGAGAGGATTTGGATCAAATGTTGATATAGGGATTCCTTCAATATCTTTAACCATGAGGTCAAAGAATGTCAATATGTTGTTGGAAGGGCCATTGCTAGACCTTGATGGAAGATTTTGATCATGCTTTGGAATAAGTTCTTGAAATATGTCCTCTGACTCGTTAGGTGATGTAGAGACATTTTTAACATGATCATTGGTGGATGGATCTTGGTTTATGTGAATGGGATCAAATAATTGTAACACATCTTGAAATAGATCACTAAAAAGTGGCTCTTGATGAATGTTGAGTTGATCATTGGATGGGGTAGAAGCATTTTCAAGATCTTGAACATTGTTTTCAACAATTGTGGAAGAGAGATTACTAATGCCGTCAACCATATGATCAAGTGATGTTGATATTTCTTGAATTTGATCATTGTTGGGTATCGTCAGTGAGTTTTGATCGTGATTGAAAAGTGACTCTTGGTGTGTGATGATTTGATCATTGAATGAGATGGGAACATCTTCAATGTGTTCATTTATGGATAGATCTTGATCATTGTTTTCAACAATTGTGGTGGGAATCTATTGCAAGCTTTGTTGGGCGAGTAAGGCCTGCGTTTCCTGCTGAGCCAACAATGCTTGTTGTTCGTCATGTTGTTTTTGTGCCAACAATGCTTTTTGTTGGGCTCTTTGTTGTGCTACTTCTTCTTGGATTGATTGCAATAGTGCGTAGAATTCTTCTTGCGCTTGCGCTTGTTGGGCTACTTGAGCCGCTTGTGCTTGCTGAGCAACTAGCTGTGTAGCTTGTTGGGCTTGGAGTGCCTTTTTGCGGGAAGCTTCTTGTGCAGCTTGCAACATGATGGAGAATGAATTGGTCATGTTGTATTTTGGTTGTGGTGGTGGAATGGGAATGCTATTGATTGTTGGGATTGCTTGGATGGTTTCCATTTGTTGTTGCAATATCGATGGCAAAATGGGATGATTTGGTATGATGTTTTGATTTGGCATGATAGATTGAAATTGAACATTGTTGTGGTCTAGAATCATATTTCCTAGATTTAGGTAACTTTGATTTTGCATGGTGTTACCTTGACTTGAATCAACATATGGAGTTGCCAATATATTGCTAGGATTTTGAACAACATTAGGGGGATTTGCAAACAGGTCAACCCCAAAGTTTACCAAGTGTGGATTTGAAATGGTCATGTTTGGTAAATTTGCACTTGGTATATATGGATTTTGTGGGATAATGTTGTTTGAAAAACTCATGCATTGAGCGTTTGGTTGATGGATTTGCAGATTTGGACTTGGATTTAAATCTATCATTGGGAAAGGTGTTCCAAACTTTGGATCGGGCATGCTCATATTTGTTGTACCATTGATGTTTGTATGAGATAATGCTCCCATGTATGCATTGTACAAGCTATGATAATCAAATGGTATTGCAAGGCTTGAATAGTTTGGTTGAATCGAATTGCTCATGATGGATGGATCAAATTTATATTCCATGTCCCTCTTGTGTTGAGATCGAGTTTGAACCATAAAATGAAGATCAATTTTCAAGAATGTAAGAGATGAACCTCTAATCCTTTAGATCGGTCTAAACCTTAGGTTCAAAGAAGCAAATAACTAGGATAATTGAAGGATCAAAGCGATAATGAGGATGAGATAAATGGAAGATGAGTGATATGGATGAATGGAACTCTTAAAGAAACTTTGAAGGGAATGCTAAACTTTTCAGGACTTTGATTGATCATGATTGGATTGATGGTTTGACTAGATGTGTTAAGTCAAACAAAATGTGATGAATGTAATCATAAAACTCTAGGAAGTTGTTTTATCCAAGAGTGAACTCCTACAAGATGGTAGTTTGACTAAGTGTGTCAAGTCAAACAAGGTGATGATTTGATAATTTGGCTAAGTGTGTTAAGCCAAACAAGATGAACTCGTAAACCCTAGGAAGTTGTATTATCCAAGAGAGAACTCATGTATAGGATGATGGTTTGACTAGCTGTTTTAAGTCAAACAAAGTGATTTGATTTCGCCTAGAAGTTTAGCATAAAAGATGTTTACAAAGTTTCCAAGAGTTGTTGGTGAAGTGATTTTTGACTGATTTTGATGGTTGAGAGATGGGTGAATGTGATTGAATTGATCCTAGACTTGACCTAGAATAACACTTCTTCTTACAAGACCTCGGTGTTGAAGAACACGCTATATTTCCTATGAGAGGAAAGCAAACCTTTCAAACAATTCAGGATCTCAAGACGCTCCTCACTAGCTTTCAGACTAAGCTTTTTGAACTTCGATTTTTGGGATTTTGATCATGTTAGAAAACACATGTGTAATCAATTTTGTCTTTTATCTTGTCTTAGTGAATCCTTTTTACCAAAGTCACTTGCTTGATTATGTTTTCAAACTGAATGTCTAATGTCCTGCTTTCATTTTCATCCCATAATGTCCATTATGTGGAAATCAAAGAAATTAGGGCAAAAGTTTCCTAGGTTTATCCTTAGTGAAAACAAATGACGATAGAATTCAAACACTTAGAAACCTCTAAGGATATGATCCCTAGGGAAAGCAAGAGTGCTTAAATTCGTCAAAGGTATTTGTTTCCTCCAAGGTGTTTGAAATTTGAGGCTCATGTGAATGTTTGTTTTTCAATGTTTTGAATCCAAGCAAAGTGTTTTTGATTCCAAGCACTTTTACAACCCTAGGATGATGAGGCAATATCTTGTTGGGTTCCCACTTGGATAAATCCAGCTACGCATATCTTATGCAAATGGCTAAATGCTTGACCACACTGACTCCCCTCCACGGCACTCACTTATTCGGGTCAGCCAAGCATTAGTACCAATGAATCTCCCATGGAATACTTTCCATTTCCACAACAAGACCGCATGTTACGTGGGGTGGCTTCAAAGGACATAACCTTTTGCACCAACAAGATAGACAAGGTTTTGGCCAATTTCTAAACAAGGGGTTCTAATTCGGGCATTCCATTCGTGGGGGATTATCCAACATCGGCGAGAGTCCATTGTTGTCCATCTCATTGGAATAATCCTCATGATATTGGCCTTTGTTCCAATATCCACACTTATATCCCGGGTGGAAGTCGCTTGGCTTTAGCGTGTTCCCGGTTGGGTTGTTCCCTTGGGTGATTACTTTTTCCCACAAGGCAGGCCCTCTAAGATAAACAATAGTGAGCTAACATATCCCGTCGTTCACACAATCTTTGTTCAAAAACAAAGGGGAGAACCTCCGCAATATATCGTGCTCACACTCGCATGTTTTGTTCAATTTTAGATCCCAAATTGAAGTGTGGAGGCAATATTTTTGACAACTTAATATCATAAAAAAAAACTTTTGATTCTCAAGATCACCGTGAGGCATGAGAGAAGCGCATACGTCTTTTTGATGATATTACTTTGTGAAAAAGATTGCAAAATATGACAAACAGTTGTTCATTTTAAGTCCAAAAGGCAGTGATGAATTCGTTTTAAGAGCACCAATTGAAATGAAGTATGAGGTTGCCTTGTTCAATTTTAGACCAAATTGAAAAAAACTTAGTGAGTTTCTAATGCTTAGTTTTTTTAATCCAACTTTGAAAAAGAAAATCAATCATTGATTAATTTTAAATCGAAACTATTCTAGTTGGTTTAAAACAGAAAATAAATGTAGGAAATGGATGTTTCAAGCTATTACACCAAGCATTTAAAAATGCTTTTGTATAGTTTCAAGTTTAATATCCCCTTTCCAACTTAAATCTGCTTGTGAGTGATAGTTTGCTAATTCGAGAATCCACTAATTCTGCACTCAAAGAAAACAAATGTTAAGTCTCAAAATTTTTATAGTAAATTCAATTTGGGAAGAACATCCAATGTAGATAAATATTCAAGAAAAGTATCTATCTGCAAGAATCAAGATTCATAAATTAGTTTGAAAAGGCTTCCTTGTATTTAAAACAAAGCAAACAAAATAGTCTAATTGGTATTTAATAGATCAGCACAAAAAAAAGAATACTTCAAAGTCAACATTTTTCCTATATAGTGACATTTAGTATTTAAGGCACTTTGATTCTATCAGTCACTTATATTGGTAAAAATTTGTCAAGCAAAGATGGTCTCGATTTGGCTTCCTTTGATTTTCGTAAATGACCACTAGACAAGTGAAGTTTCAATTTCTATAAGCCGATTTATTTATATGCCCCATGCACTATCATGTTATCATTTATATAAGAAAACTTGAACACAGTTGTGCTCATATTTTATCAGGCTTTCTTTATTGAATAATGATGGCATTCCCTGCTTTGTAGGATATACAGTAAAATGGATCCAGCAATGCATGTCATATCACCCACATCCCTATATCAAATAGGTATAGCGCCTGCTTGGGGTCCACTTAAAAGCAAGTTCATAAAATTTTCAAGTCACCAATTGCTACTAATGGTAGTGCCAGCTTAAATTATCTCATAGTGATTGCTCCTTATCCTTGAGGGAATACGTTGGATGATTTTCAAAATGCTAAAAGAGAGAGGGAAAATATATTCTCTTTACTTCGTCAGTATGATAAAACAAATATTTGACTAATCCATGCAAAGATATGATCGTAATATCTAAAGGAGAATTTTTTTTTGAAAGGCCCGATAAAAGAATAACATTTAATAAGACACCACAATAGTCAACAAGCAACAGAGTTAGCGTATATAAAAAAAAAATGGCGTATCATTCAGATTTTCAACTGTCAGAAATAATTGAATGATACTTGTTGTAATGAGCATCCATTTGGTAGACCCCACAATTTTCAGCGGCTCAATCAGAACTTCCAATGAATTGAATAAAGAAAAAAAATCACAATTCCTGCAGCAAATATTCGATATGATTGTGAAATAACTTTCAAAGGTCCCACAAAAGTAAGGACATTTAATGGGCGAGGCGTCTCTGGTGGTTTAGCAAAGACACAATGCATGTACTGACAAACATGGTCTTGAAAAAAATGCGGTAATAGTCAAACTGCAAAGAAATAAATTTAGTAAATGTGACAGGCAAGTGTAAATATAAATGACAGGTGGGACTGAATTCTTTCATGCTCACTTGATTGTAGGACACGCCTCAACGGGTTTTTGGAAAAGGCGTCAGAAATTTTTAAACAACTGATAAGTTGATTTTCGCAGTCCCCTCTTCCATTAATCTCCAACGACCTCCACTCACATTACTCATTACTTTTCGCTGCCCTAGCTATCTTCTTTCTTGCATTGTGTGAATCCAAAATCCACAAGTGTTAAAAGATGTAAAGACAAAAAAGAAAAAATAAACGGACTTCTGCATACACCTGTGACTCCAGACCACGAACCCAACTATCTGATGTTGGCGCAGGTGCAGCTTCTGCTCAAGGATGCTGAGAATGACACCAGGCAGTATGATGAGGAGCACGGCGAGATTGGAGGATTTGGTTGTGCTAATGGCAAGGTCTGAGTTATGCAATAGATCAATCATGATGGTGAGGTAAACAGAGCCTGGTATATGTCACGAAAACCTTTCATTATTGCTAGCAAAAAAAAAGTTAGTGCAGAAGTTTATGTGTTTGATCACAGCAAACATTCATCAAAGCGGCCTCAAGATGGAGGGAGCGTAGTCTGGGCTGTTATGATAAAACATAGATGAATAGTCAAGTTGACAAGAACGTATAACTGCTGTAGATAAATGCAATACAGCTGAGATAAATGTACTGGCAATGTAGGTGAGACAAATGCGCTGGAAATATAGGTGAGATGAATGCGCCCTTAATACCTCAAATCAACAATACAAAATACACTCAAATCAACTAACGCGAAAAGCTGAGCTGAGTGAACGCACAAAATACACTCAACTAAGTCAATGGTGAACTCTTCATCTTTGTGATGCAAGCACAGATTGTAAACTCTCAGAGAGCAGAGACTCGCAGATTTAGAATTTCAATGATGCATAGATTTGGAACAGCATGCAAAGGGTCATAACTGCGGCTAAAAGGATTTGGTTTAAGGATTTATTCAAAAGGATACACTCAAATCAGCTGCATGTAGTCTGGCTCAAAAGTCAACAGTACCAATAATACTAAATTTTGGAGTGACCTTTAACATGTGAGAAAGTTTTGGTCGATGTTTGGAATCTCAAATAATAAGCATGTTAGCTTCTAGGTATGCTTCAAATTCTATCTAATCTAAAGCAATAGTGATTGTAATCAATGTGAAAGGCCATTTCAAATCATACCACCATTTAATATGTAGCAACTCAAAATAAGCAACTCAAAGAGTAAGCATGTTAAACTCTGCGTAATACCTCAAATTCCATGTGAACCAAAAAATAATGATTGTAATCAATGCAAGAGTCCATTTCAAATAATACCAACGATTTAATGTAGCGAGGCAACCAAAAGAAAAATCAGAACACATTCATGAGCTGGACAATATCAAAAGAAAAACAGGGTTTTTTTTTTTCTTTTAAATCAACTAATGCATCATTTTTTTTCTGATAGTTTCCAATTCTTGCACTTTGAACTTCTCGCCCTCCTTCTAGCGCCATTTGTAGGATGGTGAAATCTTATACATGGATTGTATAGATTCAGCCATTCTCATAGAATAACATAGTTCATTTACTCTATACAAAATGCTAAAGCTAAGCCAAACATGTAATAGAGCAAATGAAATACAACCTATTCTATGGTGGATTGGTGCCCTCCATGAAGATGTGAGAGAGCCCTTTCCCAATCCCTTTCTAAGCCAAATGAGATAGACAATGAGTTGCTATGAGCTCAAGTTGCCTATAGTTTAGATGCCTTCCAAGTGTGTTGTTGAAATGAGAGAAGATGGCTTGCATTTATAGGAAAAGTTGATAGAAGAGAGGCCCAAATTAGGCAATGTGAGACTAAATCCCATCCAATAGGATAGAGACACTTGTCATAATGGGATTGGTCAAAGATTGTGCAAGTTTTGGCCAATGTGCCCATTCAAATTTGAAAAATGTTAATAAATGCATGTTGTTGAGAGTTTTGGGGGGAATAATCTTTGTCCAAAAAAGTCAAAGATGAGAGTTATTGAGAGAAAATAAGCTTTTTAATAAATCAATTAAATTGATTTATTGGTGCAAGTGGGTGGGTTAGTTAGGAGTTTAGATTTGACTCTAGTTGAGTCAAAAGCTAGAGAATGCTAATCATGATTAGAAGTTAATTAATTTAGATTAATTAACTTAGGGGATTTTAGGGATTTGATATTTGATTTTAAATCAGTTTGATTTATTAAATCAAATAAGAAGAACCTTAGGAACTTAATTAAATAATTTGATTTATTTAATTAAGCTTGATGAACCTTAGGATTAAATCAATAAATTGCTTTAATTGATTAGTAGACGAAACGAATGCATGATGTTAGTTACAGTGGAATGTTATTTTTGGATGTCTACAACTAACACTAAAGTATCCCAATGGAGATGGTGAAGAATGAGAAAGGGGAAGGAGGCAGTCAAGCCCCCATGATTCAAGATTCTAAGTCAATTCGACATCATTACAAAAGGACACATTCAAGGGTGAATGATATGCAGCGAAATAATATACATGATCATGCAATGACAAGGACTAAGGGAAGAGAGGAAGGAAAGGTGAAAAGGTTGGATCAAGCTTCAATCATTTGTCCAGCTAGTTGTGGATCAGATCTAGGTTGTTTTTCCAAAAAGAAGATGCATACTCACTCTAGGGCGAGAAGACCCAAAAGGTGAGAAACATACACATGGATGGTATGCACTCACACACATGTAGGTGGCTATGGGTAAAGTCGTGTCATTGGTTGAGCTTCCTATTTTAAACCGTACCAAATTTATACTTCTTGACAACTTCGATAAGACACCACAAAAGAGAATGGCATTATAATAGTGTAAGGTTTGTTCAAAGGGATTTTTCTTAGTTCGTGCAAGATCTCCTCCTAGAGAACATCATGTCCAATGTCTCCAAGAGAGGGAATCATAAGAAAAAGAAAATTGTCCAATAAAATTTGAGTGTTGATGTATGCCCCCACTTTAAAGTGGTTGCTAACACCATTACTATGAACAATTGCTTTAAATTAGAAGAGGGAGACATGAGAGCTTGTTCGAAAATCCCTATGCCAAGTCATATGTTTCTGATAAGCTACGTTATGAAAAGGGGTAGTATGTCACATGTGATTCAACTTGAGACATGACGTCTGATTCCCAAGCTTTCTTTTATATGTTCATGAAAGGTTAAAGACTAGTCAAAAGAGACAACGATGAGTGACATATGAGGAAAAGGCTACCTAACCCCTTGCCCCCACTTAGTGTAGGACAAGGTAAGCCGAAAGGATTGATGAGATGCAAGGTTGAGTGAAAATCAATATCAATTAGAGGAATGAGGTTCCCTCACATATGGAAGAACACTAGACTCCTTAAGATGTTGGAGTTTACTACTCAAGGCCCTACATTCATTATTAGAGTGACCTTGGACTTGGTGATATGTGTAAAAGGAATGTTTGTGGTAATATTTCTTTCAAGTTCTTGGAGGAAGGGAGATCAAGTGATTTTGAAGGAGTCTCAACAAGATACCCTCTTGATCAAGGGTAGAAGGTGTTCCTTGATTTTGTAACAAAGAAATGGCTTGCTTAGTATAGGAAGTCAGATGTACACAAGGTGCTATAGATTAAGAGATTTTGTACACTCCTTTAGAGGAGTGTGTAAAATCTAAATTAGTAGTGTTGTGCCAGATGAAATTGACATTAAGCAAAGAGTCCTTTGTTGGTTTCAACTGTTGCAAAGGATCACTTTCTAAGGCTAGTTTAGAAGGGTGATTTGGCATGGTGTTTGTGGGAGGTGAAGGCTTGGTGATTTCAATAAAAGTAAAATAACCAAGACCATGATTAGTTGTCTACATATAAGGCTTGATAAGGTTGCAGATGCCTTGTTCACTAGCATCACATCCTTCTCCACTATATCCAAGTTGTTTCAGAAGCTCATAACCTTTTGCATAAATCTTTTTCATTGCTTTTGGATAAGGTTTTTTCTCATTGTTTTTGTTGTTGTTCAAAGTGGTTGAGTTGGATGCTTGTGAAGGATCTTCTGAGCCTTGTGTTGAGAAGACTACGGTTCACTTTTTAGAGTCTTTCTATGTGATCTTGTATTCATCCATAAATGGCAGTGTGAAATCTAGGGAACCCCAATCATTGTCTAAGAGCTTCATGATTTTCTCAAGAGGTTGTGTTGTATTCATTGTTGTAGGGGTTGCACTTGTGTTGTTAGGGTTAAGGTGTTGAAGTGATTCTCTTTGGATTTCTCAATGTTTAAGCAACTATTAGGTTCGGGGTCGAAATCAAGAGTGTACACTTTGTTGTTGTAGATGTACTTCATCTTATGATGAAGAGTGGAAGGAACTCCAATCATTGCATGAATCCACAACCTTCCTAAGAGAATATTAAATGAAAGTTCATGAGGTATAAAATGTATTTTTGTTTCCATTGTGGTCATTCCAACTATAAGAGGTATAGTGATCATATTGAGCGGTTGCTTTGTGACATTGTCAAATCCTCAAATAGAGAGAGAATCGAGTTTGATGTTTGAGAAATCAATTCCAAGCCTATCAAGAAGGATCACACTACACACATTAAGAGTAGAGATGATATGTACAAAAGTTTTCTTGATCCCTTTTGTGTTGTATTGAGAGATTATTATGAAGGCTTCATTTTTTTTTGTACTGCCAAAGGAGGAAGCTCACTTCGGCAAAAAACAATATCAACAATTATTCTGTGAATAATAGCTATTATTCCATTTGGTTGTGTATTAGAAGGCATATGAACTTGTTGTAGGGCATTCTGCATCATGTTGTGATAGCGAGGGGAGGCTTGAATAAGATCCCATAATGATATCTTGGTAGGAGTATTTCTTAGTTGGTCAACAAGATCATACTCCCCAATGAGTAAATTTAATTGAGGGGCAATAGGTAGGATTGGATTAGGCAGACGTAAATGTGTTGAGGGTGATTTTTGTTGGTGTAGATTGTGTCTGGTGTAATTTGTATGAGCAATGGTATTAGAACTTGACTGTTGCGACACATTATTTTGAGGTGGGTAGAGGATGAATTTTTGTTTGTTTGGAGTTTGAGGTTTGTTTGAAGGGGGTAAAGAATGAGTTGAGGTTGAATAATATTAACATCCTTGAGCAAGGGAGAGGCTAAGGGTGTATCTTTATTTGCTTCTAAGGATACATTATTACTATTGTTATTTTTATCCTTATCGGGTATCATGATATCCTCCCTAGGAGGAAGGGGTTTTAGGAGAATGACAAACCAACTCTTGACAATCAAAGGTTGGTTCTTCTAAAGTAACTTCATCACAAGTAGGGGAATGATCACTAGTTGAATTTTCTTGCACAATAAGGATTTCTCTAGGTGAAGGGGGATGATTAATATTTTGATGACCTTCACAAATTTTTCTTTCTCACAATGAAGTATCTTCTTCACAACAAGGAGAAATACTAGGAGAAAAACAAATGTTATTGTCATGATTAGCTATGTTTGTGATGTCTTGTTCATCAGGGTCTTTTCCACTAAGAGAAGTAATAGGAGAGAAACAACCAAGATTCTCAAAACTCTCATTGATTTTTTCTTCTACCAAAATATCATCATCACCAAGGGGGGAGATATTATGAGAAGAACAAATATGATCGTTAGGAATTTCCAAGGTTGTATCTTTTATCACTAAAACACTCTCATAGGGAGAGGGTAGGAAATTTTTCTTAACATGTCTAGATTTGTAAGTTATGAGCATTTTTTAAACAAAAATGAAAAGCATATGTAACCAATTCTTGCAATGTTTCAACAATATAAACAATGTATATGCAAAGATACAAAACATTTTTATCCAATGTATGCTAAGCTTTAAGAATGTAAATAATGTATGTATGCAAGAATGAAAATAACTTTTAACAAACTTAAGCAAAGTTTTATGCATAAAAACATAGTATATCAAAAAGTGAAAAGTACTTTTATTAATGTGATGCAAAATTGCAGAAATGTAAGCATTTTCAGATCTAATGATGAAAAGATTTTAAGAATGACCATCTGAAAATGACGATTTTGAGCTAGATGCATAAAACCAATTCACATGAAACTTCCCATAATTATAGCATATGATACTAGAAGCCTAAGAAATCAAAAAAATGATGTTTCTAGTGCTGTAACATACAATGAAAATTTTGGAAAGGGACTAGGTTGCCCAGAATGGTGAATTAGTCCCAGTTAGGGTTTTTTTCAAAATTTCTAGAAATTTGTAACTGTGTTGAAGGGTTTTGATGTTGGATGACTAGAAGAATAAATATAGGTGTAGATTCAGTATGTTATTTTATTATTTGAGATGCAAGAATGAAAATTATATACACTTTCATGCATGCAAAAAATATGAAACCCTAGAATGCAATTGAACCAATGCAAAATGCAATGCCAGCTATATCTAGGGTGAGAAGGACTTTAAATTAGAAAAAAGGGTATAGGATGTTGGGTTCACCAAAATGAACCACCTAAAATATACAATTAAGGAAACATGATTCCCCAATAGGTTCCTAGGTTTTTTCACTTGGAAGCTTGGTTGGAATGTTATGCCTCTTTCGCGCTAAGGTATTCTTGGTGAGTTCATTCAAATATAAGGGGTAGATGATGTGGGGTGTAAATGTGCATTGAATGTGATGATATAAATGAAGAAACCTAAAAAAGGAAATGTTTTATTCATGCTAATCCTAAGAAATGCAAAGTGTTGGAAAACACAATGTTGTATGCAAACATGTACAAAGTAACCTAGAAATGTAAACTAAACTAAACAAGAAGATAAGAGATAGAATATGTGCACCTGGAATCTAAAGAGGGATGAGAGGGAGGTCTATAATGATGATGAAATTGTTGCAGAAGCCGAATGGGACACTTGTACCAATCTAGGTAACTTAGTCCTAAATTTAGGAATACTTTTCGAGAGCCTGTTTCTGCCAAATGGGTGTTTGAATATGAAAAAATCATTGAAAGGAATGCCCAGTGGGACTAGGTCACTATTTTTGGTGACATAGTCCTCTTGTGAATTTTTTGGAAATTCAAAAGGGGAAACAAAAGCCTTCGGTCTACACTTCGATTCTTCATAGGCATTCGCTTCTGAAACTCTGATTTACAGGCCTGAGCGTGAATTTTAGTGGATGTGTGGACTTTGAAATCAAGGAGAGGTCTTTAAAAATTCTTCAAAGTCTTCATTGATCTTCAATGTACCTAAATCTGCAAACACATAAGGATAGAAGGAGAAAATGTTGATTGTTAGGGAATGGGGGTTTGCCTTGGTCAAACCCCTTTTAGATAATTAAATCAAATGAATAGAAAATGATGTGAACCATGAAAAAATTGAGTTAGTTACCTTTCCTTGATGATTGATCTTGAGTTGTTGCAGCAATCAACCCTTGAATGGTTTAGAAATATGTCTTCTTGACTTAGAATTCTCAAACCCTAGCTTTCTTGAGAAGAAGGATAGATGAGTTCTTGAGAAGAATTAGAATGATTAGTGTTAAAATGAGGGGAAAAACCCTTATTTATACATGTGAATCCCTAATTTCCTCAAAAATAACACCACACAAGACAACCTTAGGATTTAGGAGAAAAATCCTAAAAGAAAATTAGGTTTAGTTTTTATTTTTATGCCACATGGGACTAGGTCACCCAAGGTGGCGACCTAGTCCACCTAGGAAATTTTGATTGGATGTTAGGAATTATCATGTGGTTAATGATGTTTTTCAAGATTGTCTCACAAAAACACACTAAAGTAAGGCATGTAAGTGTATTAAGTTGCCATTATGCCATAAGAAAGGGTTGATTTAGTGATAAAAATCCTAGGAAAGTGTTAAAATATTGTACAATGCCTTACAACACTTTGAAACGAGGCTTGGAAAGGGATAAAAAAGGGTGCAAAATCCATAGGAAAGGGTTCAAATGAGTGGAAAGTGTCAAGGCTGCACTTTTTGATGACACACTTCTCCTTCTCCTTTTCCAGAGGACTTTCCTTTGACTATATTTTTGATTAATAGAAGTAGGTTCATCCTTAATCACTAAGAACAAGAATTAATTGTCATCTGGATCTTCATATTTTGAATCTTTATCTAAAATACTAGCATTCTCATTAACATAGTAAGCTTTCTCATCTAAATTATTAGCATTCTCATTAACATAGTAAGCTTTGTTCTGAAATATGTGCCTCAATATTACTGACTTGAACCCCCTTGAAAGAGAAAAATTGGTGAGACACTTCAGATATCTTATCGACGAGCAGCTTGGTTCTGAAGGATTGAAGTGATCATATCGGTGTGACAAGTGATCAGTTTTCCCAAAGTGAACTATTTGTGTGACTTGAAATTTGAGTGTGAGTTTTTTGTTTCATATCGATGATAGAATTCTGGCCGATGAGGCTCGTTAGAGAGAATCTTACCAATATCAGAAGTGGATGCTAAGTAGCCTAGACAAGTTTTGTTAGAATGAATTTGGTCAATGATCGGATGACGAGTGCCATTAGTGTGACATTGGTTTTTGGAATGAAATGTGAATGTCACTTCGATGCTTGTGGTCTGGCTGAAGAGTTCCATTGGAAAGACTCTTGTCCATGGTCAAGTATAGGTTAGTGTCAAGGTGACATTGGACTTCGTTCAGACATGGGAATATTGAACTGACAGTGTTAGTCTGGCTAATGTGATCTGTTTGGTGTGAGTCAAGCCAAAGGTTCTTGGTCAGTGCGACATGGTCTGTCAAGATGATTTTTCAAAATTGGTCCGATAGTCTTGGTCATGTTGATGTACTTTTTCAGTGTGAATCTTACCGATGAAGGAGTTGGTGGTTTTCTTCTATTGGTGTAGCTTGTTTCTATTGGAGAAACCTAATTAGTAGTCCCAACGATAGAATGATAAGAATCACTGATGTGACTCAGGGTCATCAGTGGAACTCTTCACTAGGTTATGTTGATGGACTAATGATTGTTGGAACCGATAAAGTGATTGTCGGTGGGACTTGGAGTCATCACTGGGATGATCACCCTAGTCTTGTCGATCTAATGATTAAGTGAAGAAACTTTGGTAGACCTGCCTGTATCGGTGTAGCAATGAGTGATTAGTAGAACCCAATCTCCTGTCCTAGTGATATCCCAATATGGAAATTGTTGTTCAATAGTTGGTCTACATGGAAACTGAACAAACTCTTTGTACAAAAAATGAATAGATCGATGGATCGAGGATGGTAGTATTCGATATGAAATTTTCTATGTAATTTTTTGTAATTGTATGCAAATAAGAACTGTAACAATGAGAATCTTGTGAGAGAGGATGTGAAGAATGTGAACCTATGAAGGCCAAAGAGGTTGGGCTAGCCGAGAGGCTAGCTGGGATAGATTCAACTAGATAGAGGAGATGAATCTACACTATGTGCTATGTGAGGGTACTATAATAGCGTGAGGAATATGAACAGTGTTGTTGCATGTATTTTCCAGATGGACAAGATGTAAAACTCCTGAAAGGCTATGAGCCTTAGATTGTATTGTATCCTTTTTTTTTTAAATAATACAATGGCGATCTGGGCTTTTGGAGGGTGGGGTTTTTTACCTGAAAGGGTTTTACCCACATAAATATGTGTGTCCATTTATGATTATCTTTCATGTTGTTTGATTCTGTTAATTTGAATCTATGCATAGTGTTGAATCTGGTTAAGTCTGCATGTGCTTTTCTCAGAAGGGTTAATGTGGGAAATGAACTATGCCAGATTCCACTTTATGGAATACAAGTATGTGTCTTTGTGGAAATTTGAAGGAATTAAAATCACCAGAGGAAATATTGTTCTTAGATGTTTCTTTTTGAGATGACCTAATTTCCCTTACAATTATGCCATAAGAAAGGGTTAATTTTGTGATGACAAGCCTAGGAAAGTGTGCAAATTTTTTGCAATGCCTTACAACACATTGAAACAAGGCTTAGAAAGGGATAAGAAAGGTCCAAAATCCATAGGCAAGGGTCCAAATGAGTGAAAAGTGTCAAGGCTAAAAATTTTGGTCACATACTTCTCCTTCTCCTTCTCCTTCTGTGGAGGAATTTCCTTTGAATATCTTTTTGAATTAGTAGAAATAGGTTCATCCTTAATCGCTAAGAACAAGCATTTATTGTAATCTAGATCTTCATATTCTGAATCTTCATCTGAAATATTAGCATTCTCATTAACATTGTAAGCTTTGTTAATCTTCTTTCGTTTCTTTTGTTTCTCATACCTTTTTTTATTCCTTTTAGATCTTTTTGAACACTTTGCAACAAAGTGACCAATTTCTCCACAACTAAAACACTTAAAGGGGAATTTACCTTCATTCTTACTGAAGCCTTTCTTCATTCTTCTTACAAAGTTAGCTTTGACTTCATCTCATAAGATGTTAAAAAACCTAGCAATAAATCCTTATTACAGGTCTTGTAATCTATAGTCTACTTAATAGCACTCACCTTTTCACTATAAGCATCAAGAAGAGTTCTAAGAATCTTATTTACAATTCTGGTTTCATCTATAGTAACACCAAGATATTGCATTCCAACCACTACCTCTTCCAATCTCTATACATAGGCTTTAACATTCTTAGCTTCAAACATGTGTAAAAGATCAAACTATGTTTCCAAATTATGTAGTTTTGCCTCTTTTACCCTCTCAACACCATCGTGTGCTCTTTCAAAAGAATTTGATGCTTCCTTAGTTGTCTTCAAATTATGAACTTTAATCAACTCAGAATGTACCAAACTATCCTTCAAGATGAAGTTTTCCTTATTATTCACTTCATGTGCTCTAATTTTTTTGGGTGTACTTAGACCATTAGTAGGAGGAGTGTAGGGTTTCTTATAAGATTTTTTTACATCATTTTTGTAATACTCCACATATTCTTCCATCAATACTTTCCAAATACCATAATTAGTTCCATCAAACCTTAGATAATCATAGATCATTTTGCTAGCCATCCTAGACCTTCCTCAAGTGGTTAAGCTCTTCACAAATGAACCAAGCTCTAATACCAATTGTTGGATAGGACAACTAAGAGGGGTGGTGAATCAATTCTCATAGATTATAACCTTAAATTCAATTATCAGAACTAACACATAAACTGATTAAGTGATTAACCATCAAATGCCAATGCAAAAAACATAATAACACCAGATTTACGTAGAAAACCCAATTAGGGAAAAACCACATTGAGGATTAAATCACACTATCTAGAGAGTATAAAAATTAATTACAAAAAGGCTCACTACTTCAAATAAGCCTCATTACCTGAGATAAGGAATCACTATTTGGACTCATTGTTCATAGGGATACAACCTGGATGGCTCACTGCCACAGAGATACAAAGAAAAAAAAGAAGACTTGTTACAAAGAGAAAACAATCCCAATGCAACAAAGGATTCCACCACAATCATTGATCAACTTGCATGAATGACAAAGTTTTCCTTATGCTCATTGCATCTGAAACCTTAGCGTTAAGCTTCACACTGATCAACCACACACATAACTCACACACTTTTAGAATAGCATCAAATTCACATTTTCTCTTTCACTTATCTTCCTTCTTTTCTTATGTACACTTTTTATTGCTAGCACATTTTTCATTTATACCATCTCCAACTTTGGAAAGATACAAATTCAGCCATTCAACTTCAAATTCCAATTAGGTTGGTTCCAAAAATCCTAGGGTTGAACTAGAATGAGGGTGACCCAAACACACGCTCCACCGGGACCCATAATAGATCCAACATGCTTCATCAACTTCGACGATAGTGCTTGACACATAGTTGGCCAAATAAATGTAAAACACATAGATCAATTAAGCTCGATACTTCCAAATACTAAAACCATCTTCAATAGAGCCAAGGCAACACAACTCTAGAACCACAAAGAGAAATCTAGACCAAAAACAATTCTCTTGGACCTCATCCAAAACACATAAAATATAGGGGTATGTGCAGGATCATGATGGGCCAAAAAGTGGTGATATCTAAGTGATATGATGGCCCATGTGGCTGATGACCTTTTTTTAACCCAAAATTGATGAAATGAAAAGGGTTTTTAGAGGAGATTATCATCTTTCCACCAATATAAATTATTCTTTACTTTCAATTTAATAAATAATTATTATTTATTTTCTATTTGAATTACAACTAAAGTCGTCATTGATAGGTCGATTGAAAAAAACCTATAGCTTTCAAACGGTATCACATTTTTTGAATCCAAAATATGTGTCACATTCTATGATTCACATACTATAGGATTAAAAAAAAAGAATTGAATTTCATGAAGTTTTGACCAAGTTAAGGTGGTCAGACATACAAGTTTTTATATTTTTTAAAATTTGTAATAAAAAATTCATAATTAATTATTCTACATGGAAACAAATTACTAAAAAACATGCATCATATCGAGACATGAGTCCCCTACTTATTTCTAAAATATTATAAAAAATATTATTAGTTTATTGTGGTTAGGGTGGTCAGATAGACACCTACTTCTTATTTTTTCCCTGAAATTTAAGTACTACAGCATTGTAATTTCAAATTTTCACCAAATAGATTTTTATTTATTTTTAAATAAACCTAGTAGTTTAGAAACTACATTCAATTTTCTACAGATTCTATTCTTACATATTTTTGAAAAAATATAGATAACTTATTCAAATTTTTACGTCAAGTTTCCTAACTCTGATTTTCTGAATTTTTTTGCCACTTAAGGGCCTATTTTTTCCATGATGATCGTGCACATACCCATAGTTCACAAGTACTGGACCAACATCCTCAATAGATCAATACCTATAGCCTTCTTTTAATATAATTTTCTCAATATCCTCAACATATACAATCAAAAACAACTAGTAGATAACCAATTGACTAATTAACTTTAATGACAACACTTTCATTCCTCTTTCCATTCTTGCAACAAATATGATATCATAGTTTGGTTGCATCAACTCATGTTGAGGAATTTTATGTATGCAAATTGTTGGATATGAATGTCATTCATTTTATTAATGTTGATTAATGTCATGGATATTGTGAGTGATTAGTGATTTTTAATTTAGATAATCATTATGGTCAATCTATCAATCATTGAGGAGGCTAATCAAGTAATCTGTTTTCTTACTTTTGGTGCTTCGTAAAGTGCATTTCAAGATATTAAAACAATTGCTTAGTATCTTGAAGATAAATTTATCAATATTGCCAATGGATCTTCAAGCATATATGCTTGGACTTTCAGGGCCATTTTTTTATTCCTAATGAGGCCTCCAAAGACTCATCTAAGATATTAAATGGATAAAGTGTAACAAGGTCATATTGGAGGCTAGCGGCATCAAAGGATGGAGGAATTTCCATCATCTCAAGTTAGCTTCTTGCTTTGAGATGATGCTTTGTATGAGAAGCATTTTTGGCCTTTATTTTTGCTTTTCCTTGTTGCTTATAGATCTAAAGGATATATATTGTGAAATTTTTTTTTGGAGATAGGTAAGGGATTTTTTGTAGAGCTCAATATGGATGATTTTCCAATGAGAACTTGAGGCTTTGATTGGAATTATACTTTTATGAGGGCCATCAGATAACTTGATGGAGTCATGTGTTTGGAGAGCTCAATATGGATTATTATCAAATAATTCAATGAACCTATCATTCAGGAGTGCATGGGAGGAAGAACTCGGGAATTTGGCTAGCAGTTACACCTTTACAAGGGTTAAGAGATAGCTTGATGGAGCTCCACCTAATTCAGGATTTGTTTCTTCAAGAAATATCTTCACAAGGATGTAAATACATTTTGTAAATATAAATTTTTGTTATGGGTAAGTGCAAAAATGTGTGACACAATTTTGGCTCTTAAGATGCCACTTTTTTTCTGAAATCAGCAAAATTTGATTTTCATGAGAAAATGAAGATAGTTATGCTCAAAATTTCAAGATGCGGCAAGATTAAAAGTTGAAGTGATCTGAGTCTAGTTTCTAACCTACTATTTTTTTTTGAAATTAATGAATATTTCACAAGGATGTATATACATTTTGTAATATAAAGTTATTTTATGGGTAAGTGCACCAATCTGTGACACAATTTTGGCTCTTAAGATGCCACTTTTTTTTTGAAATCAGCAAAATCTGATTTTCACGAGAAATCAAGATAGTTATGCTCAAAATTTCAAGATACGGAAATAACAAAATTTGAAGTGATCTAAGTCTAGTTTCTAAGCTAATATTGTTTTTTGAAATTACTGAAGATTAAGGGTCTCAAAAAGGGGGGGGGCAAAACAGGTCTTGTTTTTATCAAAAAAATGATCATAGCACCTAAGGGCTCCCCCCTTTTTGGTTAAATTTTTTTTAGAATTCCAAAAATCCCAATGGTGAGAAATTAGCTAACACCATGTAGTTTATCCTCCTTCTTTCGGATAATTTTTTAATGAATATAATATTTTATGAATTTTCAAAGTGGACACATCCTGAAAAGCTGAAATTTGAGCATGCTGGCCCCAAATTTTTTGCAAACTAATCAAAAATTGATATTTTTTTTTAAGCACATGTAGAATGGAGTCTAGTTTCAAAAATTTTAATTTGTTTCATGTTTCGATGAACATTTAAAAATCTATCGTAAACCTAGCACATGTTGGTTTTTAACCAAAAACGAAGGCATTTACAATAGAAGCCATGGATCAAAACCTTAACTAAATCAAAATGAGAAAAAATATATATATTTAGATATCCAAGAGAGAGGTTAACACTATTATGGTTCTTTTTATAAACTTGCATTGAAAGACATGCAAATGAGATGGGGAGGACGAACGGAAATATGAGAAAATTTGGTAAATCTTGTTAATTAACACGTCCAAAGCAAGCCATTTGACGAGCAACAAATGACTCATCACATTTGGTATGCACCAAATGTGATGAGTCATTTAGTGAGTACCAAATGGCCTGCTTTGCACAAAACTAGAATATCACCTCTTTGGTGAACAACTTTGATAATCCTTAGAGTGCACAGTTTATTATCATAGATGGATAGTCAAGGTTTTACCTTTCATACCTTCTATAACTCGTTACCGTAACTGTATAAATATTTATCCTTCTAAAGTCTCTATCTCTCAGGTCTCACTCCCTCCCACATGACCTAGACTACTCTCTCATTCCAATCCCCTCTCTCAGGTCTCTTTCCCTCCCACAGGTACCTAAATAAATCTATCTCACTCCAACCCCCTTTCTCACTCTCCCTCTCTCTCTCTCCCTCTTTGGTATTTTTATCTCTCTCACTCCATCTCCCTCTCCTAGGTTGTTATCTTTCTCTATTTGTCTCTCTCTCTCAAGTCTCTCCCTCCTACCCCTTCTCCCTCTCTTAGGTTTGTCACTCACTCACTCCCTCTATCTCTCTCCCATTCCCTATCTCTCTCACTCTATCTCTCTCCCTCCTACCCCTTCTCCCTCTTTTAGGTCTATCACTCACTCACTCCCTCTATCTCTCTCCCATTCCCTATCTTTCACTCACTCTATCTCTCTCCCTCTCTCTCACTCTCTCCCACTTTGTCTCTCTCCCTCTCTCTCAGGTCTCTCCCTCCCACCCCCTCTCCCTCTCTCTCTCCCACTTTGTCTCTCTCCCTCTCTCTCAGGTCTCTCCCTCCCACCCCCTCTCCCCCCCTCTCTCTCTAGTATCTTCATCCTACCCCCTCTCCCTAACTGTATTTTTCTTGAGTCTCCCCCTCCTACCCCCTCTCCATCTCATAGTCACTCCCTCTATCTCTCTTCCACTCCCTCCCTATCTCACTCCCTCTATCTCACTCCCTCTATCTCTCTCCATCTACCTCTCCATCTCTCTCTCTCTCTCTCAAGTCCCTCTCTCTCCCTCTCTCAAGTCTCCTCCCACCCACTCTCCCTACCTCTTTGTCTCTCAAGTCTCTCCTTCAACCCCCTCTCCATATTCTAGGCCTCTCTCTCTCTCTCTCTCTCTCTCTCTCTCTCTCTCTCTCTCTCTATCTCATGTATCTCCCCCACCCCCTCCATCTCTCTCTCGAATCCCTCTTTCTCGATCACTCCCTCCCCTTCCCACCCCCTCTCCATCTCTTATGTCTCTATCTCTCACTCCTGATATCTCTCCCATCCCTCTATCTCTCACTCCCTCTCTCTCCTACTCTCTTAGGTATCTCCTTCACACCCCCTCTCTCCCTCTCCCTCTCTCTTAGGTTTCTCCCCCACACACCCTCTCCCTCCCTCTCTTTCACTCTTTCTCTATCTCAATGTATCTCCCTATCTCTCTCTCCCACTCCCTCTATCTCTCTCTCACTCCCTCTATCTATCTCCCACTTTGTCTCTCTCCCTCTCTCTCTCACTCCCTCTATCTCTCTCCCACTTTTTCTCTCTCCTTCACACCCTATCTCCCTCTTTATCTCTCTCAAGTATCTTCATCCTACACCATATTTATCTCTCTCTTTGTCAATTCTCCCCCTCCTACACCCTCTCCCTCTAACAGTGACTCCCTCCCTCTCTCACTCCCTCTCTCTCTCTCCCTCTCCCTATCCCTCTCTCTCAAGTATGTACCTCCCACCACCTCTCCCTCTCTCTCTCTCTCTCTCTCTCTCTCTCTCTCTCTCCAAGTAGATGGTTTAGGGATTAAGGGTTGAGGGTTGAGGGTTGAGGGATTAAGAGGGTATACTGGTTGAGGGATTAGGGTTTAAGGGTTGAGGGTTGAGGGATTGAGAGGGTATAAGGGTTGAGGGATTAGGGCTTAAGGGTTGAGGGTTAAGGGTTGAGGGATTAAGATTGTAGAGGGGTTGACGGATTAGGGTTTAAGGGTTGAGGGTTGAGAGCTTGAGGGATTAAGAGGGTATAGTGGTTGAGGGATAAGGGTTTAAGGGTTGAGGGTTGGGGGATTAAGAGGGTATAGCGGTTGAGGGATTAGGGTTTAAGGGATGAGGGTTTATTGTAGAGGGATTAAGAGGGTATAGCGGTTGAGGGATTAGGGTTTAAGGGTTGAGGGTTGATGTTTGACGTATTAAGAGGGTATGGGGGTTGAGGGATTAGGGTTTAAGGGTTAAGGGTTGAGGGTTGAGGGATTAAGACGGTATAGGGGTTGAGGGATTGGGGTTTAAGGGGTGAGGGTTGAGGGCTGAGTGATTAGGCTTTAAGGGTTAAGGGTTGAGGGTTGACAGTGAATAAGGGCTGAGTAATTAGGGTTTAAGGGTTGAGGGCTGAGGGATTATGGTTTTAAGGGTTAAGGATTGAGGATTGAGGGTTGAGGGATTAAGAGGGTATGGGGGTTGAGGGATTAGGGTTTAAGGGTTGAGGGTTGAGGGTTGATGAATTAAGAGGGTATAGGGGTTGAGGGATTAGGGTTTAAGGTTTAAGCATTGATGGTTGAGAGGGTATAAGGGTTAGGGATTAGGCTTTAAGGTTTGAGGGACTAAGATTGTAGAGGGGTTGAGGGATTAGGGTTTAAGGGTTGAGGGTTGAGGGGTTGAGGGATTAAGAGGTTATAGGGGTTGAAGGATTAGGATTTAAGGTTTCATGGTGGAGGGATTAAGAGGGTATAGGAGTTGAGGGATTAGGGTTTAAGGGTTGAGGGTTGAGGGTTGAGGGTTGAGGGATTAAGAGGGTATAGAGGCTGAGGGATTACGGTTTAAGGGTTGAGGGTTGAGGGATTAAGAGGGTATGGGGGTTGATGGATTAGAGTTGAAGGGTTAAGAGTTGAGGGTTGAGGGATTAAGAGGGTATAGGGGTTGAGGGATTAAGAGGGTATAGGGGTTGAGGGATTAGGGTTTAAGGGTTGAGGGTTGAGGGATTAAGAGGGTATGTGGGTTGATGGATTAGGGTTTAAGGGTTAAGTGTTGAGGGTTGAGGGATTAAGAGGGTATAGGGGTTGAGGGATTAGGGTTTAAGGGTTGAGGGTTGAGGAATTAAGAGGGTATGGGGGTTCAGGGATTAGGGTTTAAGGGTTGAGGGTTCAGGGTTGAGGGATTAAGAGGGTATAGGGGTTGAGGTATTAGGGATTAATGGTTAAAGGTTGATGGTTGAGAGGGTATATGGATTGAGGGATTAGAGTTTAAGGGTTGAAGGATTTATATTGTAAAGGGTTTGTGGCATTAAGGGTTAAGGGTTGAGGGTTGAGGGTTGAGGGATTAAGAGGGCATAGGGGTTGAGGGATTAGGGTTTAAGGGTTGAGGGTTGAGGGATTACGGTTTAAGGGTTGCGGGTTGAGGCTTGACGGATTAAGAGGGTATGGGGGTTGACGGATTAGGGTTTAAGGGTTGAGGGTTGAGGGATTAGGGTTTAAGGGTTAAGGGTTGAGGGTTGAAGGATTAAGATGGTATAGGGGTTAGGATATTAGGGTTTAAGGGTTGAGGTTTGAGGTCTGAGGGATTACGAGGGTATGGGGGTTGAGGGATTAGGCTTTAAGGGTTAAGTGTTTAGGGTTGAGAGGGTATAGGTGTTGATAGATTAGGGTTTAAGGGTTGAGAGATAAGGCTTAAGGGTTGAGGGATAAATATTGTAGAGGGGTTCAGGGATTAGGGTTTAAGGGTTAAGGTTTTATGGTTGAGGGATTAAGAAGGTATGGGGGTTCAACAATTACTATTTTAAGCATTAAGGGTTGAGGGTTGAGGGATTAAGAGGGTATGGGGGTTAAGGTATTAGGGTTTAAGGGTTGAGGGTTGAGGGTTGAGGGATTAAGAGGGTATAAGGGTTGAGGGATTAGGGTGTAAGGATTAAGGGTTGATGGTTGAGAGGGTATAGGGGTTGAGGGATTAGGGTTTAAGGGTTCAGGGATTAATATTGTAGAAGGGTTGAGGGATTAGGGTTTAAGGGTTGAGGGTTGAGGGGTTGAGGGTTGAGGGGTTGAGGGATTCAGAGGGTATAGGGGTTGAGGAATTAGGATTTAAGGGTTGAGGGTTGAGGGATTAAGAGGGTATAGGGGTTGAGGGATTAGGGTTTGATTGTTGAGGGTTGAGGGTTGAGGGATTAGGGTTTAAGGGTTGAGGGTTGAGAGATTAAGAGGGTATGGGGTTTCGTGGATTAGGTTTTAAGGGTTAAGGGTTGAGGGTTGAGGGATTAGGGTTTAAGGGTTGAGGGTTGAGAGTTAAGGGATTAAGAGTGTAGAGGGGTTGAGGGATTAGGGTTTAAGGGTTGAGGGTTCAGGGATTAAGAGGGTATGGGGGTTGATGGATTAGGGTTTAAGGGTTAAGGGTTGAGGGTTGAGGCATCAAGAGGGTGTAGGGGTTGAGGGATTAGTGTTTAAGGGTTGAAGGTTGAGTGATTAAGGGGGTATGGGGTTTGATGGATTAGGGTTAATGGATAATGGTTGAGGTGTGAGGGATTAAGAGGGTATAGGGGTTTAGCGATTAGGGTTTAAGGGTTGAGGGATTAGGGTTTAAGGGTTTAGGGTTGAGGGATTAAGAGGGTATGGGGTTTGATGGATTATGGTTTAAGGGTTTAATGGTTGAGTGTCGAGGGATTAAGAGGGTATAGGGGTTGAGGGATTAGGGTTTAAGGGTTGAGGGTTGAGGATTGAGGTATTAAGAGGGTGTAGGGGTTAAGGGATTAGGGTTTAAGGGTTGAGGGTTGAGGGATTAAGAGGGTATGGGGGTTGATTGATTAGGTTGTAAGGGTTAAGAGTTCAAGGTTGAAAGATTA